>NQVE01000195.1:3150000-3750000 GCA_003260385.1 Cuscuta australis
CGAGCACGGTGGGATACATCTCCGGTGGAAAGGCGGATTGGGGAATGGAATCGGAGAGAAAAGGGGAAACCCCTGTGAATAGGTCGATTGGTCAATCACATTAAAGGACTTGTGGGGTCAACTACCCGAAAGAAAATGATGCCGGATTGATGTGTATGGTGGTGCCGACGGAAAGAATATGTCTTTTCAAAAGGTTGCCAAGAAGTCATTCAAATACAATTAAGCCTCAAAACGATTTTTTATGTTCAAAACATTACAGAAATATTATTTGACCAAGGATGAAATAGATCTCCATGAACATGAAAGTCAAAGAGATTCATCACTATGGTCATTTTCTTATGTGTCGATTGTAGACCATTAATCTCAGAGAATAGAGAGGTTTTATGGGATAGGAAAATAAGATACTCTTTGTGTTGACTTTTGGTGGTTTTTAAGGAGAGTTGAAAAAAGGTGAAAGTTTACCATAATACCCTTAATGAAAAATGGGTGGAGTGTATTAAATGAGGTGGGTGAGGTGTAATAAATAAAGTAAGTGGGGGTAATTGTGGTATTTTAATTGTAAAAAAATGAAATGAGAAGATCTATTGTGGACAATGAAAAAGGGCTATTGAGAAGATCTATGAGGGACGGAGGGAGTATTTCCTTTTGTTGAAATTGTGGCAGCTAAAAGAAAGAGTAAGAATAGAGAGGCCGGGGTTTTACAAATGAAACAACTACTCAATGTTACCAAAGACGTGGCAAAAGATATGTTAATCAACCAAGTTATACATGCAATTCATGAAAAATGGCTCTCTTTCTTAGACAGAAGCATTGTGCTCCACAGGGTAATGCCAGACCTCACATTTCTGGCACAAATCAAGAGTTTATGGCAATAACAAGTGCAAATGATTTCAACATAAGCCTAAGTAACCAACCCCCTAACTCCCAAGACCTAAGTAGCCTAAGTAACCGATCCCCTAGCCATTCAATCACTGAAAGAGAAGTACGCTCCAAAAAATGTGGCACAACTTGTGGACGCAGTTAGGGGTGCATATGCAGCCCTTACATCAGAGACATTGAACAAGGTATTATTGAGCTACCAACATGTGATGCAGGAAGTTATGAATGATGAGGGAGGAAACAAGTATAAGCTACCGCATATGGAAAAGGATAGGTTGGCTAGACAAGAAGCACTACCAGTGATTCTGAATGTACCACATACATTGGTGGAGAAGACAATAAAAGCCCTTGCTCAGGGCAGTGGCCAAAGTGAACAACAATTGCTATCTGAGTCCATGACTGAAGATGAAGAGACTTCTCATCTTGACCTTTTTTGGTTGCAAAATCAAGACAACTACTCAAAATATACTCCAATCAGTTTTCTTTGACTACCACTCACAATATGTAACCCTAATGGAGTACTAGAACTTTAAAAGTAAATTGCATTATCATCATTGATGTGCTTATATTTTTTGTGTGTGGATAAGGTGAGCAAAGCCTCAAAAATTCAGATAAGGTAAAGAAAGAAATACTTCACTTTGTATTCCTTGTAGGAGAGCAATCTTGGAATTTGTTGGACCATGCCAACCCCATCATCAGTGACATTGGAGTGGCTGCCCATGTCAAAACAAGGCACACGGTCTCTGCCTTGCCCTTCCTCTGCCCCATGGTCTTACATCTGATTCGCTCCTAAGCCTTACATGGGTTCGTCATTGAAATTTTCTCATATTCTCTACCAGCGATGACTATGCCTGGATATGGGAGAGAATCGGAGTCAGATCCATCATCATTCGACTCACTCTCTCCGTCCTCAAACTCTGAAACCTCCATTTTTTCCTTCTCGTCTTCCTTGTTCAGCAATTGAAATTGAATCTCGCTCTCTGAGATTTGAGGGATTTGGTACTCAGAACTCAAATCCACAGAATCTATCTGTAGGTTGGGCGGAAAAGATTATATTTAGGATTTTATGAAAGAGTAAAGTTTTACAAAAACGGGTAAAGGGCGATGAAGTTACAGAGAGACTGAGAGAGGCGGAGAGGGAGAGACAGAGAGACAAATATATAGATCTAGGGTTTAGAGAGGAGGCGAAGAGCAGAGAAGAAGAGATAAGCTTAAGATTGACGTAACTGAAAGGGGCGTAAATGTGGTGTAGATAAGGTTGTTGTGTGGTGTAAATGGGGGGGGGGGGGGTAATGTTGTCATTACACGGTCCTTTTTTGGGTTTGGGGAAGTAGTTTTAGGTTGAAAAAAAGAAAGTGAGAAGATAATTTTAGAACGGATGGAGTAATATTGAGATCTTTAAGGTCCAATCGGTTCAATCCTAAATTATTTCGAATTTGGACTGGACCAAAATCCAAATGCCTTTTTTTATCAAAGACCAATCCAAAATCCAATCGGTTCAAGTTTGGTCTAGACCTAACATCAAGTTCAATCAATTTCTCAGTTCGAAGGGAGTACTATATCTCTCCTTTCAAAAACTTTATCGCAATTCGCAAGTCACTATTCAAAATACACAAAAACTATTTTTTTTATTTGTATGTTCACGTTGACTATTTGATAAAATAAAACATTCTTATCACCACTGATTTTGAAAGACTTTTCTCGTAGTTTTTAAATATGTAAATTTTACTCCCTCCGTCCCAAATTATAATGTCTGTTTACTATTCACAGGGTCAAACTTCATTCACTTTCTTTCTCTATTTTCGTTAGCAATTTGATAAAATAAAATATTATTGTCACTACTAGTTTTGTAGATCTTTTGATGTAGTTTTTTAATATGTAATTTTTATTTTTTAATTCTATACCATTTGTCATATAAAATGGTTTGAAAATAATTTCAGTCAAACATCGTAAACCGAAACAGGCGTTATAAATTGGGACGGAGGTAGTAATATTTATTTCTATATCAATCTTTGAATAAAATGAATTGAAAAAATTTAAAATTTCACTTTATTTTGTGTAATATGACAAATATTTTGGAAGTATTTGAATTTACACATATTCATATACGAGTAGAAGAGTGATTGTAATGTTGCTTGACTTCATTTCATTCATTGTACAAACGTGACTAATAAAATGACAACTCCCGACAGTCAAATCATAACTATTCGCGATGGGAAATGGGATTTAGGAATCATAAAGCAATTTAATAATGTTAAAATATAATTCCTCAAACTCCAAATTTCATCCCTCTCGCACGCAATGGAGAAAACAATTCATTACAAAGCAGTCATAGACAAGAATATACTAAAGCAGTTCATGGGAAGCCCGGGAGAATACCTTCATTTGATTCCTAGGGCACGCTTTGCAAGTTTCTCGGCCTTTGCCAGTTCGCGGTTCCTCTTGAAGCGCTGTGCTGGGGTTTCTTCAAACGGACTCCTGGCAATTAGTTCATGAGGCCTTCCGGGATTCTTCATCATCTTCACCTTCTTTCCTTCTTCCGGTTTTGGAACCGGTTCATCTGGTCCGAGCAGCTTCGATATACCCCAGGCAGCAGCAGCCACACCAGCAACAATGCCCACTGTTTTGATGATCTTGACCGTCTTACTCTCCTCTCTGCGCACTTGGAGAATGACTCTGATTCCGTGCTTTGGAGTGACTGTAAAGCCTCGGACTGGGGAGTGATTGTAGGCAGGAGAGAGCGTGAACACAAAGCGTCTCAGGATCATGGAAAGAACCACTTTGGCTTCAAGCTTTGCAAAATTCCACCCCAGCCATGCTCCACGGCCATGTCCAAAGTGAAAGACTGTCGGGTTCCTTTTGTCCCCGTCAGGCTGTTCTTCTGCGTTTCCATTGCTGACCTTCAGTTTGAAGGGCACTAGTGGATATAGCCTTGCACAGTCTTCTAGAATCTTATCTATCTACAACAGCAGCAACAAACGTAGTAAACCCCCACAAAAAAGCAGAGTCTAACAAGAATGTGTGTATGTAGACTTTACTCCTAATTGAAAGTAGAGAGGTTTCCAAAAGAAGCCCGGATCAAACACAGACACACAAACAAAGTCAAAGTAAACACAGACATAGTACACAATAGCACAAACAGAGTAAGAGTAGAGTAGGAGCAGAAAGACAGGAAGCAGTAGCACACAAATTGACACTAACAATTACACCTGAAACTGGAAACCCCCGGTGCTTATGTTTACGCTTTACGAGTGCAAAATATGACTTAGTAATGTACTTGGGGAAGACATAGTCTATGTACTCCCTCAAGTCAACATTAAGCAGAGTAAGGAATAATCAAATGAAGAACTGTTTTGACAATATTACCCCTCTCATAATATAGCATAATACTCATAACTATAATTGAATATGTTGTCTTGGTTTATCAAAGGCAAGAATGAAAAATAACATTAAATTTCATCTTGGTTTTATATTGCCACGCAACAAAAGTTTTTCTCCAAACTATTATCTATTGTGAACATGTAAAGTGTATATACATTTTCCATTTATTCATTTTAAGAAACATTCAATATATCAAAATATAGACCCTCCATCCAAGTAGACCCTTAGTACTTACAACTGTTAGCTTTTCAATGCCTTCAGGATTGATATATTCACAGCCAAATATTTCAATTACTTCTTTCCTTGCTCTTTCCTGCAAGTTCTTGTCTCTAGATAGCATATGGACCATCCATCCTAGGATAGATGCTGTTGCAGTGCATCCCACAAAGCAGAATGCCATGCACTCATGTGCAATTTCTTCATTTGAATACTTATTGTTCTTTTCACTTTCTTGATTCGTGGCAAAAGGTTTCCCGGGGAAACCTTTCCTAAAAAGTTCTTCCAACGTCTTTGACTGCTCATGTTTCTTGGACTCAAATGCATCATTCTTCTTCACAACCCAACTGTGCATTCAATAAAAACACAGCATTTAAGTTTAATACAGGAAAAACCAATCCTTTGTTGGAAGATGATGTTTTTTCTGACAAACATTCAAAATGAAAGGGGTAATGCTAAGCAAATAAAGTATAAGATCATTAAAACCATTAAGCAGCATATCTACTAGTGCATAACTCTTGATAGCACAGGATACATGTAATAACTTCATATCACTTCAATCATAATATGTTAATTGAGTTAAAATTTCAATTATTAAAAGGTACTTCAATTGGTAAAGAAAACACAAAAGCACTTAACCACTTACGATGGAGTTTGATGATCCCCTAGCAACTAAGGACTAAATCAACAAAGATATCAAGTATAATGTGTCCTAGAATGACTAGAAAGCTAATTATTCATGCTGCCTCGGCTCCAGATATATGGACATGAATATGATCCTTTCACCTCACCTAATTAATAGAACAATTATATGATTTCTATTAGAGCCATGCCAGTGATGAGGAAATATTTCATGAGTGAGTAATTTTGGGGACGTAAAGCATCCCATTGGTGTGGAAAACAAATAGACACGCGAGTTTTTTTCTCACTCTACGTGAGGAATTTTTTTCTTCATTTTTGAGAATTTGGAGTGAGAGAGTAGATCTGAGCGAAAAGTGTTTACACACCAAAAAGATTGATGAGGAAATATTTTTCCTCACCATTGAGATTGCTCTTAGGGTATAAACCTTTACTCGACTTAAAAGTACAAATCTACAAGTTCCATCTTTTGGTTAAGTTGGTTCTGGAGGTCGTGTGTTTTGGAACTTAGTTCAAAAATCAAAACATGGGTCGTGTTAGGGTCTATAACTTTTCTTAAGCCTACAACCACAAGCTAGCTATAGCTTTTTACTTGATAATTTCATCAAACTTGTACCAGATTTCACTAAAACGCACGAAAAGAAGGTAAAATGGTGAAAGAAACTACCCCATGTGAGGAGATTTGTTGTTTGCTTCCATACAATTCTTTCCAAAAGCAGTATTGGAAACGAGTTCGGAAGCCAAAAGGCAGAATTGTTCGAACACCTCAACGTCCTCTCCATCGCGTTTCATCCAATTTTCCAGAATCGTCTCCCCGCTCTTGACCATGCCTGCAAACATCCCCTGCAAGCAATCAAAACACATCATCAGGCCACCATTCTCTCTGTCAGTTGAGAAATCCTCATGCGCGACTTAATTGCTTACGTTGAGGCTGTCCTCTAATGGATTCCGGCGAGAGGGATGAAGATCTAGGGTTTGGAGACTTCGATCGCCGGAGACGTCGACCTTGGGTTGATCGGGCGATGAGTTCGAGAAGTGCATGGCGAAGCCCCAGGCTGTGGAAGCGGCATCTGTTACAGCATCAAATGCTTTTGCAAACCCAGCCATTTTCGTTGGGAGGAATTCCTGGCTTTCTCAGAGTGATTTCGATGCTTGAAGATGGGGAAAGACGGAAAGTTTTCAGAAAGAAAAAAAAAAAAGATGAAAGGAAGCGTTACATATACGTACGGTCGTACGGAGTAATTTCTAATTTTTAAATTTTTGTTTTAAATACTGAGTATTTGATTTTTAATTCTTAAATATTAAATTTTATATTTTAATTTTTACATTTTAAATTTTAAATGTCAAGTTTTAAATTTCAATTTTTAGTTTTTTAATTTTTAATTTAAATTTTAGTTTTTAATTTTTTATTTATATGAAACGCTTCTTAGTTATAACGTATAACTCTGAAAGAATCTGCATGATTTCATTTTAACCTATGAATTCAAATTTTGGATTTCCAATTCTTTTCGTGTGCTATGGAATTCAAAATGTAGAATTGGAAGATTAGGAATAAGAATTCAATGCTAATTTCAAATATTTTGTACTACCAAGCAACAGAATTGAAATTTGAAGCCTTCAATACTAATTTTATGACCTTAAATTTGTGCAACAAATAGAATCTTAATTTTTGTTGGGAATTCGGGAGGGGTGGTATTAGCATTATGTAAAACGATATACGAACTAATGTGAAGATTGCATTTTTTTTCAAATGTTGGGAACACATATAGCAAAACCTAGATCACATATAGCAAGTGTGGGTGTATCTTAAAACGTTAAATAAAAAATAAAAATCATAGATATGACAACATGTCACTTCAAAATTACTCATATTTCTTTTATAAAACTAGTATTTTTAACACGTGCAATGCACGAGATGGAACGAAATATTTTTTGATTCTGCAAATTTCCTTTACTATAGCATTATTCAAAAATCGAATAAAAAGACATATTTTGAAGAGCCTTCCATCCAAACTTGCCACACTTTGTTATTGATCATTATTTGTGGCCATTGAGAACACTTCCACTGGACAAATCCGTAGCACTTTGAAAACCAAACCATTCCTAAGATCATCTTCAGTTGTAGACTGAGATAAGTTCCTAACAAAGACCTTAATCAGTTAAAGGGGCTGAGTATTGTCTTCTCGACACCCATGCCTCTTTCTTCGCTTGCGGACGAGATAAAATATTCCACGCACACTTGCTTGCCATTCAACATTGTACCATTCATCTTCTCGATGGCGTTCTGTAAAGCTTCCTCGCTCTCATTTTCAATATAGCCATGCCACTTGGACACACCCGACCCATCTCTTACCACTTCGCAAGAAAGAACATTTCCAAGTGTAGAAAATACATCTCGGAGTGTCTTGTCATCCGGTTTCTTTTTCAAAATGTGGCTTCCCCCACTTTTGAGATCAAGGGCCTCTTCATGAGAATGCTTCGGAGTCGAGTTCATTCCATCTTGAAGCTTAACCACCTGCATCTGTGTCATTGCATTTTACCAAAATTAGATTTAATAAAAACACTATTTCTTTTATTTTTTCTTTTCGCTTCCCTCTTATGTTTTATAATCTCCGATAAACTAGACAAGAAACTATTGAGGAAATCATTGCATTGCATGAAAATAAATATAAATTCATGTTTTGCAAGCATTGAGTGCTTGTTTTTAATGTAAGGAATGAAGCTTTAGAGCAATTACCTCATGAATAGCTTCATGTGGCTGTTCTAGTGCATTCCGCTGTTCTTTCAGTTTGATTTCATTAGTTGTGAAAGAAGAATTTGATTCCCTTTTTGGTTTACTGCTATTATATTTACCAAACACAGAATGCTCGTTATTAAAGAATTCGTCACGCATGCTTGCCTGACCTCCCTTGCTTCCGATAAAGGGTTGTCCATCCAAACCTCTATGGCCATTCTTGGGGTTAAAGCATCCATCTTTTATGCTAAATGATTTGTGTTTTATGCCTTCATGACTACCCTCGTTAAACGATTTGTGTTTTTTGCCTCCGTAATATCTATCCTTGTTAAAATGTTTATGGTTAACACCTCTGAAACCTCCATCGTTGTTTAAGAGTTTACGTTCTCCACTTCCACAACCTCCACCTCCCCGGGTTCCACCTCTACGAAATCCACCTCCATGACCTCCACGAAATCCACCTATGCAGCCTCCATTTCCACGCTCTCCCCCTTCACTACCTCCGCCATGGAATCCACCAAAACAACCCCCATCTCCACGAAATCCATATCCACGACCTCCACGATATCCACCTCTGTGACTTCCACCTCCACGACCTACACCTGTTGGACCAATCTTGACATTCAGTAATAGTTAGGGGGTTTATTTTGTAATTATGTTGAAGTCTTTATTTGTTAATAATTAGGGTAGAGTCAGTCATAATTTTAGGAGATATATCTCAGATGGATTTGAGATTACCATAGCTTGTAGGAGTAGGAGATGTTATGCTTGGAGAGCAAGGCTGATGATTTAACTTGGTGGACAAGGTTAACTCATCTATAAATAGGGATAGTTTCTCTGTATTTTATGTATTCAAAGTTTTTCAATTAATTGGAGAAGGATTTCCAATAAGTTCTTGTTCTAGATTTCTGTTTTCTGTTTATCGAGATCTGGTACCAATAACTTCAACACCTCCACGAAATCCACCTCCGTGAAATCCCATGTTGTTGTTTGAGGGTTCGCTGTCCACATCTCCACCCCTTCCCTGCTTGTTGAAGTGTTGACCATCTTGGCCTCCATGAACCCACTGGTTGTTAACGTGTTCACTGTCTACCCCTCCATGACTTCCCCACTTGTTGAAGCGCAGTCCATCTCCGCCTCCAGGACCTCCTCCATGACGTCCCCCCTTGCTAACGTTTTCACCTTCTCGACCTCCACTACCTCCCTGGTAGTTGTCAAAGCGTCCACCAATTCTGCCGCCACGACCTCCACAATAGGAATTTAATCTATATCCTCTGAAAACTTCACACTTTTTCCCATTGCAATCTGGTTTGCTTGAGTGATTCTCATCTCTGTGAAACCCACCAGAAGAATTACCACTACACCACTCCTTGGAGCCAAAGCTGTTCATCTCTCCAAATGCTTTACTAAATCCATTTAACTCCACAACCTACAAGAGCAAAAAAAATATGTTTGAAATTTACCTGCTGCCAAATAGGTACAGTTAAGCAATTCACTAACACACAAGTTTCTCAAGTACTCTAATCTTCAAATCTTAGTCACAGAATAGGAAAATGGTCAAACTTCTTGAGCAGTGTTGTAAAAATTGTTTTGTTCATAATTTTTCAAAAAAAAACTACAATATCCATCATACCAGCAATCATAGTTGACAACTACCCAAAATTTTACTAAATTGCATGAACAAGCTTTAGAATCTTGTTCTCAAAGTATGCGGCATCAATGCAAGTTCACACCTTGGAAGTAGCTTCTTTTGATTCGGTTTCATCAGCACAGGCTGCAGGACTAGACAAAACTGATTCATTCACATGCTTCTCTAGATCTAGTGCACCCATAGTAGCATCAACAACGCAAGAATATGCCGATTCATCTTCGGCCTTCGTGCAATTTGGATCCCGTGTTTTACCTTTGAACTTCTTCTCCAGTGCATCCCAAGCTTGTTTAGATGTTCTGGAATTAGCAATGCAGGAGAAAATGGATTCGTCTATAGACATCATGATTAATAACAACGGTGCAGCATCCCTCTTTCGGGCATATTTGAAGTCCTCGGCAGTGAGTTCCTCTTCGGTATAGCCTTCTTCCACCAAGTCCCAAAGATCTCGGTACATGAACATAGTCTTCATCTTGCTGCTCCATATCTCATACCCACTCCCGTTGAACCGCGAAATTCCATTCAACCATTTGCTTGATGTTTACAATTTAAAAACCAAAAGGAAAGGTTAACACATCGAAATAGAATCACACTATGATGAAGGGTATGGATCCCAAAAATTAGAAGCACAAATCAGTTTCAAGCCATGAAACTGATGTATCTAGGTTCATTTATCCCTTTCACTACGCCCAGTCATTAACATAACTGCATTGAATTGAAGCACAAGTGAATCAAACTAACCACGATTCCCTTCGATCATCGCTCGGCTGTGTGGAGACGAATAAACCGAAACAGATATCCACAAAATGACAAAATCCATAATTAGACAAAAAAAACAAGGAATTGAGTTCAGATCATTACCAAATATCGGCAGGTGGCTTCTCCGCCGCCTCTACCGCTTTTTCCGGTTCGGCAGGTGTTTCCTTGTAGAGGAATCCGAGTTGCTCTACAACTCTTGCAATGGTTGCGACGGCCGCGACGGCGGTGAGCACGGTGGGATACATCTCCGGTGGAAACTGAAAAAGCGGATTGGGGTACAGAATTTTTTTAATTTTTCACTCAATTATTTTAAATCTTTCAAATACGCAATATTATTAAATAAATACTCTGTATATATTAAGGATATTTTATACAAGGCGCGTAGCTAGACCTGACAAAATTGTCCCGACCTGTTTTTGACCTGAAATCTGATCTGAAAATACTGGATTTTGAACAAAGATTTTGTTGACCGAACTTAAAGTTGACAGAATCCGAAATGACCCGCCAAAAATGGGTCAACCCCGACCGAACACGACCTAACCGACCCGCTAAAGTACGAGTTTTTCAAAATCATACACTTTACTATTCATTTTTTGTGTATAAATTTATATTTTCAAACAAAATTTTAATAATATTTCATAATTATCTTATTTTTTTCTAAAACATAAGTATTTTTTTCTAAAAATTAATTTGGAATTTAAAATAAAATAATCTAATAGATTTAATGCATAATGTAAAATGTAAGTGTTAATTTGAATTTAAAAATTAAAAAAAAAATCAAAGTCATAACTTGTTGGGTCAACTCGAACTCGATGACACTGGGTCATTAACATATACTCCGTAGCTCTCAACCGAACACAAATTGACCTGAACCCTGAAATAACCCGAATTTGAAGTGACCGAATTCAAACCCGACATGACCGACTGATTTGCCAGCTCTACCCAATTGTGATAAAGGCCCCGTTTGGCATCAGCGTCAGAGATTAGCGTTAGCGTTTTGAAAAAGCTATCCGACGGTAGCCTTTAGCGTTTTCAGAATTAATCTGCACCGTTAAAATTTTATCCAAAACGCTAACGCTAATCGAAAACGCTGTTACCAAACAAAGCCAAATTCTCTCTTGTTGTGTGTATATGGCTCCTGTTTAGGATCTAAAAAAATCATTTAGAAACATAATTTTGAGTTATTACAGAGTATATTTTTGGTGTTGTTAAATTTACTTCCATTCACTAAATCTACTCCGTTTATGTTAAATGGACCAACATCTAATATCTTTATTTGTGCTTTTAAGGATAAAATTGTTCCTTTAATACAAAAACTCTGTTGTTTTGGGTTGAAATTTCATAGTTGGATATTGAAAAAAAATTAGAAAGAGTTAAAAGAAATTGGAAGAAGTTATAAGACACTAGAAAAAGTTGAAAAATGTTGAAAGAATTAAAAAGTTAAAAAATATCAATTTAATGATCATCCAAATAAATATGTAAGAAAACTTTAATGTTGAATAAAAAAGAATTCATCATAGTCCATGTTTGGGCAAAATGTTACTCCCTCCGTCCTAAAACTATTTTCCCAGTTACTATGTACACGGTCAAATTTAAATCATTTTTTACCTATTTTCGTTAATTATTTGATAAAATAATACTCTCTCCGTCCCTCTAAGATCTTCTCGTTTTGAATTTTTGTGGTTTTTAAGGAGAGTGAAAAAAGGTGAAAGTTTATCATAATACCTTTAATGAAATGGGTGTAGTGTATTAAATGAGGTTGGTGATGTGTAATAAATAAAGTAAGTGGGGATAGTTGGAATATTTTAATTGTTAAAAAAAGTAATGAGAACATTTATGAGAGACAAATAAAAAGGGTTAATGAGAAGATGTATGAGGGACGGAGGGAGTATAATCTTGTCACATTTTGTTTTGAACTACTTTTGATGTAATTTTTAAATATATAAATTTTATTTTTTAATTTCACACCTATAATCAAATAAATAAAATTAAAAATTAAGTCGGTCAAACCTCGTAAATACAAATAGAAGATAGCTTTAAGACAGAAGGAGTATAAATTTAGACATACTAGTATAATATTATCTTATATTAATCATATATGAATACATTTTTAAATCGTTGTTAGTAGAAGTCAGGAGTGTGAAAGAACCAGAAGGAGTTGGAAACAACCAGAAGGGGCTGGTTATCACATCATCTTTACATTGCTAACAACATTATAAACTCTTTAGCAATGAAGGGCATGCAGTTGCTGTGGTGTAGTGGTTATCACGTCAGTCTTACACACTGAAGGTCCCCAGTTCGGTCCTGGGCAGCAACATTTTTCATTCTTATTTCTTTTATTTTTTTTAATATTTTAATATACTCCATAAAGCTTCATGCAGTCAAACAAATTCCCATTCCCATGATTCATCGCCTCCAATTCGCCCAATTTCAACTTCTCAGCATCCTCAAGAATCAGCGGCGGCCACTCTCTGTTCAATTACCATGTGCGGTTCACAGCAATAAGTCCCCGTTTTCTTGCCCTTCCGCCTCAAACAGAGATATGGTGACGCTGGTGGTGGCGACGACGGCGGATCCGGCGTCCTTTGGGCCGTCCACGGCGCTGCTCTCCATGCCCGGGTGGACTCCCGGCCCGAATCTTGACTCCGGCATCAGAAGCTTCTCCAACAAGCACCTCCGATTGCTTCAGCATGATAAGAGTATTGTCGAAGAGGATGACTTGGATCTCCGCTGGACCCAGGCTTCCGGCGAGCCCGTCGACGAGGTCATCTTCCTCAGCAAGCACACCGCCGTCTCCAACCGGCCGGCCCTCACCATCCACCCCATCGGTATGGAGATTTCAACTGTCAGCTGAATAATAACAATTTCACAGTGAGGGTTTTCATATTTCCTCCGGGTGATTTTGCCTAATTGCTGTAAATGTGTTACCCTGATATTGAATTTGTTGTTTAGGAGTGCCCCATTTGAAGGAAGGTGATGTCCCGCCGCAAGGAGGGAGGCCCGGGTGGGCGGCACCGCCTAATCCTAGGATGGGTCCTTGGCTGGTTCTCTTGAAGAAGATTGCTCATGATCATAAACTGCTTCCTGAGTTTGAGGTATACATATTTTTTCTGAATTGTGTGGAAAGTTTGCATTTTTTATTATCTAAATATGCACAAATTATCTACTCTTGCTCCTTATGATCTGTTTGGATAGTTATTTCATTCATAAACTTGGAGTTTGGATTTGGGTCAGGCTTTTTTTGGGATAAGAAATCCATATCATGTTTTACAATGTACAAAGTTTGGATTTCTAAATGACTTCAACACCCAAAGGATTTGCATTTGAGTTTCAGAATTAGAATTCTCCCCGAGGTTTGCCAAACGCAGATTTTTTATTTTCAATTCCGGAATTGTGAATCTCAAGTGATTTCCAAACAAAGAACTCAAATGCCAAGTACTTGATTTTAAATTTTTTAGAATTAAATATATGTATTTCAAATTATATCCACACGTCCAAATGCAACATTAATGATAGTTTGTCTTGCTGATAATTGTGTTTTGTTCTATGTTTAGATTACTTTGGAGGCCACTCATCACGGACCCATCACTACCAAGCCAACAATGTTCATTGAGATAGGTATGATTTGAGATAACTTGTCATTTTAATTTCCACCATCTGTACTACTCGTGAAGTATCACGATTTTACAATAGAGCAGAGTATCAATAGCCATGTTTTTCAAATAGTGTTCTGATTTCTGTATTTGCCAAAAATTACGTAGGTAGTACCGAGGAGTACTGGAAGAGGGAAGATGCTGCGCATGTTGTTGCTTTAGTGAGTATAGTTCATATTTACCTTTTAAGTATGTGGAAAGCCTATCTGCTCCATGTCTTGTGTTTCTTGAAGTTAAGCAAGGGTAATATGGTAATAATATGCTCTCTCGGGCTCACAATGAGTGTTGGTTTGGAAGTTTTGGTACAGTATAAACTCTTCTTTTTCATTTGCTCTCCATTAACAACAAAGACGATGCTTTCTGGTTTGCCTTTTCGCTCTGTTTCGCGTGTTTTTGTGCTACCTAGTGAACAAGAGGGAGTATGTTGCTTGACATCTTGAATCAACTCATGACCCATTGGTAATGAAGGGAATGGGCTTTCGTTTTTGCTCCCATTGCCAATGGAGCTAAAAGTGTCTTCTATTGACAATGTTTAGGTGTCGAGTATATAATGGTGCATTAAACTTCCTTTGCTTCTTACTTTCTGCTAGTTTTGGGTACTAACGACAACAATGCATCAATGGTCTACAAAAACAGCCTCTCTAGATAGTATTTCGAGTTAGCCACACACTACAAAAGTTTTGCTAAAATAGTGTTTTCTTGCTCTCAAAAAGCTAGTTTGGGAAGGACTTGGTCTGGAAGGAGGAACTGCCATCGGGACTTGGAACAGGTAATGATTATCAATCGCTTCTTATAAAAAAAATAGATACTGTAAGTCTGTAACGTGAAAGATTATATCAAGAGTAACAGCATACCAGAGTCCTATAGAAGCGCGGTGTGTGGGAAGAAACTAAAATGTACATTTCCTAGTTTTCATAATTTTGTTGACACCGGTCCATTTGAGCACCCTATAGTGCCTCTGTTTGACTGAAAAGTAGTTCCCACCCCCAAACTCCCCTCCCTACAAACCTCACACTCCCAGCACCCCCAACCAGTTTGTGGGGTTTGGGGGGGGATTAGGAATCACTTCGGGGTTGAATAGAGTATCGTAGGGTACCCAAAAGAATCTAGGTGTTCATTAATATATGTGCTGATTCTTACTTTTTGTAATAAAAAAGAAATTATATTCTCAAATCATTATGATGATGGTTTACCAGCTGCAGCACACAAAAGAAAAAGGTTCTTCTTGGACTTGGTGGAGGGCACTATGTTCCCAGGCATATGGACATAATCCAGTTAAGTCATTTGGTTTTGGCCAGACATTCTTCTCCCATCAGTTTAAGCTTTTCAAACTGGTTTTCAAAAATGTCTATTTACCGGGCTTCCAACAAACTTACAGTCATAGTGTTTCTGAAGAACATCAAATGTTTTTTCCCCTTCTTGAATAATTTATATAGGAAAGATGGCGGATGGGTTGGCCATCTCCTGTCAGGGTATTCGTTGCCGATGGAAGATCCAGGACAAACAAAAGTGAAAGCAGAAGATGTTAGAGGAACTTGGCGACAAGCGATTAAAGCGGCTTACGATGCCACGAGGGAAGCTTTTCCTAATGGTGAAATTTTGGCTCATCTTGACCAGAAGTAAGACCTTGCTCTTTTCAACTTTTTAGTTCACTTATCCATTTTCCATATTTCAGTCACTAGAGTCCAGTTAAAATTAAGGTAATGACCTAAGTATGGTTTGAAAACCTACAAGTTTAATTTAGTTGCATACACAAGATTTCTCAAAACATACTCCCTTCGTCCCTGTTTAAATCGCCTGTTGTTGTTTACGAGGTTTGACTGAAATTATTTTCAAGTCAATTTATTTGAAAATTGGTATGGAATTAAAAAAATTAAATTTATATATTTAAAAACTACATCACAAAAACGACAAAATAAGGGGTGAGAAGACTTTATTATTTTATCAAATGAGTAGCGAAAAATGGGCAAAGAACGTGGTTAAAGTTTGACTTTGTGAATAGTAAACATGCGACTTAAATTGAGACTGAAGGAGTAGAATTTATTTACAATACTCATTCGTTTCATCACGCAAGTTGCCAAATCCATTGTACATACAAGCTACATTGTTCTCTAACATTTTTCTTCCAAGTTCTGTGTTTTATTTCCCGCGATCATACAAGTCTAAGTTTGGAATATTGCAAAAAGAAAAATCTAAAAGGCTTCTTCGCGCTCTAATATGGCTACAGGAGCTTCAAGGGCTGGCAGAAGAACGTCATCACCGAATACTTAGCGTCGCAACACATTGAGGTTGGCAAGCCAAGCGACTTCTATTGATTGTTATGAACCCCGAGGTTCTATGGCTTCAATTGCGGATTTCACTTTTATAGGGTATATTGCATTTTAGTAGGAGAAAGTTCTACGTACATACACTCTCTAGTTTTTTTTTTGGGATTTTATTAGATTTGTTGTCGTCGTAGGGTATATTGCATTTTCACTTGGGCATTCTCATGCCAATTCTTACACTTATGCCAATTTTATGGGTTCCATTTGCTTAGTAAAATTAAGTTTGTTTATTTATCTGTACTTTAATTCCTATGTAAAGTAATTTAGTCTTCCAAGTTCTTTTTTTTTTTTGACGATAGTCTTCCAAGTTCTATTTATGTAATAGTTTAATAATTTCTATGGAGATTTAAATACATGGTTAGTTTTGTGTTACATTACTCCCTGCCCTAAAAAAATTTTGCCTAGTTACTATTTCGAGCTTCCCATAATTTTTATTTGCGAATGTATTTTTAGTAATCATTTGATAAAATAAAATATTCATGTCAGTATTTGTTTTATTTCATTTTTTATGTAGTTTTTAAGTATTCAAGTTTTATTTTTTATTTCTATATAAATTTGTAAATAAGATTATTTTTAAAAAAGGTAAGGGGATTTTAAAGGTAAATAAAAAATTTGTTTTCTTAGTTATTTGGATTTTAAAGGTAAAATTATATCATAGAATTACTGTCTGTTCTGGAGATCAAACACGTGATCTCTAATGTGAGAGAGCCATAACGATATTATTGGATTATAAAGTTTTTGGCTGATTAATTGTCTTTAAAAGCATGAATTTTTAATTATTAAATGTCAAAGTGTTATATTGGTAGTCATAAAAAGTAAAATAAAGATCTTTTTGGGATGGTGCGAGTAATTCTTAAATGTGATTACACAAGTTTTAATTATGATATCTACCATGAGTAAAAATCAATATGCACTTTTTTTGTTATTTCAATTTCATTTTTTTCATCTATTGGAAGTATTATTATTGTGGAAGCGTATATCATTGTGCAAGGCTTTATTACATGGTCCTTCCCTAATTTATGACCAGGTTGTTTTTTGATGTACACACTTTGTCTTGATCATGTGTCACATAGTGCTTAAATACTTCTGGCACTAAATTATTTGACATGGAGCAGATGTGTTAATTCTTGGACCGCCAAAAACTTAATGAAATTCATCAATGGCTAGCACTTTAAATTTATACTATTAAAATAAGACATTTTTTGTTTTTACCTTCTAAAAAAGAGTATTGGCACTAGGCATCGCCATGACTTGACATTGTATGTTGATATTTTTATATTTTTTGGCATTAGAGCACTGGAATTACACCTAACGGCCAGGCTCGTTAGGCTCGTTATGCAGGCATTAAAAATTTTACGTTAAAGGTTTGACGCATCATTTGCTGCAGACGAACGTTGCCCCCCCCCCCAACGGTCTAATTTTAGGCTGTTTCCCAACTTAAATTTTTTAATTTTTCAACTATAAATATCTCTTATTTTTAAAAAAAATATATACACTGAACATATACACATTTTCTCTATAAATAATAATCCAAAAATTATTTTGTTTCTTTTAAATCTCTCTACAAAACACCCAAAAAATGAGATCATCTTTATGTGACGATAAAAGAAGAGCTCTCATTTTTTGTTATTTAGCGATGGGCTGTTACCAATGGTAGAAACAAGCACAACAAGAAGGAGCGGAATTATCCCAGCACTACTTAATGACTACTTTAATACTCCATGTATTTACACATCGGAGGATTTTAATGATCATTTTCGGATGAAGAGTTCCTTGTTTTTACGCATACTCGCCAATATTGAAGGCGAGGTGCCATGGTTCACTCAACAGTTTGATGCAAGAGGCCAATGCAGTTTTAGCAGCGTCCAAAAGTGCACTGTCGCGCTTCGTCAGATGGCATACGAGACAACTAGTGATATCTTTGATGAATACTTGAAGATGTCGACTCTAAACATCAAGTCGTATGTTTATAAATTTTCTAAAGCAATTATTTGACTTTATCATGAGGAGTATTTACATAAAATAACAGCGAGTGACATTGAGAAGTTACAAGCAAGACATGCCGCTAAACACGCCTTTGTCGGCATGCTTGGAAGCATCGATTACACGCATTGGAAATGGAAAGATAGTCCCACTGCGTGGCATGGTCAGTTCTCCCGATTGATCAATTCAAGCCTACTATATATTATGCTCGAGGTTGTGGCTTTGACATGCTATTTTTTGTGTCGCGGGCTCGAATAACAACATCAATGTTCTTGGCCAATCACCCGTGTTTGACGATTGGGTTAATGAGACTCCACTCGACTCGCCTATTGAGCTTAAAGGGACGCTTTACAAGCATGGATATCATTTTACCGATGAAATATATCTAAATTATTCCATAATTGTCAAGTCCCTCTCGGAATCAATTAGTCTTAAATGACAGACCTACAAAAAAGGTCATGAGGCGGCGAGAAAAGATATCGAACGAGCCTTGGGGTCTTTAAGGGCAATTGTCAAAAATTGAGGGATATCATGTACACACATATTATTCTTCATAATATGATTATAGAGGACATCAGATTTAATTTGCAATTTGTCATTACAGTCCGAACGAGCTGAGGAGGCGCCAACTTACAAAAAAATCGATAAAGAAAAGAAATGAAGAAACAACCAAGAAAATCAAACCCGAGAGATTCACAATGTACTAACGGTGGATTTAATTTTAAGCTCAAACAATCATTAATTTCTTCGTAATGAAGTAATTTTTAATTTCTTATTTATGTGTTTATTATTAAAATATTTTTTTATTAATGTATTTTATTTATTTAATGAATTATTATTGTTTAATTTAATTGATTAGTTTTTATTAATTAACTTTTACAAAATGTGCATTAAAAAATTTAAAAAATAAAGGTTTGAAGCCCTAATTTGAAGCTTTGGGGCTTCAAATCCATTTCCAGTTACTGATGTGGCAGAGAGAAAATATTATTTGAAGTCTAAGTTTGAAGCACCAGATTTCAAACGTATTTCCAGTACTCTTACACGTTGGTATTATATGTCTATTTTTTGGTATAAACACAAAATATTAGAAGTTCTATTTTAATTTATGAAACATATTTTAGTCATTACTAAGTAGTTTAATTTTCTCAAGAGTTCTTAATGGGAAGAATTATTTAATTAAATGTTTGAGGATCATGAGTGCACACGTCTAGCAACGTTAGTTTCATTGCATTTCATAATTCAAAACTAATTAAATTAAATCAATGCAAACAAAAACAAATTAGGAAGATGATAAAGAGTGTCCAAACATAGAGACAGATTAAGCAAATTAGACATCAAAGACAGCAAGTGCCCTTTATGGCCGACCCGCAGGCCACTCTCCATGTTGCTCCATCTCTCTTCTTAAGGCTTTCTGCATTTCGTTCGCATGATCTCATCTGATCTATTCTGATTTTTTGAAGATCTGATCTATTGAACGCTGCCTAACTATCTTCCTTCTTTCGACAACAAGGGCCGGTATCATAAATCATATTATGACAATAACTCTAATCGGAGTACCTACAGTACTTGATCGTAAAATTGATGATTCATACCACTAAACCTCCCGCCCTGGTCAACCCTGAACCCATTCTCCCAATCCCTTTAATTTTATTTACAAATTCATTTGACTTTTAGGTCAAAAAATTGACCCAAAACTCAAATAAATTTGGGGAATAAAATTGAAGATCGAGGTTGGGGGATGGGTTCGGGGCAGGCGGGGGTTTAACGCAGGAGAAGAGGGGTAGGAACCATCAATTTTACGATCGAAGCACCGTAGATATTTCGATTGGAGTTGTCATATTATGACATTATTTTTAGTTATCAAAAAATTTTGTGGTTCATTTTAATTATCTTTTCCCTGCATAATTCCAACCTTACAATTTAATTTTCTTGAGATTTCGTGTAAAGAATAAATGAGAAGATGCTAGAGAAATCCAACCTTGCAATATCCAATATATTCTTTATTTAATTTATGTTGGAATATAAGAAACATTTCCCGGCCACAACCACAAGCTTGAGCTTTTAGTTAAATTTGTTCATTGACATGGTACCGGAGCATTGTTGACTAAGAGGTTATGGGTTCGAAACTCAGCACCACCCAGTTTTTAAAAAAATTAAGGTTTAATGTGTAAGGCTTGAAAAATTTTTTGATTCCAAAATCAATTAAATCTTGTAACATGTCACCCGAACTACACCCTTTAAAATTACTTTACAATTATGATGGTAAAAAATTACTCTGTATTACGTAGTGCTTTTTTTGGATAACATGTAAATATATATAACGGGCATCCTCGAACCCCTACCAAGGAGTATATAAGAATATCTCGATCCATCAAATACTTTTAGGGCATTTAGTAAATGAAATTGACAGAATTGAAATAGAAATTAAAATTCTATGAAATTGACTTCTCCAATTTCAGTTCATTTTTGATACTACCAATTCCAAATCCACATATTCTTGTACTATCAAATAATAGAATTAGAATAGTTGTCTCCAATTCCAATTTCATAATTTAAATTCTGAGTATCAAAGAGAGCCTTACCTTAATTTATTGATTTTTTAATAAGTAAATTTTGTGTGACGCTTAATGCGCATATTATAGTATGATTTGGCATTAGTACAATATGACTCCGTTTAAATTTGAAGTGACATTAATCGAAGGAAAAATTACCCAAAATAATCCCAACTTTACCCGGTTTTTCAAAAATAATCACACATTTCACTGTGATGCATAATAATCCCAACTTTACTGAAATTTGCCAATTTTGGGTCGCCGTTAAGTGTCTAACGGAGGGTTAACGGAAATTCCCATTTTGGGCAACAAAATGAAAGTTGAGATTATTTTTGATGAATTTTTGTTTTTTAATTTTTTTTTGAAATTTTTATTTAAATTTTTTGAATTACTTTCTACCTCCCATGATTTCTTTTTCTTTTTTAAAGATTAGTCTTAGTTTTAAAAATAAAAATAATAGATATAAAAAATGAAAAAATGAGAAATGTAACTAAAATGATACAAAAATAATAAAATAAATAAGGTAATCAATGGAAACTAACTTGAAATTGGTAAAAGTAAAATAAAAATATACGGGTGAGTTTTAATATTTTACGTATTATACAAAGTATTAACATATCACTACTTATTTTTTAGAAAAAATTATCTACAATAATTCCAATTTTACCGGACGGCTTGTTCTTTTAAAAAATAAGTAGTATATTAAGACCTCGTATAGTGTGTAAAATGTTAAAACCCACCACTCCGTATATATTTATTATGTTTCTTACCAGTTTCTGTTTAATTTCTATTGATTACATTATTTATTTGATTAAGTTTGTATTGTTTTAGTTATTTTTCGCATTTTCATTAATTTTTTTATCTATTTTTTTTCTAAGGTAAGAATAATCTTTAAAAAAGAAAAAGAAATGGAGGTTAAAAGTAATTCAAAAAATTTAAATAAAAAATTTCAAAAAAAAATTAAAAAACAAAAATTCATCAAAAATAATCCCAACTTTCATTTTGTTGTCTAAAACGGGCATTTCCGTTAACTTTCCGTTAGAAATTTAACGGCGACCCAAAATTGGCAAATTTCAATAAAGTTGGGATTATTATGCATCACAGTGAAAGGTGAGATTATTTTTGAAAGACAGGGTAAAGTTGGGATTATTTTGGGTAATTTTTCCTTAATCGAATGGTTTTAGTCTTAAAACCAAACTTTACCAAACTCTTTAAATAGTACAGGTACCGTATGGGATGTATGAACACCCCAAACTATCCTGTCCACCCCTAGGTATATACTCCTTCCGTCTAACAATAATTTTTTCATAGCACGTTACAATGTTTGACTGAAATTATTTTCAAATCGTTTTATATGAAAAATCGTATGGAATTAAAAAGTAAAAATTTCATATTAAAAAGCTAGCTACATGAAAAGATCTACACAACTAGAAGTGACATGACTATATTATTTTGTCAAATGGGAAACGAAAATGTTCGAACAAAATGAATAAAGTTTGATACTCCCTCCGTCCCGGAAAACATGAGAGTTTTGATTTTGAAGAGAGATTTAAGGGAGTGTATTTTGGTATTGAATTTCCAAAAATGTTCTTTGATGTGATGGGTGAAAGTATGATTTGATGGATAGATTATTAGTAAAAATGTATGATGTGATAGGTAGGGTATGAAAAAGTAAGGGGTAAAAGTGACGTTTTAATAGAAATGAAAAATGTTTTTTGGGATGGATGAAAAAAAAAGAAGAAAAGTTTTCTGGGACGGAAGGAGTATTATAAATAGTAAACGAGAATATTATTGTTGGACGGAGGAAGTATATAAATCCATTAGGTTGGTAACGCGGGAGATAATGAACATTCCAGAAAACCGGCGATTTAATACAACTCCGATCCGTAATACTCCGTATAATACGAGCACATATATACTATGTACGGAGCATATTAATTTTAAGATTAAATATAAATATATCGTAGACAGCTCTAAATAATAAATGCCCTTAGCTTTCACCATCTTCGTTTACTGCATTCTGGCCTGATGGTGGGTACCTCTCTCAATTCTCTCTCCCGACAGACCCGGGGCATAACTCAAGTGGTCAAAAGAGGCGCAAAAAGGCGTTTTCATCATATTCAGCCCGTGACAATGGCACTGTGAAACGTTTATACATGTTCAACATATAATTTTTGTACGCGATTATAAACTAGTCAAAATTGCTTATACATACGGAGTAGTTTTTTAACTTATAAATCAATTTATGACATGTTTCTCAGTGCTTATAAGCCAAAAAAGTAAATGTCTTACAAACTTATTTTAAAACTAGTTTATCCTTTTTTTTTCCGTTTTGACCAGATTCTTTACAAAACTATCTCTCACGATGTATGAATATTATTTTCTCTCTATCTCTCTCTATATATAGAAATAAATGTGTCTTTGGGTACAGATAACTGAATATTTATTGCTGGGTTATAGAAGAGGCCATTAAGAGAGAGATAGAGAGATAGAGAAAGTTGACCCCTTTTTCTTGGCTTAGCCATATATACATACCCACACTGTTACCATTATCTCTCTCTCTCTCCTTCTTCTTGCAGAGGTTTCACATATGAAATATATCAATATATATGTTTTCATACATATAATAACATCTTTTCTTTTTTTTTGTGTGTTCATTCTTTCTTTCCACTGCATAATCAAAGGCTAAGTTGCGCGGAGACAGGGCACGGGCACGAACATTCCCATATTTTACAAAGTATTTGGGTGTCGGGACGGCCCCGGGGCATTTTTAGGACAGAGAGTGGCACTTATTTGAAGAATACGTGCAACAAAGATTAAAGGTACACAAACCTTCATAGTATGTTGTTTGTTTGTGTGTGTTCTTTCTAGTGGTCTGTTTTGTCCATGCCCCTGTAATTTGGGACTGTTGGATTTTGAGATTCTTTTCTCTTTTTAAGTATTTGTGTTCATTTTCTATTCTTCTTTATTTTTATTGGAAAGGAAAATTATTGTTTCATATGAGATAAAAGCACATTACTTGATCTTCTTTCTTTTAAAATTGTGTTTTTAAAACAAAAAAAAAAATTAGAGATTTTGAGGTGTTTAATTGGATTTTTTTTCATTTTAATTACTTGAATGGTTCTTTCATGTAGCAATTTTTTTTTTGTAAAAAAAAATATACAGGGGCAATGCATGGAATTCCCGGATATGCCCCTGATTGAATGGGATGAAGTTGGATCTCAATGTTGAGTACATGTGACTTGAGAAGTAGCACATATGTCTTTCACTAGAATTTCTTTTATAGTTTTTTTTTCATTTGGATTTTATTTTATTTTATTTTATTTGGTTTCTTGTTGCCTTGAGATAAAAGTAAAGTGAAGTTATGCCCAAAATCTTAAGACATCCCAAATGCCCAAAGAAATGGAAGAGGGAAGCCAATTAATTATATGGAATGCCAATTCTTTGAAAAACATGTCAAAAACAACAAGGGTTTTTTGACTTTTGATGCTTGGACAAAGGATATATTGAATTCAATATTTTAATGTAAACAGTTACATGAAAATCTATGATTCTTTTAGTACTACTTGGGACTATATATGATTTGCAAGTTCTAAATTTTCTACCCTTTTCCATGGTAAATCTGTCAAGCATGAAAGAAAATCAGCCTGAAATTCTATGTGTCAATGGGGTCAATGAGGAAGATCTGTCTATGGGCAAAAAGGGCGTGTTTGGCTCGAACGGGATTGTCTCGGAGTCGAAAAACGACAGAGGCGAATTCCAAAAGGCTCTTCCACAACTTCAACAAGATGATCCACTTTCAGACCATTCTTTCGCGAGCATCGAAAACAAATTACATGTTTCTCCTCCTAGGGATGATGATGATGATGATGGTAAAAAAGAAGCATTTCATGTCGTTGCCCGAAAACCAGATGAAGAAGTTGCATTGTTATTATCAGCATCTGATGAAAAGGCCACTCCTTTGGATGGCAAAGAGGAAAGTAAGTGTCATAATCCCATCACAGATCTTTGTGTCGTCGAAGTTGCAGAAACGGGAAAAGAACATTTCGGTGATGATGGGCTTATAGACCGAAAACCGCGCGAAGACAAAATCTTGGAGGGCCAAAATGCAGTGCCAAGAGACGAATCGTGCAATGGGGAGGACAACAAAACCAAACCGAACCGTTCAATTCTCAGCCTGCAAGACCATTTTGCAGAAGGCGAGGCTAGTTTCTCTGCACTTGGTTTCGCAGGTTCTTCTCACCCGGCCTCGGTCCCATATTCTGGGAGCACTTCTCTCCGCTCTGATAGCAGCACCACCAGTGCCAGATCCTTTGCCTTCCCGGTGTAAGTTTTTTTTCTTTGTCGTCCACGATATGTTGTATACTCTAACACTGATACATTTGTGTTTCTCGAATCCTCAAAAGTTACTTTTTTTTGGTTGGGTTGCAGATTACAATCAGAGTGGATTAGCAGTCCGGTGAGAATGAGGAAATCATACAACAGGTTTTGGAAGCACGGGGGACGGTGGCGTCGTCTTCTTTGCTGTAGATTCTGAAAATCCTTTCCATTTCTTTAATATTTCATTTGTTCATATAGTCATTTTGAAGTTCATATCATATAGTATTACATTGGTAAGGGCATTAAAGGTATATATATATATATGTGTGTGTGTGTGTGTGTGTGGAAATAATAGATTGTTTATTTCCATTAGGGTGTGTTTGGTTCATTCTAAAGCATGGATTTGGAATTAGAAATGTGGTTGAACAGAGGCTTCTTCTTGTAGGTATGGGTACGGATATGAGGCTTGTAAAACCATTTCATGTCATACAGTTCTGTTTTGTTCTGCAGAAGAAGGGTGCACTATTGTGTATGGATTGAGTTCATTTCATTGTGTTTGCAATGTTTATTGAAGAAAACGTTTGGGTTTCGGTTCCGCGACTAACACGTCATTTTGTAGGGAAGACAATCCAATCCGAGCCCGTCCTTAAAGTATCCGAATTAAAAGTGGAAATATTTATCACTGAGCCCGGACCAAGACCATGTTCTTTACACCTGATCTGAATAATTCTAATCTGATAAGAATAAATTCTGATCTGATCTAATCTGAACTGATTCCAATAAGAAAAAAATAATAAGTATTAAGAATAAGTTGAAGAAAACATGACCTAAGTTGGGTAAACTTGACCTGATAGCACGCAGTATTTGACTACATTTTTGCCACTTTTAGGTCATTTTGATTACTTATCTGGCAAAATGGACAAACAAATAGGTGTTTATCTGTACTTATAAACTGGTCAAAACTGCTTATAAGCAATTTTTAATTTATAAGTCACTTAATAACATGTTTCTCTATAAAATTTACATGCTATTCATAAGCCAAAAAAGTAAGGAAGTCTAACCTATTTGATTTTAAGCTAGTTTTTTTTATTTCTCCATTTTGACCAATTTATTTACAAAACTCACCGTTTATAAATATTATCAAATGACTTGACTATCATTTTAGGGAATTTTACTTCCAAAAGTGGAATGTTTCCTATGTTGAACGTTGTGAATTTTACTTTGTATTTTTTTGAAAAAAAAACAGAGTTCTGTTTGGGTAAGGTCTAACTTTTTATTTTTGGTAACTCAATCAAGATGCAAGGTTGGGTTATGAGTGACCATTTGCACCCCTAAAACTTATTTTCCACATTACTTGAAAAGTTGGTAATCACCAAACAAAGAAATGGGAATGGGTTAAGACTTGTGGACACCATTGAATGGACCATTACCATATTTAGTTGCCTTTTTTTCCCCTCTGTAATTCAATTATGGTAATGGTTGGGTCTAATGTCAATTTGATCATTTGCATTTGAGTGTGAAATGACACTTCTGATTCATGAACCATGAGTCTATGATAGAACAAAAATCCATGTATAATTCCAACTCTGTTACGTTTTGGGCAAATCCCAAAACGCACGGCGGTATTATGAATAATACACTTTTCTTCACCCGAAGAGTTGGTGATTCGGTTATACTTGAGAGAACTAAGGTTTGTACTTAATGAACACGAGCACAATCTTCCCGTTTGGCAACAATTCAACGTTTAGCTTTGGCGTTTTCAAGTTAAATATTGTTGCCAAACAAGGCATATGAGCTCCTCCCCCACATAAAAAAACAATAATGGGGAGCAAACACAAAATGAGTTAAAAGACATGACAACAATGGACATGAACAACAACAACCATATGCACAACCGGCTGCGAGGTGTACCTAAATCCTTAGCCTTTTCTGAGCTTGATCAAAATCATCGCCCGTGTTCGTGTCCTGAAAAAATCCAACTACTTGGTTCGCAAAGGGTGCGGGTTTCTCACTACTATCCTGTCAAAAAGGAGTTCTCAATAAGATTTTAAAGAAGAAAGAAACAAAAAAATACTACCTGCGTTTCTGAGTATTTGTTTAGTTTTGACTTTTCGCAGTCAAAATTGACAAACTTTGACCACTAATTTAATAAAATTGACATTAGATATTGATACAAAAACAATATTCTTAGATTTGTTTTATATAGTATTTTTGAAATATTATTTTATCTCATCAATATACTTTATAAATTTTAGTTAATTATAGGTCAAAGTTCGAAAATGGTTGACTGCAAAAAGTCAAAACTAGACACACATTCAGGGACGGAGGTAGTAAGTGGTTTCACCTTCTATGTGCATATTGAGCCCTTGTGTTGGGAGGCATCTCCTCTCCAAATGATCAATAAATAAAAAACAATTGAATAAACAAAAGAGAGAACGGTATACTGCATACCTTAGAAACCATTACTGATGAGTTTAATCCTCTATTTGCCCGTTTTCCAAGATTTATCTGCACCGAGATGGTGGCATGTGAAAGGTCTACACCAGTACTTTGCAATGCTTGTCCCAAAGAATTCAGCAATCTGATAAGTTTTAAAAAAATTATTAGAAAAGGGAATAATGGTAATAACTTTTGCATACAAAAAATGTGAGATCATTATATGGTTAATTTAATTATCAAATTACGACGCGTATATAATTATGAACAGAGGAATAAGTTGGTAAACTTGAAAATAAGTTGGTAAACTTGAAATAAGTTGTGCTAGGGTAATCCCAAAATTTTGACACCACCATTGACCCCATGTTTTGTTTGCACATACACGCACAGACAATGACTGTCGGTGCAGCACCAATGTGTGTGAATGGTGGTGGCAAATTTTGGGGTTATTCTAGCTTTTTTTGACTTTAAATAGTACTCCGTAAACCAATTACTACTTACCCATTGGAGTAAACGCTTGAAAAACTAATCGTGCCACCCTCTATAGCTGGCAGCTCCTCATCTTGACTATGAGCATCTAAATTGTTGGGGCATTCACTTGAGTGGGCATCAGAGGGTGGCAGATGAATGGGAGCTGAAACTAACTTAGTAGCTATCTCCTTACGTTCTCTTGCATTGAAGGCAGGAGAAGATTCAACTCGATTCTGCTGAATAGTTGGTTGCATAGCTGTTGAAGGGACTGCGCCATGATTCTCGTCAAACCTCCCAGCGTATGCCGGACTGTTCTTCACAGCCTGTGGGGGGGAACCAGCAAAATTCTGCAATTGCCAATGACTGTTTCTCTGAGCCCATAATGAACAGATTTTAACAGAATGGTTCTCAATCACAAAATGAAATGATGTTTAATAGAAGGAATAGAAATGATAGCCATAGAACAAGAGAGGTACTTTTAAAATCTTGGAAGGAAAAAAAATTAAAAACATGTTCTGATGCAGCTAAACAGTTGAGGAAAGTGTTTAATGGACGGTACAACAAAACAAAAAATTTTACAGTTCACACACATAATATCTTTATAGTGGGTTCATAGGGTTCTATGCACTGTGTCCATTCCCAATAGAGCTAAAAGAGTCATAGTTGGCACTGCTTTAGCTCTATGTAATTAATGCATCAAACGAAAATGGCACATTAAACTTTCTTTGCTTCTTTTTTTCAATGAAGTTTTGGGTAGTAAATGCAGAAAACCTCCCAGACTGAGTTGGGAATATACCGGGTGTTGTTGTTGTTAGTGGGTTCCAAGCATAGGCATAACTTAAGCTATGTTTGACAAAAAAAGCTAAGTTAATTAGGAGTGAAACTAATACTCCCTCCACCACAAGAGAGAGGGAGAGAGATTAAGTTTCATCACGATACAGCATTTAAATTATGTCAAGGTACGATCCCACAAATTAGCAATCTTTAACATACTTTATTGAAACAAGCAAGCAAATCAAACTTTTTTTCACTACATAGAGTCAGTAACGAAATGAATTAGGAAGAGCAGAATTAATAGCCATCACAGCCTAACAAGGCTATGTTGTAAATAGACAGTTCAAAAGGCAAATGTAGCTGACCCAAGGCATTAGTTTTGTTGGTTCAGAACCCCAAGCTTGATATGGTCCTTCATACTTTTGTACTTTCTCCTGTAAATACTGTACATACTGAATCACCTGCAGAGAGAGAAGAAATGAAGAATAAGAGCAGAATCTGAATGCAAGGTTGAGAGTGAATGGAAAGTAATGTATTGGGTATTGGTTATTCAAGGATAGTCGTGTACCTCCAACAGAAATGATGCAGTATCTCGCTTTTGATCCGTGTTAGGTACCAGATCTCTCAATATCTGAAATCTGGATTGGAACCCAAAAGAATTATTTTAAAACAACATTTCCAACAGCTTGAAGAAATTGGTGTTTAAATCAATTGTCCTGGTTGTGGGCCATGTGTGCATCAACTGTCCCGTGGCGGAGGCTATGTGGGCCAAGTCACAATCGAATGTCGTGGGCGTTTGTGTTTGTTGAATGTACTATAAGACTAGGATATGCACTTCTTCTAACACCAATTGGTTTTAGAAGAGTTGGTAGCGCCTGAGTTCCTACGCTGTTTCCTTTTTCTGGATTATGCAAACATGCACATCTAAATGACAAAGGCTTTCTTAGTTGTAATACGGTTGCAGTACCACATAATTTCAGAATTTCATTTTCTTGATCATACTCATTAGAGTATAAGCAACTTACCAATATGTGGTTGCACTTAAAGACTGTCTAAGGGTCTGCTCTTTTTGCATTAATTTTAATTGGTAAGAGTGTGAAACTTGGGGTCTGGTCAATAGAGTCTAAATGCTGGAGTTTATTAAACCAATACCCCCTGTGGTTTGGTAAATTTGCACCGTTACCCCCATGGTTTCAAAACTTACGTTGTTGCCCCTCATGGTTCTGATATTGCTATGTCAATGCCCCTCTAGACTAAAATATATTTCAAATAGGTGAATAGTTCTGCAGCCTCCTATGGTTTTGGAAATGGAAACCAACACCCCTTTCCTTTTTCTTAAATGTTTCTATTTTTTTATTTTCTTTTTTTTTCATAAAGAGAAGAAAAAGGGAAAAATTCACACCAATACTCCCAGAATTGCACGAGTTTATATAAATACTCTAAGACTCGTTAAATGACACTAATGCTCCCAAATTTTTCCTATATTCACATCGTTGCTTCGAGAATTGATATATGTGAATATAGAAAAATTTTGAAAACATTGATGTCAATTATTGAATCTCACAGTATTTATATAAACTCATGCAATTTTGGAAGTATTGATGTGAATTTTTTCAAAAAATGTTTGTGTTTGAAATAATGAAAAGTTGTTTTTCAAAACTCTATTTTTAAAAAAAGTTTTAAAAAGTAAAAAATGTTTGTGTTTGAAATAAAAAAATTAATACATACTTCATTTGTCAAATTAAATATTTTTATTTTTCTTCTAGTAGGGGCAAGGTCTGCATACACACACCCTCCCAAGACCCTACTCTCGTGGGACAGAACTGGGTTGTTGTTGTTGTTCTAAAGAAGTTTTTTTTAAATATATTGGGACCAAAAGAAAACTGAGTAAGGTCTTTTTAATATATAGTTAATCATATATTAATAACATTTTTTGGACCGACAAACAAGAGATTTCATTCATGATTTAATTTTCTCTATTGTATAAAAGTATTTTTCCGTATACTTTTCATTTTCTTTATTTTCTTTTTTATTCTTTTTTATTTTATTTTGATTTTGGTTAAAATAAAAGAAACGATAAAAAATTAATTTGAAAAAAATCAAAAAGGGAGAAAAAATAAATAAAGAAATCAGAAAATGAGAAATGAGCTTTAGTGTAAAAAGAGAATGTTTCATTGATTTTTGTATCATGAAAATGAGCCAATAAAGACCTCTTTTGGACAAAAAATGAAAATGTTTAAATTGAGAGAAATGAAGTGACATTAATTCTTTTTACATCGAAAAAAAATTATTATTAAAACATTATTAAAAAATTTAAAAAAGAAATTAAAAAACATTTATGAAAAAAATAGTAGAAAAAAGAAAATAATAAAGAAAAAAAGGGGGCGTTGGTGCACATTTCCAAAACCATAGGGGGCAGCAGAGCTATCCACCTAATGTTTGAAGGATATTTTAGTCTAGAGGAGCATTGGGGTAGCAATATTAGAACCATGAGAGGCAATGACGTAAGTTTTGAAACCATAGGGGATAACGGTGCACATTTACCAAACCACGAGGGGTGTTGGTGCAATAAACTCGTTAGAGCCTCATAACTAGAGTCTAGAGACTACAGTCTAAACTGTAGTGAGTGGGATCCAGGGTCGGGTAAATGGTGTGCCTTGATTGGAATAACTGGCCCCGTGACATGCTGCCCTCTATTTTCAAGAAGCTAAGTTCATACATGGTTTACCTTATTCTCAAAGAGTTAGTGATGGCTTCCCCTACTCCTACAGAGCAAATTTAAGAAAAAAAATGTTGAGAGCTTCCCCTATTTTCAAGCTAAGTTCGCAGGTAGTTTCCCCTATTTTCAAGCTAAGTTCGCAGGTAGTTTCCCCTATTTTCAGTCTCTCTAGATGGCAGGCCAAAATCTCAAAATTAATGTAATGCGGTATGAGGTCTCTTGGAAATAGTCTCTCTACTACCAAGCAGTGATAAGGTCTACGCACCCTTCCCACACCCTACGTTTTGTGGGATTTTACTAGGTTTTTTGTTGTTAATGTTAACTAGCTTTGTTTTTGTTTTTGTTAATGTACTATAGTAGCGTTCTTATAACCAATAGAATTCGCGACAAAACATACCCAGAAAACATTCTAATTTCATACAAAGTATTAGAATATACCTCTCATTGATCTTAATCCTCCTACGTTGCTCCGTTACAGAATGTTTAGACCGTATTGCATTAGCCTTATCACAACTCTTTCCATCTATTCCACCATAAAAGAACATCATCACGTCCCAAAATTTTAGGGCTCCAAAGGAAAGTGCACATAGTTATAAACCATCGTTAATGTTAGACGGAATATCTAGTGAATGTTCCATATTCACTTCAACATTGTTGGCTACGTGTTTCTTTAAATTGTCAATTTCTTTTCTTGAATTTGTGGCTGCAAAACATAGTTTCTTGATTCAAATATTAAAGTATTACAGTGTTATAGGCTTTAAGTTTTACATTATTGCAAGCTAATGTAAATGCACTAAACAATCTCCCTAAAAAATTTTAGGTCACATTTCAGATGCCTAATTCTAATTTCTGCACATGAACTTTGAAAATTCAGCATCAGGTAAGATGAAAAATGAAGTTAAAGGGAAAAAAATTACCTCTTGGAATACTTATACTATTTGAGTTCGAAGCATCTTTCTTATAACCGAATTCCTCATCATCTTCCTCTTCATGAAGACCCTTCACAGTTTTCATATTAATTCCCCAAATTTTTTTAAAAAACAGCCTGCATAATTTCAAGAAATTGAGAAGAACCCAACAATTATAAACTGGAAAAACACGAAATACAGCATAGAAATTGAGAGATCTATTGAAGCAATTGAGGTCCCGTAAAAATGGAGAAAAGCAAAAAAGATCAAAAGATTTTCTGAAGAGATTAAGCGCATTTCAGAAAGGAAAAAAAAGATTTTTTTGGGGGAGAATTGTAATTACCGAATTGAGATCACCAGTAAGGATGGCTGCTTGAGCTTCGCTCTGTATTTTCTGTTTGGTAATGGAAAACAGAAATGGTGTGTTACTGTTTTTGTGTGAGGCCAATCAGTTTCCTCATATGATTCAACCAATTTTAAATACACCTTTACCAATACTCCAATAGCATATTGTCTGTTTAGATTTCATAGTTCAAAAAACATTCTTCCCATTGAGTATTAGAGTCAGTTTGGTACACGAAATTGACAGAATTAAAATTGAATTTGAAATTTAAATTATGTAGAATAGATTTGGATAGAATTAAATTCTCCAATTTTTAATTTATTTTTGGCACTACCAATTTCAAATCTACGTATTTTTGTGCAACCAAATACTCCCTCCGTCCTAAAATGTTCTTTCCACTCACTTTTTATTCGGTCAAACTTTAATCACTTTCTTTACCTATTTTCATTAGGTATTTGATAAAATAATATAGTCTTGTCACCACTTGTTTTGTAGAACTTTTGATGTAGTTTTTAAATATATAAATTTTATTTTTTAATTTTACACCTATAATCAAATAAATTGAATTGAAAATAAAGTCGGTCAAACCTCGTAAAATGAACCGGGAAGAACATTATAGGACGGATGGAGTAATATAATTAAAATTGTTGTCCCCAATTCTAATTGGATAGTTTGAATTATGTGTACCGAATGAAGCCTTAATATTTCAAAAAAATAATTTGCACTCGACTAAATTAGAAATTAGAATCAACCATACTCAAATAGACCTGATCAAATTAGGACTAAGTTAAATTTCAGATCAAGCTCAGATACTAAATTACGAGAATTTTTTAGAACTATACTTGATCCACATAACAAGCCTGACTATTGAAACCCGCTCGAACATGTACCTGTGGACTTTGGGCTCCCCGGTCAAAATAATACACAGTACTTAATTAATTAAAAATAGTTTTAAAATAAAATAAAATATTAATATATTGTATGTTTGATATAATAATTATGATGAATATACTAATAAATTAAAGAACGCTTAATGTATGTGATGTGTTTTATGTTATAATGTTATTATTATTGTTTAAAAATTAATATTAGGGTGCGACGAGCAATAATAAAAATATGTTTCTTTGATTAAAAATATTTATAATTTTCATTTTTTTCCTTAGAAGTTTGTATGAGTGTAATAGTAATAATGAATACTCTCTCTATTTCACAAAATACTCTCGCTTATACTTTTTATTTCTCTAAAAACACTTTGATTTGGACTAAATAGTTTTTTAATCATTAATGAAATGAAAAGCAATGAAAATTACATAGAAAATTTCATTCAAAATAAGAGATTAATGATATTTGTGATGAAATCATACACTTTAACAAATAATTTTTTTATAATTTGGTACATTGGAAAGTGGAACAAACTTATGTGCTTAACAAGACTAATATTTTTTCCAATTTTAATCTTTCTTAAAGTGAATACGAATGGATTGAGTGACGGGTGAAAAAATCTTCACCACGTCAGACTTGATCAATTGTTAGTCCATCTATCATTCGTCCATCATCATTTTATATTCGGTTTTTATCCATTAAATTGGGTTAGATGGTTCGATTATCTATATGGTCAGGTAGAAATTGATATCCCTAGATGCGAGGGATGAAAAGAGGGGGGTGCGTATCTCTGGCTTCACGGCTGGACAAAAAAGGAAGAAGTGAGGCTAAAACGAGGCGGGTTGACCAGGGTGGGGAGCCCGCCCATCCCTAACACGGATGAGGGGGGGATGGTGCCTCCACCACATCCATCCGCCAATGGTTATTCTCACATCCGAATATCATGAAACCAAGTGCTTGTTCTTTTCACTTGATTTGATTTGTTATGATCTAATTGAAATGAATTCTGATCTGATTAAATTATAGTTATATTTAAAATTGTTTTTTATTTGATCTTGTCTGATGTGATTCCAATAAGAATAAGAAATAAGTTACAGAGTAAGTTGAATCGAGTAAGCTCTGGTTCACATTTCAGCAATTAACGTACAAAACGATACATAGGAATCAAACCTTCAAAAGTACATGGGCACAACAACAACAACAAAAGGAACCCAGTAGAATCCCATACATGTTGGGTCTGAGGAGGGGCATGTATGCAGGCCTTATCCTTGCCCGTAAAAAAAAGAGAGACTCTCCTTAAGAGACTCTCAGCTCTGGCAAACAAAAAGCACAGAGCTATATAAAGAAGTCTTTTTCAAGACTAGATAACAAATAACAAGCCAACATAACGATGACCACAATAAGTTATAATGCTTGAAGCTGGGCTAGTTGCTTGACAAGTTCTTCAGAACATTCAATTGACCCTTCCTCTGTTTTAACCGTTGTGAGTGCTTCATTTCTGAATTCCTTCACTCTTGCCTTCTCCAAAACAAAGCAATTAATCTTCTTCAAGATTTCCAAAAACACCCCTTCCAATGCATGAAATGTGGTTACAACAACCCCCCAACTTTTGCAATTCCCAATCATGCCCCTCCTTATGCCCTCCCAATGAGGGTCACCTTCCTTGTAGTTTTTCATGATTGAAGGGGGAGATGTTCCCTTGGGAGAGTGGGACACTTTGGCATCTGTTCAAAGTCAACCACCTCCAAAGACTTGACCTTCTCCATATTCCTCCACCCATACTCAAAAACGCAGCCCAAGAACGCGCTATGGCAGTAAAAGCAGATCCCCGGAACTCCGATTTCTCCGGCCATCTCCTCGACCCAGCCCAGGAACACGTCGTGGATGATCGCCGCCGGAGGGTCGGGATGGGAGGCGAACCAATCGACGATCGGGCGGCGGAGATCGGAGAGGGAGCTCATGATGGGGGCGTTTCCCCAGTTCCCGACGTCCCTGACATTCTCGACGCCGGGGGGGAGGAGGGGGTGGCCGGCCGGAAAAGGGAGAACCAGAGTCCGGATCGAGGATCGGGAGGTTTTTGGGGGTGACGAGGACGGTGACGGTGAAGCGGCGAGGTGGTGGGTCAAGTCGAGAAGTGGGAGGATGTGGCCTTGGGCTGGGTAGGGGAAGACCAATACATGGACTCCTTCGCCATTTTTGGAGCTTGACATGGATGCTGCTATGGTGTTTTTACATAGGAATCCGGAGTGGATGAAATTGGACAATTTTTTGGGCGGTGCAACAAAGTTAACAATAAGTACTCCCTTTTCATACTACCTCCATCTCAAAATATCACACTTTTTTTTGGCACGTTTGAAAATATTCTTTTAATTTCCTTTTTAGTATATTTTCTAAAGATAAACCTCGGTAACATTTTTCTATTTTATCATTAATCTACTTTTTTATTGTTTTTATTAAGAAAAAGAGATTTAAAAGTTTATAGTATATGCATATTTTTTTCTTCTCATCCAAAAGAATATCGTATGGTTTTTACGATAGCCAAATCGTCTGCAAGATAATATCCATGTTTGTATTCCACCCTCAAAATTGTGAATTATCAGGTCTAGTACTCTGATTGATTTCGTTGAAAAGGCCAGATTGATCGATAATGCTTAGACCGTTGTTTGAACCTGCGACACTTAAGAAAGCATGCCAAATCCAAAGATCTTGCGAGACAACAACTTTTAGAATGATTGCGGGATGTTCGTGACCCCTCGTGTGATTTGACCATGCTATGCGGACAATTATGCCATGACCAGTGTATGCAATTAATACTACCAAGCGTACAAGGAAACTCATGTCTCGCTTCATGGGCGACGAACAAATTTTGAATGTCTCTTTGAGTTGGACTTCAGGAAACCCATGTCTCATTTCCCTCAGTTCACTATTTTTCTCTATTTATTTTCAACTTTATTATTTCACTCCAAAAGATGGCTCTTCTTTCAACGAATGATGAGCTTGTGAATATGTTAATTGCGGCGTAACAAGAGTATTTTTTATTTTAAATATACATATGTATTTTGTATTTTTGTAAAAATTTTGAATCAAAAATGATGAATAATATAAAAGAAATGAAGAGGCGGGGGTGAGAGGACGATGGCATTGCAGGTGTTTTGCGGCGGGGTTGAAAATTAGTGAACTATTGATGTGGCAAGCAATGAGGCGAGACGAGATTCCTCATCATTATAAAAGCTCTTAGAGAATGGATAAGGAATGATTGGTGAGAAGAATGAGTATAATAAAAAGAAATCTCTCTAGATAAGAGTAAAAAATACGGAGTATGAAAATACCAAAATAGGAGTCATAGATTTTTTAAGACCAAAATAAGAGTGTAATGGTAGTGTGTCGTAAGAGTACGCGTTGGCAGTGTGTAAAAAAGTGATTACGGTGTAATATATGAGTGTGATCAGTCAACCATTGGTGATCCACGACGGTACTCTGGTGAACGGTTGCGACAGATAGAAGTGTGGCGGTGATAGTGTAGTAGTTACAATATGACAATGTGGTGAATGTGACAGTGTAACAATGACGGTGTGGACTCCTATTTTTGTCTTAAAAGACATATGACTCCTATTTTTGTATTTTCATAATTTTTTACTCAAGAGTTTTTCCTATGATAAATGGGACACCATATGTGTATCTCTAGTATTACTCATACATTATTAATCTATCTATGACACTCTACTTTTATACATTGTAAAGTTAACTAGAGAATATTCATTCCTCAAATTTTTCTAAAGTTAAAAATAGAACTTTTTTACAGAATGGAGAGAGTATTTTAATAATTAGTTTATTTAAAATGACTATAGAAAAAAAGAATAAAACTCACAATCATTAAAAAATAAAATTAAAATACGAAATGGTTCCGTTGACCCTCAAATCGCAGTTCATATCATGACCTAGGCACCTACGGTGATGCATTTGTAAAATTGACGATTCTTACCCTAACCCCCAGCCCTCCCCCTAATCACCGACTTGGGCTACGACAAGTACAAATTATATTTTTTGAGTGAGTATTTACAGATTGGTAAGAAAATAAAAAAAGCACAAATTATATTTTTAAGAATTACATCAAATAAAAAATTCTACGAAACAAACTTATTTTATCAAATAGACTGTGAAAAAGTATACACAAACAAAAGTCATTGGAAGGACTATATAGTGCCTACGCCTTTTTTTAGAAAAGTAAAAAGAAATGTGTGATCCACAATTGTTTATTTTTTCGAAACAAATTCTAACCATTCAAATTTTCATTTTCTCCACATATAAAAAAAATACTCCGTATATTGTACTACTTGTGTCTCAATATTTTTTTATCCACTTTGACTTCTTCATGTTGAATTTTATAAATTTTAAACTTTAATTACTCTCAATTTGTAATATACATTAATACAATGAAATAAAATTTTTAAAACTTCTCAACAAAATTTATTTATCAAAATCATTTTTAAATTAATATATATTATAAATTTTATTTAATTACTTAAAATTTTATCTAATTTGTTTCGAAAAAGTTCAAAAGTGAACTAATCAAAATCATCAAGATAAAAAAGAGAGGGACATTTATGAAGCACAATGTAAAAGTCCTAGTGGACTACCGACAAGAGTTCCCACAGAAACTCATCTCCTCCACCCACTCTTTCCCTTTCACTCTCAGCTACACCCCACTCCCTCTTCAATGAGTGGCAATGACCAATACTCTTCCCATTCAATCTTTACATTTCATTTCTTCTCCAAATCCACATTTTCTGCAAAAAGGGTACCCAATTGGCCAATTTCCTCCCAGGTATCTCTTCTTAATTCTGCTCTTTTTTCTTCTTCTTCTTCTTCTTCTTCTTCTTTTCCCACTGGTAGTTAATCTTTGTTGGGTCTTGATTCTAAGGCATTACTAGTAATGTGGTGTACTGGATTCCCACTTCTCAGCTAAGCTCTTTGAATTCTTGTTCCAGATTTTCTCCAATACCCATTTGTTCTGGAAGTGACTGAGCATATAGCCATATATATGAACAATCATGAAGCTTTTTTGATGATTCATAAAAAAGTTCTTCTTTATGAATCATTCCACTTATAATAAAGATTGTTCAGTGTAGTGTTGTTTGATGATTGTTAGGACAAACTTGAACTTGTCCTTGAGCCAGTTCTTTGACAAAGATTTTGGGCAGCTCACAAATTCACATCTGATTTGTGTGAATTTGTGGAGATCAAGTTTTGTTGTGTTAGAACTTAGAATATAACCGGAGTAAAATCTTAAACCACGAGCTTGAACTTTTGATTGAGCTGGTTACTTGACATATTGCTTCATTGCTAGCTGTAATAGAATAGATTTGGGTCATATATGTGTATTGTGTATAAATTTTGCATATATTTCCAATAATTGTAGTGTACTGACATTAAAAACCTCGATCTTTGTCGAAAAAAGGGGTGTGCTTTATGGGACAAAAGGAGTGAATGAATGTCCTTCGATTAGAGCCTAGTAAGGACATGGAAGAGGTAAAAAGTTCAATGGAACTGCTGAGTAGAGTGAACCTGGACATTGCATATTCTTCTGAGAAACTGGCGAATCTTGGCCAGCTTCTCACGATTGTGCTGGCAAAACAAGAAGAAGTCGAAGAAGCAATGGCGGTTGAGAATGAAGACGACAATGATTCTGTGGATTCGGTCGAGAAAGCACTCACACTGCATCACTTGAATGTGCTTCTCAAGGCCGAGCTAAGACAACTGGATGATTTTGTGAGTCGTGTGCACGATCTGATTCTTGAGACCCGCCAAAAGATTTGTTCTCAAGAGGAAGAGAACGAGTTCCACAGCTCAGAAGAATCGCTCGGGCAATTGAAAGAAGGGATTCTCAAGATGAAGATGCAGCTTGACAGGCCATTGATGGTTGGCTCCCTTTTCTCTGATCAAGATGAATGTGAGTTTAATGGTTGGAGTCTTAAAAGTGCAGAATTTTCATTCTTCCAACACTTTTTTTTTTAGATTATTTGAACAAAAAACTAACATGTCTTGAGCATGACAGGGAGACATGGGTTGAATTTGAAGCCACAAGAAAAGCGTGTCTTAAGAATGCTCGAGAAGTCTCTAGCAAGAGAAGTGGAACTTGAGAAGAAAATAAAGGCGATGAAACAGAACGAAGACGATCTGAAACTGAAGCTTGGGCTAAGAGAACAAGTCACGTTGCACATGGAAGAAGCCGCGGAGGTAATATGGGGAAGGTTTTTAGAGGCAGAAAACACAGTTGAGGTTCTCATGGGCATCTCCAAAGATATGGTAGGGAGACTCGAAATGGCGAACCTAAACGTGAACTCTTCCCTTCAAAGAGAGCGCGATTTGCAATCCAAATTAGAAACTTGCATGGAAAACTCAAATTCCAAAGATCTCACCATTCACAATCTTGACAAAAGCATTGCGCTGCTCAAAGCTGGAAATTCCGAAGCACGAAAAAACATCGAAGAGTTGGACCAAAAACTAAGCGCATCCGAGTCTAAACTGACGCACGTGAACTCATTGGTCAAAGTGGGCCGTGACCAGATCAAAGAAATGGAAAGTGAAATTGAATCTTTGAGAGAAGGTGCTTATCAATTGGAGAGCCGGGCTGAGAGCGCCGAGGCAAAAGCATTACAGTTAGAAGAGACAAACTTGGAGCTAAGCGAAGAACTCAGTTTCCTCAAAGACAGCCACGAAAAAAAGGCCAGCCTACTCGAGAAAGATGTAAGAGAGTTGGAAATCCAATTGCAGAATTCAAAAGCATCTTCCGAGGCGAGCCAAGAGCAGCAAAACATGTTGTATTCCGCCATTTGGGACATGGAGACATTAATCGACGAGCTGAAGCAAAAAGTTTCCGTAGCAGAAAACAAGACCGAAGTTGCAGAGGAGCAATGCATTGTATTGTCTGAACTCAACTCAGAGCTCAACGCTGAAATAGTCAACCTAAGGGACAGAGTGGGAAGTTTGGAGGCTTCTTTGAGTAAAGCCAATGCTGAGAAAATGGCGAGCGCGAAAGACATTAACGTTAAGACAAAGTTCATAATGGAGTTGGTAATGGAACTAGCAGTCGAACGAGAACGGGTACAAAAACAGGTTCGCCTTTAATTTCTAGTCATCACTTTATTTCATTACGAGTGTAAGCCATCACACATCAAACAAATATAAGAGCACAAATCAACGTATATATAAATTGCTGCAGTTATGCTGTTTGACAAAGGAAAACAAATTGTTGACCAAGAGGTTACAGATGAACAGAAGTTCAGAAAATAAAGAACAATTACCCTTTACAGAGAATTTCGTCGTCCAAGAAAATCCTCAGGAGGTGCCCGTAGAATCCTCTCTGAGGAGCACCCAGGTAATATAATTTTTTTTATAAGTATAAAACCTTTCCCGAGGCTACAACCGTTACGTTGAAGTGTTTGGTTCATTCGTGGTTTATTTCATCTGTTTAACCCGAAAAAAGGTGGAAGACGTGGACGATAATGCCCTCCATGTAGAAACTGGAAATGAGTTGTTGTCATCATCCTCTCCCGTAAACGGGGAGATTGCAGTTGTGGAGCACGAGAGGAACCGTCATCGTAAGAGCAGAAGACGCGCGTTCATGGCGATTCTCATCTTGTTGCTCTCGGTATCAGCTCTGTTGTTATATGGCCGAATACATACGTTTGCTAACTATGGCGGTTGACGACACTTGACATGTTGTTGCTGCCTGTGATTTCTCTATGTAACAATAACATGTGTCACACAATTCATGCAAATGTTTGGATGTATTAAATCTCACTTGTAGCTACAATATTCAGATAGAGTATATTTTGACAATCTGAGTGCTAGCTATACATTCTTTTAGCAATGAATCAACAACTTCTTCATTGGCAAATTAGTACATTGGAGTAATAAGTTAATAGTGCAAAAAAAAAGATCTGTTATTACAAAATGTTTTACTGATGAATAATAAAAACAAAAAATAATATGTTGCTGCCCAGGATCGAACTGGGGACCTTTAGTGTGTAAGACTAACGTGAGAACCACTACACTACAGCAACTCTTTGATGACTCTCAGTAGCATTTTTTTTATGGCGTGTAGCTGATTGTGATCGAATCTCTCCTCAAATATTTGTACAAATTGATTTTCATTGCCTTGAATTCATTCAAAGCTTTAATTAGACTTTTCATGACCTTCAATAAAATACTTTGACTGATGACTACTACGGAGTAATATCTCTATTTATGTTTTGTTTAGAACAATATCTCTATGAAATCATTTATGCGAATAACTCTTCTTCAATATTATTTATTTCATCCCAATTTTAATACGAAGTACTAAACGTTACAGGTTTCGAGTATGAGATTATTGGAGTACTACTACGTACGTAGCTAATTGGAAATCAGTGTGCTACAAATTAAATTAAGTGCAAGTATTACGGATAGAATTTAGAATGGGATAGAGATCACAGGACTGGATCTTAAAAGACTTGAATTAAACCACATTAAAAGGTTAAATTCAATCGATTACTTAGTTGAACTCAAGAACTTATATACTCCCACTGTCCCAGAAAACATGAGAGTTTTGGTTTTGGAGAGGGATTTAAAGGGAGTGTATTTTGGTATTGAATTTCCAAAAATGTCCTTTGATCTGATGGGTAAAACTAAAAACTACTCATAAAAGTATGATTTGATGGATAGATTATTAGTAAAAAGGTATGATGTGATAGGTAAGGTATGAAAAAGTATGGGGTAAAAGTGACTTTTTAATAGAAATGAGAAGTGTTTTTTGGGACGGATGAAAAAAGAAAGAAAAAAGGTTTTCTGGGACGGAGGGAGTAGCATTTATTTTCTTTTCACTACTTTTTCAACGTGGCATACTCTCTAATAACTACTCTCTCCGTTTACCAAAATCTTTCCTCTTTCATTTTTTATCTCTTTCATCAAAACATTTCCATTTTTATTAAAAACTCACATCATTCGACTTCCCACTCCTTCGAGGTCCGCCTGCTCAACTGTAGGAGTCAGACCCTCCCTCCCATCATTGGACTTCCCTTTCATCCTGCCCACGACACTCACTGTTTTTTCCTTCTTTGATTTATTTTTTAGTTTGTGCCCACAATCTTTGCACAGATTTTGAACTTATGTGAAACTGCCCAGAAAGTTCTTTCATCACACTTCTTATAGGTTTTTCTTTGTTCAAGTGTTACGTTGTAGAATGATTTGGATGATGTGTGCTCTAGTGCCATCGATGATGAGTTTGTGTGTGTTTTTCTCTATTTGATTATGTGTTTCTCTCTCATTATCGTTTTCTGAAACAGAGTTTATTGGAAGAACATATAAGTTGGGAGACATGCTTGATAACAAGAGAGAAAGATGAAGAAAGAAGGCTGCCTGCTTGAAGAAAGGGGGGGGGGGGGAGAGAAAATCCTCAAATACTACGTGCTTGACAATTTTTAGCCGCTAATTCTGCCACTTTATTATAAATAAAAATAGAATTATTTTATTTTTAATATTTGGTGATGGGATAGTAATCATTATATTACAAAAAGCAAAAAGCAAAAATGAAGTATGAGCTACTATGAAGTCTTTAAACACGATTCATGTTAGTCCACTCACTATTTGCTTTATTCTCTCTCTCACAAAAATATTAGTACATATTGACTTTTTGGAAAATTAAGGGAGAAATATTTTGATGTTGACTTTTCAAAAATACTCTTGATGTGATATGTAAAAATAGAATGTGATGAGTAGATTATTAGGAAAAAGGTATGATGTGATAGGTAGGGTATGAAAAAGTAAAGGGTAAAAATGATTTTTTAATATAAACATAACGGACTTTACGGAACACAGTTTTTTCTAAACGTGTCAATTTTTTGGGACAAAGGGAGTATAATAAGGGCAAAATAAGCATTTCAAATACTTTTATCTCCCTTAGTATTTGTAACACTTTGAGAGTGGACCAACATGCATGGAGGAACGAATTGAATGGAGCATAAACATAGAATACAGAGTATAAAAATATGATATATGCATGTCTCAACATTATAATTCAAAATAAATCCATTGATTTTAAATTTACATCACAATTTCATGTTGCTTTTAACATATTTTTTGTGATAGAGATCATTATTGCGAATCACTTCTCTACGCAATCATTTATTTCTTCATTCCGAATTTTAAGAGACTAAATATATATTACAGGTTATCGAGTACTAATAAGTTACTGGAGTGCTCCGTAGCTAAATGAATTCAAAGTGGTACAAATTAATTAAGTACGTACAAGTACTACTATATCTCTACACCATAATTAACATTTTAAGAACAATTATTATTAGTATGGTAGTAGTCTATATATATGGAGTACGTACTAAATAAACCCCCAATATATAAACAATTAAGGGTTTTGACATAGTAATAAACTGCTTAAGTATCTTTCTTTAATGAATCAAATCTATAAGGTAACGATGCATGCATGCAAACAAACATCAAGAACACAAGTCTGATTAATTAATTTGGATATATTGGATCAACTTTTAATTGTATGTATTAATGTGATGTTGAAAGACTCGACCTCTAAAACCCTATGCGGTTCGACTCTTTTGATACGATCCGGGAAAGAACCGTTAGAAAACCCGGAAAGGTTACAAATCATTCCATTACACAAACAATTCATCAAAATTATGATCAAAACTCATATGGCCGGGTGATGCAGCCACCGAACCACCGCCGTGTTCTACTTCAAAGTCATCCATCATGCTCGAAAACCATCCATTATCTTCTTGAATCTCCGCCGCACTAGCCGCTGCGTCCCCGCCGACAACGATATCGTCGTCGTCTTTTAGCAAGAAATCTTCCACCATCTCTAGCGTCCATGCTGTATCACCAGAAACCCCACTAAGAGGAGCCGCCGCCGCCGTATTGGTGGTGCATGGACATGTCTCATTACTTGCGGCATCATCATTTTGTAACAAGGCGGGGGCGGCGGTCATGTCTTCAACCTCTATTCCGCCGAACAGCTCGTCGTACGAAAACGACACGTCATCATCGTTGTTGTTTTCTTGTTCTTGTAACACTAGCATCATTCTGGGCGCGTCCTCCGCGGCATCAACGTTGTCGTCGTGGACCGGTCCCCTCTTCTTCCTCTTCAACCGGCATATGACGAAATCTTTGCGGTCGGACTTGACGGTGCCTTCCGGGAGAGAGAACTCGTTCATGACGAATTCGCCCTTGCGCTCCTCGTCATCTCCCCGCCAGTAGGTGAAGTTCCTCTTGAACCCTAAGAGAGCCTGTTTCCGATCGGGGTTGAAAATAGTCTCAACTTTACTCGTCCCGTGCCACGTCCCCTTCCCCACGGAGCGGAAAAACCTCTTCCCCGGGCCCTTAGTGGCCGGTTTCCGCTTCAGCTCCGTGAAGAAGTACCAGGTGTTGTCGTCGGCTGCGGCCGTTCCACGGCCTGTGCAAATCTCCCAGGGCTCTTCATCCGCGTAGAGATGACGTCGCTCCACGAGGCCGCCGGTGTAGTCTCCGTCAGTGAACTGCCGTAACATCTTTAGCAGCTCGGCGTCAGTTGGCCGGAAACGCATGCCATCCCCACTCATCTTCTTCTCTCTCTCTCTCTCTCTCTCTCTCTCTCTCTCTCTTCTTCGCACCTTGATAATGAAATTTGTTTGGAAGTATTGATGACGGCAGTCACGCCACACAGACACACACATATATATACGGGGTACGAAGAAGTTGCCCTAATTTCCTTTTTAATTTAATTTAACTCTTAATATTATTAGTATGGCTGCGTGCACCAAAAGCAATTAGTATGACGGCCTCTTTAATTACTTCTTGATTACGTGCTTAGGGTACATTTTTACTTCTTGATTACGTGAGTAATTAGGGTAAATTTTTGTACACTACACGTGAGTAACTCTAAAGCAGTTTTTTCACTTTTTTTGAGGATATATATGTAAGAAATATTTGCACTAGCACTAAACCTTAAGTCATTTTTTTAAATGGCATTTAAAATGTTTTATTACTTAAATACTCCGTACCACTTAATAATGTCCATAATATCCTGTGATGACTAATATTTGTTTGAATAATGACTAATGGAGAATGACTAAAGTGCTACATTGGGAAAAAACACATGTGATACTATATATTTAGCGAAAATTTCCCGTAAGAAATATTTGCACTAAATAGCACTAAAACTTTAGTTATTTTCCTAAATAACATTTAAACTGTTTTATTACCTAAATAGCATTTAATTATGTTCATAATTTCCCTATATGTAACACCTCAATCTGCGTAATATGAATGCATGAACTAGCGGATCAAGTTGTTATTAGATTAGCATCCAAACACATCATATCATATTTCAAAAGATCTTAAGACATTTATTTTAATACATTATTTAAATATTAATCAGAGTAATATGAACTTCTCCCCTGGCTTGAGTGGTAGTAAGCCCACTCCCCAGGATTCATGAGAAAGTTCACCCATGTTCGAGCTCCAGCGAAGGCAGCAGCATTGGCTCTTTGTGCGTCATTAGCTTGAGAATAGTATGAACAGATACTACTTTGTAATAGAGTCAATAGCATTCAAAAAAAAATCAGAGTAATATAAAATAGTGCGGAAGTTTTAATACTTAATTCAAACACAATTTTGGATCCATGCCTGAAAACATAATAAATTAAAATGAAATATTAAGTTAAGCAACTTTCTCAGCCAGCATCCATCCATATTCTCAATTATCCCCGCTGCTCTTCAGTATTTATTCCTTATTCATAATTATATTTCTTTTACCTACGTGTAGCAAATAAAAAAAACAAATAATTATCTTTCAGTTGAGTGAGAGATTAAAACAGTCACTATATAAAAGAAGGCAATAGCGACAGATCTTTAAGGACATAAACCTTATTTGTCGCTAAAAAGAGAATATTACTGACAGATAAAATTATTTGAAGGCAAAAACTATTTGACCTACAGAAAGAGTAATATTTGTCGTTATTGGTTATAGTTTTAGCAACAAACTTTTACAAAAGCTCATCTCTAATCGTTGCTCATGACGTATTCTAGGCTAAGGCCAACTCATCATTTTTTATAATCTTAGGATTTAGAGTCACTACTACGCTCATGACTCAGGTCTAAACTATGATTCAGAAGCACTGCCTACGACCATAATTCTACTCAACTCAGGACCTATGGTGTCGATTGGATAGAATCTCCAATCCTACGAATCATATCCTAGATTCTATGTACGTACATTATTTTTACCCGAATGACACTGGACACTAAGTCCACACGATTTTACAGTCTATTAGCCTAGTGACTTACAATCTTATCTTCACACGATAGACCTAGAGTTCTTCTAAAGTAATACTCCCTCCATTCCACAAAACCCTTCCGGTTTTGCTTTTTGGGGGGAAATAAGGAAAGTGTAATTTTGGTTGACTTTCCAATTTTGCCCCTGATGTGATGGGAAAAAGTAAGATATGATAGTTTGGTTATTAGTGAAAAAGTATGATGTGATAGATAGGGTATGAAAAAGTAGGGGTAAAAGTAGTTTTTTAATAGAAAGTGGAAGTGTTTTGTGGAAAGCAAAAAAAACGAAAGAGGAAGAGTTTTGTGGAACGGAGGGATCGGAGTATATGTGATTAGCTACTACTCTCAATCCTTCATATGGCCACGCGCACACACACTGACACACACATTACACACACATATGTATGTATGTATGAAGTACATTTTTTGTCAATCATAACCATCTCCACTCTTCTATTTTTTTTAACTAGTAATTCACAGGTATGGTGCATAAAAAAAGTCTATTACCATTTAAAATGCAAAAGTTATACAAATGTAATTAAGCATTATTACGTGGCAATAGTATATACTTCGTCCGTCCTACTTTAGATTACAATATTCCCTTTTTGTTGAAATTAAAGAAGAGTCAAATCAAGTTTTTTTCCCCAAATTACCTCCCAAATTCCCCAAGTATCCTTTCCACTCACATGGATGAATAGTGTGTGAATAGTGTAGGAGTGGGAGGGTAAAAGAGTCAATTCCTTGTAAAGTTATTGACTTTGTAATTCTTTTTTAGACAAAAATGTGATGGAATATTGTAATCTATTTCGGGACGGTGGGAGTATTAATTGATAATAAAGTTGGCATATGTTTACGTATAGTATTTTTTTTATGGTTGTCTTAGAAAAGCATAGTACGTATGGGGACACATGTAGTAATAAAATACTTACTCCATCCGTCTCACAAAACATTACCCATTTTGATATATTTTTAGTCAAACAATTACATGTTTTGACCATAAATTAAGTATAATCTAAATGAAGAAATGGTATAAAATTTGATATATCAAAACTATATCCTAAGATGAATCCAACTATATTAAATTTCAATTACTCCCTCCGTTCCAAAATATTTACTCCGTATAACATTTGCTTTTTCAGCAGTCGCGGAACGTTTGTTTATTTCTATTTCTGCGTTTTTGTTGGCTATTTGATAAAATAAAATATTTTTGACACCTCTTATTTCGAAGAACTTTTCATGTAGTTTTTTTATATGTAAATTTTATTGTTTCTTTCTATACCAATATGTAAATAAAATGAATTGAAAAAAATGATATTTTACCTCGGGAATACAAGTATGACAAATATTTAGGGACGAAGGGCGGAGTATAATTTCACAATTTGTAGTCAAAGCGTGTAACTGTTTGACTAACTAATACTCCCTCCGTCCCTTAAAAAAACTTCTCTTTTTACTTTTAAAAAAATTTAAGAAGAATCTATTTTATGTGTTAACTTTTCAAAAATATTCTTTGTGTCTCTCTATTTCTCTAATAAGTGAATGTATAAAAATTGTGGAAGAGAGGCACACTTATATACTCCCTCCGTCCCAAAATAGATTACAATATTTTCTCACATTTTTGTTCCAAAAAGAATTACAAAGTCAATAACTTTACAAGGAATTGACTCTTTTACCCTCTCACTCCTACACTATTTACACACTATTCATCCATGTGAGTGGGAAGAATACTTGGGGATTTGGGGGGGTAATTTTGGGGGAAAAAATTGATTTGACTCTTCTTTAATTTCAACAAAAATGGAATATTGTAATCTAAAGTGGGACATAGGGAGTATACACAATTAGGTCCGGATGACCTAATTTCCCTAGCCTTTTCTTGGGCTCCAGGTTACTTTATTTTTCCTTTTTTTTTTCTTTTTTTTAAAGAATGCCACGACATGCACTAAAACAAAGTATGGCGGCGTCATTACTACTTGTTGTAGTAAATTTTTTATTTTTTACTCCGTACTTTATTTTTAATGGCTTACTCGGTTAGAAACATCCAGATTTTATTAATTTGAGTAATTACCACCTCCCTCCCAGTGTATTTATTTTGTCCAGTTTGATTTTTTCGAGCCAAATTAGACAAACTTTAAACTCCAATTATTCTTAATTTATATTACATATTAGTCTAATGAAATACACTTTTGAAAGTTTTTAATACAATAAATTTAATAAAGTCATTTTTATGTTAAAACACATTACGATTTTTATCTAATTGAAGCTCAAAGTTTGTCTAGTTTGAATCGAAAAAGTCAAACTAGACAAATACACTGTCAAGTTTGCCATTCAACCTTTGTTGCTTCCCCTTCGCCTTGTCATCACTCATCACATGTAGTGTGTGTTATACTTGGACAAATTGTAAGACTATCTCTAATGCCTCAGCCCTCACTCTAAATTTGTAGTTACTCAGGGTCATATGAGCACTCATTGTCTCAATCATCTAACTCATTTCACACTTATAATGTCTCACTACCACTCTAATGTTTACATCTTTATTTTTTTAATAAACAATTACTCCCTCCGTCTTACTGTCTTTGTCCACTTACCTTTTGGCACACCATCCAATGCACTTCTTTAATCCATTTTATCTTGTAATTTGTATATTAAAAAATTATACAAATTATATATTAATAATCTATATGTTAAGACGAATCAAACAAGATCACACATGACTATTGTTAGGCTTACACATAAAGAGAATTTGATGAGTCAAAGTGCTTAGATGAACAGTTCCAAAAGTCAAAAGTGGACAAAGACAATGGACGGAGGCAGTGGCGGACCTAGAGTTATGTGAGAGTGGGTTCATTTTTTATATGTTGGACACATATTTTCTACTCTTTTGGTTCCAAAATATTTTACATTTTATGTAAAATAAAACAAAATTTCATTATTTTTAATATTCATCTTTGGTAAAGAAATTAAAAACAAAACGTATTTTAAAATTAAGTCAAAAGTTTAACAAAACAAGAAATAATGAAAATTGTTAATTTTTTCAAATAATCAATCAAAATACCTAAATTATAAATAAAAGCTACTCTCTTGAAAACTAAGGCAATACCTTGAGCAAAACAAAAAAAATACTCTATGAAATTCCCTGTATATGTGGCTAACAATGTGAACCCACCCAAATAAACTTTTATAATTTGTACTCAAAGTTATCTAGGAGTGTAAAATAGAAGTGCAAAAATGTAAAATAGGAGTGCATAAATTGAAATTAGGTACTGTAGCTAGCATTTGAAAAAAAAATTAGTGGGTGCACTTGACCCCACTTGGACCATTGTAGGTCCGCCCCTGGACGGAGGTAGTATATATTTCTATTCAAAGTAAATTATAACTTTTATAAAATAATAATATTAATTTTTCGTTCTTATTTTTTTTGTAATTAAGTTTCTTTAATTAATTTTATAAATTATTTTTTCGTAATTATTTTTTTGTTTATAGTTTGTTTCCCTTTTTTATATTATAACAAATTACTTACCAAAAAAGACTATAAATTAAAAAATGTCATGTTGAATAAAAGAAAAGTACACGCATGCATTACATAAATTAAGAAAAAAATACTCCGGTACATGAAAGGAAAACATGATAAAAACGTACAACATAGGATATATAAAAAAAATAGGCTTGATCACTATCACATTTGGCCGCATATTTTTATTATTTTGATTTTCATCATCTCGATCAAGGCAAGATCACGTTCATCCGTATGTACCGTCATACTTTGTACCTAGAAACGCCATGTCGGTCACCTTTTTTTGAAGGGGAGCCTTTTTTCTTTGAACATTTTTATTCTTCATGGACTCCGCCTCGGGTTAAGTATCTTGGTCATGCGGAGATTGCATCTCCGACATGTAATGAGGTTGAGTCTCTGGGATGAAGTTCAGAAACGCTAAATCTTGAGAGCCACCCGAAAAGAAGTTCGGGGATGGAGTCCAATACTGGAATCCGTCAAAAGTGAGACGGTAACAATTATCGAACATATTATCGGCATTCAAATCGTTTGAATTGAAGATGTGGATAACTATTGGGGTTGTAAAAATACGGAAAATTAGGATTATTTTGATTCATGGTGTGAGTAGAAATTGGATGGAATTGGGTTGTTTACATAGAAGAGAGAGGGAGTTAAGAGATTTGAAATTTGGTGGATTTTTTTTAATTTTTTCAGGTGAACGTGACTGTTGCATATAAAGTAAGAAAAAAATATAATGGTCGGACGAGCATATACAGTGGAGCACCGTGGTCGTGACCACGGGTGCTCTCACGTGTCCTGGCCATGAGGCCGGGGAGAGGGGCGGTGTTCGCATGAGGGGGGAAAGAACTACGGACAGCTTAATACTTTAATAGTGATATTTATTTATAAAGCAAAGATGTCCGAAAAAGTGATCTTGACTTGTGAGTCACAAAAATATTACTGAATGTTGTTTGAAACAAAAACAATGTGACATAATAAAGAAAATAAAAAACACTAATACGGAGTAGTAAAAAAAGTGTGACATGGAAACAAATAAGAAGAGAAAATATTAAAAATGAATGGAGTACGTATAACTTATTTTTTAAAATTCCTTGATTTTTTCCAACTTCTAATTTTTTTTTAAATTTTCTAGTATATCCCAATTCTTTCCCGTTTCTCAAAACCTATTTATTATAAAGGTTTTGCAAAAGTATGTTGAATACACTAAAAGTCGCATGTCGATAAAAGATTTGAAATTAAACAGCCTTAAATTTAAATGTATTTTTATTTTATTTTTTTTGGAAAAAAAATACCAAATTTAAGTGTTTTTAGAGTGAAACTAATTGTTTTTTCAATAACCAATAATCTGGTAATAATTAGACAATAAATTATTCTACACAATAGAGCTAATTTATTAACTTCATAACTAACTACATACATTTTCTATAAGTTGCATTTACTTTATTTTTATTGAGCTGCACTTCAAATTATTTTTTGATACTATATTATTATTATTTCTTAAAAAAATGGCACTACAAAACTTATGAATATTTTTCGATAGTTCTATATAAATATTTTTGTGAAACAACATTACAATAGTTGTGAAAATAATACAACAATTTTTTCTCTAAAATAGAACTTTTATTTTTATAATTCAACTCACAACATTTTCTGATATATTGTAATTTTTTCATGAACACTTTGAAATATTTATTGATAATCTTATATTGCCAATAAAATTTTCTTTCTAAAATGGAACTACCCAATTTGTGATTTTTTATTTTTTCTCAAAATAGTAATTCAAAAGTTGTGAAAATGACACAATATTTTTTTCTCCGAAATGGAACCCATAAGTTTTACGGAGTATAAATCACTACAAATTTTTTGTATCGTAATTTCTTTCTTGATCGATACTCTGAATTATTTTTATAATTCAATATTATATTTTCTCAAAACAGAAAACAAATTTTGTTAATCATTAGACAAATCTCTAATAAGAGTGTATTGTTTTATTTTTAAAAATATTAATTTTAAATTTAAAATAAAAAATAAAAAGTAAATTTTTCTAAAATAATCTCACTTTTCATTTATTTGCGGAAAACATGCATTTTTCTACAACTTTAGTGAGTGACCGTTCGATTTTTAAGACGACCCAAAATAATACGGAGTAACTGTTTTGGTTGGACTTACCAGGCATTCTGTGTATGACGATTCTGTGTCCACTGTCCACCGCCAACGCTCTCCTTCCCCGTCTCCAACGCCACCGCCGTTTAAATAAAGCTGATACTCCCTCCTCCGTAATAATTACACAATACCGGAGAAAGATAAGGGGAAACACTAGTTTTCGGATTGAGCTTCCAATCGCTGATTTGAGACGGGAAAGATCAACGTCGAAGATGTTGATGGGATTAATAAGCTTTCAATGCTTGATGGACTTCATTGTTGCCGGATTCTCCCTCATTATTGGCCTGGGAATCTTCTCCTTCCTCGCTTCGATTCTCTGCTCCGCCGCTTTCTTCCAGAACGTGAAGGAGTTTTCCTGATTCGCCTAAATATGGATCTTATCTGGGTATCGCTCTCCTTCTCCTCTTCCTCTGTAGTGATCTGGTTTTATGGTTGATTCGTGCGATTCGTATGGTTTATTGGGAATTGGCATATGCAATTTCGATTTCTTTCTGCAAATTTCTGGAAAAATTGTTTCAAGTTAATGACTTTGATTCGGCTCTCTCTGTATACTGTTGAGTTTTTGAGAGTATTTCCCCTTGTTCCTGCAGTTTGACTGAGAATTTTCTCTCTGGTTGATTGTTTATATGCTCATGGAATTGATCTGTTTTCATTGTTTTTGATACATTGTTTTCTTTTAATTAATGTTTTGTATGAAAAACATGTTGTAGTGGTTCTGGAATTCACCATACCCTCATGTGAAATGAATGTAAATACTCCAATTTGGACCAATTTTCATAAAAATTGAACTGAAAATAATCTTATTCAATCATTGTAACCCGCAACGGGGAAGTCTTTTTGGGAGTATGGGAGTAATGAGTTTACTTAGCAATGAGTTTCTCACCTATACAGCATGACCAAACAAACAGATTCAGTATCTCCCACTCAAAGTATAGTCTTGGTGACTTGGGCATAAAGTGTACGGAGAGTCGGTGACCTCAACTCTATCTAAGGAGTATAGTTTTTTTCCTTGAAGGTCCCGACAAACAATGGCATGTACGGCGGGGGTCGGGGGGAGTGGGAAAAAACTAATTCATCAATTGCACCAAAAGAGGACCCTAACATAGCACCTCCAAGAAGTTTTACTTCCTCAAAGAGGGTTAAGATTGCGTCCAACCACAACTGCTCATCCCACACCATGCGTAGTATGGCTTTCCTCCCGAAACCCTTACACTATGTTTGGTTCAAGGAGTTTGAAAGGGAAAGAAAAGAAAATGAAGTGGAAAACAATTTTTCTTGTTTGGTTAAAGAGCAAATGAAAGGAAAAATGGAAGGAAATGAAAATGGGAAGGAAAAATGTACTATGAAGAGGAAAACAACCAAATTCCTCCTATTTTGATGAGGAAAATGAAAGAAAATCATTTTCTTTTCTTTTCCCTCCATATTCCTTGAACCAAACATAGTGTTTACCAAATACACTTCTAACTGGTACTGTTGTGTTTCTAAATGTACATGCCATGTTTATGAACTACCCGATGCAATTGATTCATTTGTTTGGTCCGTTGTTTGTTCTGAACTTCTATTGTATGCCCTTTTGTCAAAGACGAGTGCAACCGTTCTTTAATCGTACACTATTACAGAGTATAGTCGTTGCTGTTTTTTCACAGGTGTATCATACCCATCTTGCAGGCTAGAGAAGTGTGGCGAAAACCAACCAAAAATTGGTGAAAATGAGAAACCTGAGCTGAGTATATAATAAAGAGGATGAGCACATATATCTCCATTTCCATCTTGTAAATACTGGAGATAATGGGAAGATGAGTGTGCATCATCATCATCATCATCATCATCAAGAACCAAACTCTAGGGTGAGTGGAGATATGAATATGTGTAACATGTTGTTGTTTGTACTCATAGGTTGTGGCTATATGTGTGTGTTATGTAGGACATCTCTCTTCTCTTGAAAGCAACACGGTTCTCTCTGTTAAAGGATTACTTAGCTGTTGTATTTCTTGTATAAAACTTCCTGTCCTGAAAAAAATCCCATCATTCAAACTTTTTCTTTGGGAACCATTGGCAAACTATCTTCACTCAAACTTCTTGTCTTTACACTCTTTCTTTTAAAGTTCAAAAAAACTTTTAAACTGATTCGGTGTTTGCTTGGCAATAATTTCAGCGTTTAGTTTTAGTTTTTTGATAAGAATATTTAATGGCTAAACTCCACTATAGGTCCTTCAACTTTATCAGTTGTGCACGATTGGTCTTTCAAGTTTCAAAAATCCATGAATAGCCCTTCAACTTTATGAGTTATGCACGATTGGTCCTTCAAGTTTCAAAAGTATATAAGTATTCCTTCAAGTACACATCACCCCTTCAGATGAGGTCCTTTTGACAGTAAAAGCTAAATGGAGTACTAGCTTCTTATAATACGGAGTAGTCGTACATAGTGGAATTTTCTCGTATTATATGGAACTAGTATTCCAATTAGCTTTTAATGTTTACTGTCAGAAGGACCTCATCTGGAGGACTGATGTGTACTTGAAGAACTACTTATGAACTTTTGAAACTTGAAGGACCAATCGTGCATAACTCATAAAGTTGAAGGACTATTCATAGACTTTTGAAACTTGAAGTACCAATCGTGCACAACTCATAAAGTTGAAGGACCAATGGTGGATTTTAGCCAATATTTAATTGTAGTGTTTAATTTTAACAATTTCAAATTAAGGTTCGTATTAGTGTGAAATAGAGTGAATGAGAAAAAGTGAAGATTTAAATATTCGGAAAAAGTACCATATTGATTCACTAATTATTAGAGAGCTATTTATGCAAAACTTTATAATCGAACGGTATAACTCAAAATTTTGGTTATGAATGTCATTCTATGACTCGGGGCTACTATGTCCATAAAATTTATAGTTTCTACTCCTTAACCCGTTAAACCCTTAACCTGATTCGTATCACACCATATCCCCTTCAATTGCACCCTTAAGTTTATTTGACTTTAGATTCAAAATTTTGACTCCAAAATTAAATAAACTTGGGAGAGCAATTGTATGATGTGTGTTTACATGATCAAACTTTAACAATTTTCATTTTCCATTTCTGGTACTCATTTGAAAAAAATAATATAATTATGTCATTCATTGTCTTATACAGCAGAACTTTAAATGAGTTTTAAAAATATTTAGATTTTATATTTAAATTCCACACCAACTTTCAAAGAAAATTAATTGAAAATAATTATAATAACATCATAAATCGGAATGTGTACTTTAAATTGTGGCGAAGAGAGTGTTACTCATATGATTAAATTGCATTCACTTTATTTACCTAATATTATTGATCATCGGATAAAATAAACTAGACTTGTCACCACCATTTAGTTTTTTGAACTTTTGAAATAGTTTTAAACATATAAACTTTTTTTAATAATTCTAGACAATTTTTTTATATAAATAAAATTGAAAATAATTTTGGTCAAATATCGTAATCCAAAATTTGAACAATATTTTGGGACATAGAAGTTATTATATTGTACTCCGTAATAAAGTTAACAATACTAAAGAATGAAGAATTAAGAGCATTTTCTCTTCAATTTATTCTTCTTATTACTTATTCAATTATTTTTATTGCAATCAAGTCATTTATCTGAAAAAATTAAAATCAAATATTGAGAAAAAATTTATTTTAACTAGAATTAGTTAGGGCATCTGCAATAGAGGCAGTTCTTTTCGCTGCACCGGGCTTGCATCGCAAGACGACCGACGATATTGATACACGGCGCTTTTGGACGCTCCAGCGACGCTCTGACGGTATTGAAAGACGACGCTTTTCGACGGACGGTCGTCCATTGCAACGGTCTGCCGCGTTGCACCAAAATTCTTATTTATCTTTTCGCCTCCATTGCGGGCGGCAGCTCATTGCAACGGGACTTTTTTTCTTTCGCGATTAGAGAGCCTCCATTATAATAAATTTAGAAGAAGATTAGATCAATATAAAAGAAAATTAATAAAATGGGGGGAAAACATACCATAAAAAAGAGCCATTTTTACCAACCCTCCCAAAAAACTCTTGAATCATGGTATACCAAATTACCAATAAAATACAAATACAAATACACTCCCAAAGGTAAGGTAGGTGGGCACATCAAGTGCAAATAATAAAGTGCTGCAGCATCCATATGAGTCCTCAAATTTTGTCAACAATAATAAGTTGCCTGCCAAGAAGCTGTCCCATTTTGACTTCTCTTCTTCCTTGAACGATCCGATCAACAAATCTCCATTTTTAGGAGCAGGAAATAAGCTTCCCCCAAGCGCTCTCTTCCTTCTTCTCCTCCGAAGATTTTCAACTCCGTATTAGGTGAGTCAAGGTACGATTTCTCTGTACGCGGCTTCTTTTTTTCATGTTCATACTGAAGAAAATTCCCCAGTTTCCCAGTATTTATGAGCAGTTTGATCTTAATTGTTCATACCCAAATCCTGGGTTCAGTTAATTTTCCTTCGATTTTGTGATCTGAGCTCGTTTTGGCCTGTCTGGAAGCCATTAAAGGTGATAATTTAGGTTTTCCTGTTTTGTTTGTTCTGATGATTCTTCATCTCTGATCGTGTTCTTTGATTGCCTAGGGTAAATTTGATCCTTTTAAAGATCTCTGCTCACTGTTGAATTTGTTTGGATTGAGTCTTTTTTGATCTTGAGGTTTTGCTCATTGATTTGTTTGGATCTGAAAAAAACCTACTCGCTTTTAATCACAAATTTTTCTTCTTTTTTTTAAAACAGATGTTCTTTCTAATCAGATAGTCCTTCCAATCTTCCATCGCATAGTATTTGTTCAAATTGACTTTTAAGAATCAAACTAGTTGAACTTTAACAATCGATTACATAAAAATGTATGTCATAATAAAACATTGAAATAATTTTTTGAAAGTTGTTTGTAACACTGAAATAATTTTTTTTAGAGGAATAACATAATACTTCAATCTAACAACAACAACAAAAATCTAAATGGTTTAAAAAACATTTTTTCTCAAGATTTTTTTTGACACCATGGTTTCCATTTAAACCCTACGGGTCTCTGTTGGGCCCTAAACCCAGTCCTACACCCTTTGGAAACCGACCCTACCCCACAGGGCCGTTGACCCAAGGGAGCACCGTCGAGCCCCCAAATGGCTGGTGTCATTTTATGGCCCTCAATGTTGGGGTCATAAGAGCCGGACCCTATTCTCCCCCCCCCCACACTTTGTTTGGCCTCTTAATTGAAAACCCATTTGATCCAAATGGCAGGTGAGGCAACATGGCGGTGACCCCAACACGAATCGGACTTGCTGGCCTAGCTGTAATGGGGCAAAACCTTGCGCTGAACATAGCCGAGAAAGGGTTCCCTATCTCTGTCTACAACAGATCAACCTCCAAAGTTGATGAGACCGTGGAACGTGCCAAAGCAGAAGGCGATCTTCCTCTCTATGGTTTCCACGATCCCGAATCCTTTGTTAAATCCATCCAAAAGCCTCGTGTCATCATCATCCTCGTCAAGGCCGGTTCGCCAGTTGACCAAACCATCAAAACCCTTTCAACCTATCTGGAGAAAGGAGACTGCATCATTGATGGTGGCAATGAGTGGTACGAGAACACAGAGAGGAGATCCAAGGAAGCAGAAGAACTGGGCTTGCTTTATCTTGGAATGGGTGTTTCCGGCGGCGAAGAAGGGGCCCGGCAAGGCCCATCGCTAATGCCCGGCGGCTCCTTTGAAGCCTACAAACACATTGAAGACATCTTACTCAAAGTGGCAGCCCAAGTTCCAGACAGTGGCCCTTGTGTGACTTACATCGGCAAGGGCGGTTCTGGAAACTTTGTTAAGATGGTTCACAATGGGATTGAATACGGCGACATGCAATTGATTGCAGAAGCTTACGACGTTTTGAGATCCGTGGGAAAGCTTTCTAATGCCGAACTGCATGAAGTTTTCTCAGATTGGAACAAAGGGGAGCTGCTGAGCTTCTTGGTCGAAATAACTGCTGATATATTCAGAATCAAGGACGACAAGGCGGATGGGTATTTGGTGGATAAGGTTCTGGACAAAACGGGCATGAAGGGTACCGGGAAGTGGACGGTTCAGCAAGCCGCCGAGCTGTCGGTTGCCGCCCCGACCATCGCTTCTTCCTTGGACTCGCGGTTCCTCAGCGGGCTGAAGGACGAGCGGGTCGAGGCCGCCAAGATATTCAGATCCGGCGGCATCGCTGATGTCATCGCCGACCAGGTTGTTGTGGACAAGAAGCAGCTGATCGACGACGTGCGCAAGGCGCTCTATGCATCCAAGATATGCAGCTATGCCCAAGGGATGAATCTGATCCGCGCGAAGAGCATCGAGAAAGGGTGGGATCTGAAGCTGGGCGAGCTGGCGAGGATCTGGAAGGGCGGGTGCATTATCCGGGCGGTGTTTCTTGACCGGATCAAGAAAGCCTACGACCGGAACCCGGATCTCCGGAACCTTCTAGTGGACGAGGAGTTTGCCAAGGAGATAATCGAGCGGCAGCCCGCGTGGCGAAGAGTCGTTTGCCTCGCTGTCAGCTCGGGGATTAGCATCCCGGGCATGTCCTCAAGTTTGGCTTACTTTGACACATACCGGCGGGAAAGGCTTCCCGCCAATCTGGTGCAGGCTCAGCGGGATTACTTCGGGGCCCACACGTACGAGAGGACCGACATGCCGGGTTCGTTCCATACGGAGTGGTTCAAGATTGCCAAGCAATCAAAGATATGATTTTTCTTGCACCCTCTTCTGGCATTTGGATGAACTGGCGGTGATGCTTTTGTACTCTGAATAAGGATTCTTTGTGACCAGAATTGTTAGATTCAAATACACTTGGAATGTATGCAATTTATTGAAGTTTGTTTTTATTTTGTGAACTATTTGTAAACCAAACCATCTTTTTTTTTTAATCTCTCATTCAATAAAAGTATCTCAGCTACATCATGTAGTTACAATTAGTCAGTCACAGCAGATGATCAAATATCTTGAGATTTGCCAACATTATTTTTCACATGGTAAACTTTTTGAGGTGTGCTGGGACTATCCCAAATTTTTGTACCCCAACTTGCACATGGTAATCTTTTCTCCTCGAATAAAAAAAATATTGCACACCAGTGTTTCGCATATTCACACAGAAAACCATAATTTGTGCGTACATTGACAATGTTTATTTGTGCTTGTCTGTGATACACTAGTATTATGCAAGTTGCACAAAATTTGGAGTACACTAAACTTATTTAAAATGACGCTAAAGTGGTTTCCCTAAATTTGACGCTGAAGTGGGATGTCAAAAGAATCCCATGCAAAGACACGTTAATTTTATTAATATTGATTGCGAATTTTTAAATTGTGAAATTTTCTATAAACTTAATATTTATGAAAAATATTTACATAAGTCAAATATATATTGTTACTAATAAAATAAACTTTTTTTATTTTATTTTTTAAATAAATTATTTGAGGAGGTCTATATGATAGATTTTCTTCAGAAAATTACTCATGGGTGACGTGAATTTTGTCGAAATAACTCTCAGGTCCCTCTATTTTCAAGAAGACGATAGAGGCCCTTACATTTTGTTGTAATGACTGAGAGGTGACATTTCATCCTATACTTCATCCATAAGAGTTAATAAATACATTTTTTCCTATTTTGCCAATACCATTTTTTCCTATTTTTCCATTACTCAGTTTTTTCTTTTTTAGAAAATTTTTTATTTCATTTATTTTTATATCATACAAATAATTTTGAATTTTTATACGATTTTATAGAAGAAATTTTTAAAAAACACTTTAAAAACAGTAACAAAAAAAGAAAAACAAAGAAATAAAAAAAAGGAGCGACCTAAGAGTTATTACCATAAAACATTAAGGAAAAAACTAGGAAGAAATACATTTATTAACGTTTATGGTTGAAATATTGGATGGAATGTCTCCTGACAGTCATTACAACAAAATGTAAGGACCTCCGTTGTCTTCTTGAAGATAAAAGAACCTGAGAGTTATTTCGACAAAACTCACGTCACCCGTGAGTAATTTTCTGGATTTTCTTTCTATCACCTCCGTTCAATTTTTGTGAAAGTGTGGGGAGGAAGTGCTACAATATAGAAAAAAATTAGGGATGGAGATGTAAAGATCACACAATCTAGGGGTTAATTCAGAATTAGCACGAAAATCGTATCCTCTTGTGCAAATTGTACACTATATCATATGATCTCCAGGTCGGGGAAGAGGGTTTAAGCTCTGAGACGGCCGGGAGAAAGGAAGAAGACGACAATGGAGGGAGTATCGTACCAGAGATTCCCGAAGATCAAAATCCGGGAAGTGAAGGATGACTACATGAAGTTCGAGCTCCGGGAGACCGACGCGAGCATCGCCAACGCGCTCCGGCGCGTGATGATCGCCGAGGTTCCCACCATCGCCATCGACCTCGTCGAGATCGAGTGCAACTCCACCGTCCTCAACGACGAGTTCCTCGCCCACCGCCTTGGCCTCATTCCCCTCACCAGCGAGCGGGCCATGAGCATGCGCTTCTCCCGCGATTGCGACGCCTGCGACGGAGACGGCCAGTGCGAGTATTGCTCCGTCGAGTTCTACCTCCGCGTCAAGTGCCTCGCTGACCAAACCCTAGATGTTACCAGTAAGGACCTCCTGAGCTCCGACCACACTGTCGTCCCCGTTGATTACTCTGATTCCGCATCTGGGAATTCCGAATCCAAGTAAAACCTTCTTCTTCTTCTATCTCTCTCTTAGGAATTAGTGCGTTCATAAATGTTCTATTTACTTTCTAGCTTCAATGTGTCAATCTCTGGTGGTATGCTGTGATTTTGCATTTGTGCAAGCACGCAATTGCATTAGGTCTGGGATAGACAAAAATATTATCTGTTCAAATTTGATGGATTCAAACACAAATAGTAGAAAAGAACCCCTTTTTTGTTGATAAAATTCAAGTGCAGAAGCAAGCTGTTAGGGAGGTCAAACAGTCTTGAAAGTTGAAATCGGTTTCATACATGCGGTCTCAATGGTATCCTAAGCTGCCATTAAAAACAAAATTTTATGATCAGAAGATTCAGTGCAACTAATGGGGCTAGAGTTTTGTTGATTTGAAGATGACAAGAATATTGTTAATGTAGGAGGGAGATGCTCTCTTGCTTCTAGTTCACAAGATGCATATTCATGCTTGGGAGTATCTTAATTTTGTACCAAAACAAGTGGAATTGAGATGGAAGTTTAAAAGGATGTGGTTTTGAAACAAGTGATTGACGTTCACAGGAGTTGTAACATCGAGATAAGAGACCAAGTTATGTACTGGAAAAGGTTTATTCAACTTTTAGCACTTATCTAGATATTTCCAGATCATATTCTAACCTCTTGCCAGCTTTATAAAATGCATATCCAAGGCGTTACTCCAAACCGTGAGGAATCTGTTGATAAGGAAAAATATCGATTCAAACATAAATGCTAGGTGTTAAATACCATAGCTGATGCTATTGCCCATGGATAAATTAGAACTCGTAGTACTGACCACCTTGGCATGCGTATTCGTTTCTTATTTGCTTTCATATGTTTATACTTCGTTGTATGCAATATACCATGATGAAGTAATCACCAGCTCTATAGAAATCTCCTGTGTGTTATTAAAACTCCATTTCTTGTAGGGGGATTATTATTGTTAAGCTACGCCGTGGACAAGAGCTAAGGCTCAGAGCAATTGCACGAAAAGGAATTGGCAAGGATCATGCAAAGTGGTCACCTGCCGCAACTGTTACATTTATGTATGAGCCCGATATCTATATCAATGAAGACATGATGGACACTTTGACACTAGAGGAGAAAAGAAGTATTGTGGAAAGCAGCCCCACCAAAGTGTTTGACATTGACCCCGTCACCCAACAGGTGTGCTACTTCTTTTCTTAAAAAACTTTTGTTCTTGTTACAACTGCTGCATTTTATCTTACTCTTTAGTGAGCCATGCTATCTGGATGAGTATAGGAGTAGTATGTTTAAAACTTAATGCCACCCGCCCCAACTTGTTGGGATTAAGATGCTGATAATGATGATGATGAATAGTTTTGTTTATGGTTTTTGTAAACATAAGAAACTGAATTTTGAAAATTACTGCAAATGAAAGTTTCTTTATTACATTTTTTTCCAATAAGGTGTTTCTAATACTGAAACTGTTTATTTAAATAATTAGAAGTTCTATAAAAACAGTATCTTCATAATAAATAATGTAAATCAGAGCACGCCCCACCAATTTTGTCATGCACGGATCACGGATGATTTGAGCCTCCGGATCTTGATCTAGTCAACAAAGTCAATTGATCCAGGCGATGATATCATATGTGCGTGACAGGCGCGTGATGAGAGCATCCCTCATTTAAACCATACATCCAAATCAGAACAGACCCACCAAACATGCTTCTTTTAGAAACCCCAAAACAAAAAAAAAACAGAACTTGTTTATTACCCAAGAAAAAGGCATAATCCTTGAAAGCAGGAAATACAAATGCTCCCCGAGCTTTAATTTCAAGATTCAACTCGCAGATTGTTGTGGTTGATGCGGAGGCATATACATATGATGACGAGGTGCTCAAGAAAATAGCTTCCATGGAGAAACACGGGCTCATAGAAATCAATGCCAAGGAAGACAGCTTCATATTCACAGTCGAATCCACTGGTGCAATCAAAGCTTCTCAGTTGGTGCTCAATGCAATTGAGGTTTTGAAGCAGAAGTTGGATGCAGTCCGCTTATCTGAGGATACCGTGGAAGCAGATGACCAATTCGGAGAGTTGGGTGCGCATATGCGCGGCGGTTAATCACTTAAACTTTTGCGTAGTCTTTTTTTATGCGCGTCGGGGATGAATGTCAAACTAGTTGTTGTTCTCTGTTGTAAGAAAAGAATTGGCGACCGGTGTTTGTTTTGCTCTAATCCATACTATTTTGTTTGTGAAGGAGATGTGTTCTAATGACTAACTTAAAGGGAGTGTTTTGGAGCTAATTTATGTAAAACGTTATGGAGTAACATTTTGTTTTGATTTGTGCCAAAATTTAAAGGCCGTCTTCAGTGTCATTTTCTGTTTTCTACAGAGTATTTTTTAAAACAACAAACAGATTTAAGGGAGCTCATAGAAGAGATCTTTAGATTGTGTGGTGTTAGGTTCTACACTGTGTTTTGTTTTATTATGTGGAATGGTTTTGATTTCAAATCAGTACAACATACTCCCTCCGTCCTAAATTATTTGCCACATTTGTATTCCCGAGGCAAAATATCAAGTTTTTTCAATTCATTTTATTTACATATTAGTAAAAAAATAAAAAATAAAAATTACATATCAAAAAATTACATGAAAAGTTTTTCGAAATAAGAGGTGTCAAAAATATTTTATTTTATCAAATAACCAATGAAAAAATAGAAATAAACAAAAGTTTCCGTGACGGTTGAAAAAGCAAATGTGACAAATAATTTGGGACGGAAGGAGTACAATTTTTCATGATATACTCCGTATTCAAAAAAATTCTTTAAAAAAAACTTAGACAAATAAACATATATTCATATATTTTTTAAAAAAATTAATTTTAAAAATTTTAAATTTGTAAAAGCATTGAATTTCTAGAAAACATTAGACCCTACAAGATTAGAGAAATTGTGTGGGTGCACATCTTGCAATCCTCAGGTCAATCGTCCCAAAATGACTTTTTTTTCTTTACACTTCAAATCAACCCAAATAAACTAAGTAACAAACTCACTTTGGTTGGAAAATTTAGGGCTCATTTGGGAATAGCGTTTTCGATTAGCGTTAGCATCTTGGATAAAATTTTAACGTTGCAGATTAGGAAAATAAAAATGGTGTGGTTTATATTTGTCTATACGAGAGAAAAATCATAGAGTACTAAAACGACTCCGTATTAAATACTACGTATGTAATTAGTTGGGCATGATGTTTCCTACAAAAAAGAGCAAGATTAATAGGATTGGACGCAAAGAAATGCAAGATAAGTTGGGACAATTGAGACTAAAAATAACTATCAAAAGTCGAAACACAATACTCCGCAATAATCTTTTTTTTTATTACATATCGAGCAAACAAGATCATTTGGTGCACATCTTAAAACGGTTGGTAGTGAGATGGACAAATGAGGCTTTTTTATGCACAACTATAAGACATCATGAACCATGGCCAAAATATTTTGTTATTATACATTATGTACATTTGATTGTTCAATTTCTCTATAATGCCTAGTTAGAATACTTGGAAAATAGTGTAGGTGAGGGGTACTTTTTGGGGCTTTTGTCCATAGTAACACATACTTTGGTGGCATTGGCCGCACACAATGCTTACTAATTTCTTGGTCACCGCTATCTCTAACCAGCATTTTGGAGCGAAAAAAACAACTCAAAATTCAAACACAACCGAATTTTTAATATAAGACAAATGAATATTCAGCAATAGAGCAACACACAATAGAATTTCAATTGACAACATACTCAACTAACATAGCTCTCAATATTTGGAATGTTGTATTATTCTTGGTGGCAAAAAAACAAGAGTGAAAATGTACAAGAAAACTAACATGAAAATCCAAGTGAACTCTACCTCCATGAACTTGAGCACACTCAAGTAGCTGATAGCTGCTCCAATGCAGGCAAAGTAAGGCCTGGATAGTTAAAGGTCTAGTTTTAATAATACATAAATAAATAAATAAATAAATAAATAAATAAATAAATAAAAGTAACACAATACATAGAGAAACCCATTTGAGACAAAAAATAAAACAGTCCTCAAAATCGTAGGAGTACTGTTCAACTGGAAAAAAACAGAACACGAAGAGAGTGTTACAAGTTACCTGTTTGTCCCCTTGCTCAAATATACACATTATAATCCTGAAGGCTGAAGTTTCCATCAATTGAGAAATCAATCCAGAAAAACATCAGTGCCAATGGAAGAGGCTTTTCTCAGCTTGATTTGGAGTTCAGGTTGCTTGGGTACAACAAGTTCTACTCCATCACCGGACATTGAGAAGTATCTCTCAAGCAACATCTGCAGCAGTTTCACCAGAAAGAACAGATAAAGATCGAACAACTTGCTAACTTACCTAACTACAAAAAATTATTCATCTCGCCCATTAAAGGAAAATGAAAACATAATAGCATGGGCTAATCATATTGTCTCTGTATGGCAAAACTCGCACCAACATATAGAAATAGAACTAGAAGTGTACCACGGCTGCATAGGCATCACATTTCTCTTGACGAGTCGATCTGCCGAGGCCCCTGAAAATAAAATGCGACTAGATTTTTAAATGTTATGATCATATTTCTGTTTTGTTCCTAGAATCCACCTATTCATATTAATCAGATTTCTCTTATCCTTATCATTGATAGAAAATCGATTGAGTAAGGTGCAACTTTGTACGGAGTATTTTTAAGTCGACTGAATCAAGGAACAATCTTTTACAAGTTAGTCACAAATACAGTTATACCCAACTCCGCTTTGGGGACAAAAAAGGAGTAAGATTAAGGACCACTAAAATTTATGAATACAACGTTGTCATAATACATCAAAAGAGCACATACATAGTAATCATGTGGTCCATAGCCTCACTTGATGTCCCATACTCATCCTGCAGATATACTCTCCATCCCCTAGTTCAGAATTGAGTTAATTATAGGGTAAAAAAAATGATGATATAGCAAGAGAATAAATTCATAACTAGCGACATCCCTCAAAGTGGCTTCTGCATGAGTCTTAACACATCAGCACTGAATGTTACCCGAGTATTAAATTTTACTCCCTCCGTCCAAGAATTATGTTCCCGTTGCGCGTTACGATGTTTGACTGAAGTTATTTTCAAATCATTTTATATGAAAAATCGTGTGAAATTTAAAAATAAAAATTATATATTTAAAAACTACACAAAAAGATCTACAAAACTAGATGTGACATGACTACATTATTTTATCAAATGGACAACGAAAATACGCCAACAAAGTGAATAAAGTTTGACCATGTGAATAATGAACGAGAATATTATTGTTGGGCGGAGGAAGTAGTATATATAAATATGCTTTAAAATGGAGTAGTAAACAACATTTACTGCCAAAAACTTCATAGAAAGTAAAAGCAAAGGAATGTGTCATTTTGATTGAGTTCATTGTGTGCCCGAAACGAAAACATTGTTAATAATGACCTTTTTAGCTCCATTGGCAATGGACATAAAGATAAGACCGTAACTAAAATGGAGTATCGAGGAATGAAAATGTAAACCGCTTTGGCAGCCCCCTCAGTTGGCTAATCAGCAAGATGCCTGGATTATCACAAAACTCTAACTTAATTTGATGTGCTTGTTAATCGGTTAGTAACTAAAAATGTAGTTCATAAGGTACTTAATTTTTTTGCTGGAATGACTAAAATTAATGAAAATGACACTTCGATCTTCATTTATTGATATTTGATACTGCTTTTATACTTATTTAATACATATACAACAACAACAACCCAGTTGAATCCCACAAAAGTAGGGTCTGGGGAGGGTGTGTGTACGCAGACCTTACCCCTACTCAAAAGTAGAGAGGCTGTTTCCAAAGAGACCCTCGGCTCAACGTCGAAAATTGCATTGCTTGACTAAGTGCTACTTCATTAATTAACTGCTATTTAATACATATATTTGTAAATAATTCTTTTTAGATAATTTAGCAGATCAATCCACCACTTCAACAAATACAGCAAATATATATTCGCCAAATGGAGACTACGCTATAAATACACTGTAAGAAGCTACCCATCTTAAATCCAGATTATTACCTCTCAGCAGCTCGCACTGCTAGTCTACCAACAACACTTCGAACTTTGTTTGATTGTGGAGTCTCCTTCCTATCACTGGATAAGGGAAGCCCAACTATAAACTCATCAACCTCCTAATTTACAAATACAGTCCATATAAATCAACCTTTGGGGGGGAAGGGGGAATAAAGCTTGTCCATTAAATTTCAAAGAATCATCCTACTATTGCTTTCCATAATGCCAAAGATTCAAGCTTCAATAACTAAATTATAACACACACACAGTTTATCTATACAATCTCCTTGCTCCGTAATAAAGTTCATAGTAGATTTAAACACATTTGTTTAAAAGGAGTAGGACCAATGGAAAGAGATGTAAAAATAGGGTCTGTATGTGCCACAAAGACTTATCATTGACAACAATAATCCATTATTCCATTTTTCCCCACCTCACAGAGATAGTTTAACCTTTTCATTTGTAGTGCATTTGATTTTTCATATCCTTGTTTACCACTACTTAATCACCCAAATAAAAAACTAAATACTACTATATGGGATATAGTTAACTTCACACTGAGTAAAAATGAGAGTTGCATACGGAGTACAAACATAGTCTTTCCAACTAACTTGATTATCATATCATAATTCATGCCTTCGTGGGAAAAAAAGTGCACTTTCGTTGTGGGACGATGAGGTTACGAAAGGAATGAGTTGGGGTTGCTTATGCGATGGATGGAGTATTATATAAACATGGGGAGCAATCGGTTGGAACTTGGAAGTCGTGGGTGATTTTGCATTTTTAGAATCACAATCACTACTTTGTGTCTATTTGGGTTGTATTCTAGCGAAATGAGGTATGTGATTCCCGTTTCCACATAAATTTTTGAAATCAAACTCCCTATATTTCTACCATAACAAGGTATTAGAAATGATTAGCACTCACAATCTTGTTGGGCCAGGTGTGGGGGCGCGCCCGGGGTGGGCGTTCCACCTTTTTTGGAAATGATTAGCACATGATATCTAGTGATTTTCAGAACTCATTAAAAATTTAAAGTTCAAACCATAGCCGCTCCATAGTGAGGTTGATAAGCGTAGATTACCTGCTTCTGAGCAATATCAATGAGTTGATCTTCTAGCTTCTGGCCTCTCAGTCCCAAAACCTAACACAACCGATAATTGGATCAATACATATGAATTCGAAGGAATTCACACAAAGAAGTTACCATTAATGGCCGGAAGGAGAAGCCTTTGCTAATAGCGAGACCAGTGCGACTCGATCCCAAGTCGACCCCAAGACTGAAGCCAGTGCTGCTCCAACACGGGTCTCTGGCTCGCATCAAGGAATTTGGGGGAATTTCATCAATTGTCACCGCTTGCTTGACCCGAGTGCTTTGTCGAGTTAGCCGCATCAAATTCAGGCATTTTCCGACCTCCGGAGACTGCGGAATGGAAAGTGAAAAACCTGCGGGTGCTCGGAGCTTTGCCGTTCCCATCTGGCGAACAATTTTGCTCTGTTTCCACCGCCGGACGGTTTCCGGCTAAGAGTTAAAGCAACCCGACCCGAAGTAAATTTAAAATTTTAATGACCTACATTAATAAACTCTAACATTAGTACTATAGATAATGTTTGGTACTAGCGTTGGAGAATACTGTTAGCGTTCTGAAAAGGTGTTAATTTTTTTTAAAAATTAATTTATATCATGAAAATTTTATAAGTATCCAAAACACTAAGGCAAATAAAAAACTCTTGCTCCTAAAAAAAGCTTAAGTAAACTCCAAAATAATACTCATAATAAATACAGAGTATTTTTCAAGTTGATGTAAATTTTTAAAAAATATACATTACAAATGTACTCCCTCACTCCCACTATTTTTGTCTACTTTTTTTGAGTCGTCCCACACTTTTTGTCAATTTTCCTTCTTTCCACTTTTTTCTAACATTTTCCTTTTTTATAACAAGAAAGTGTTAAATTGTCTCTTTTACCATTTAATTAAATTTAAATAGTCATTTTTCTCTTCCTCACAAATATTAGTTTAGCTCTTAACTCACTATTAGGGGGTGTATTGATTTGGGAGTCTGTTGGATTCTTTTAGATTTTTAAAATCTGAATGTATTCAATGTGATTTTTAAAAATCTTTAAAAATCTTGAGGTACTCAATAAGGATTTTTCAAAGTCTTTAAAAATATTGAAGTATTCAATTTAGATTTTCAAAAGTCTTTAAAAATTTTGAGATATTCAAAAATCTAAGAGTTTTAAAACTCTATGAATTTTATTGGATTTTCACTCAAAAGATGCTTACATTTCACTCCTACAAAATCTCTTCTCACACCCCCAGATTTTTATGGACTTCCATTTTCGCACATACACATAGTTTTTACTTCCACTGTTCGTCTGGCTAGTCTCCCGGACCTGGATCAAGATCATCTGACTGTTCATCTTCCGATAGCGAGTATGATTGTGACTCGTCTATCCGATCGTTGCTCCGATCATTGGCCGCTGATCTGTCTACCTCTGTACGGATGACGTCCTTGGCCCGATCCGCTGCTCTGTTCGTTCGTTTTCTGTCCTCCGTTCTCTGCTATTTTTTTGTTTATAAACTTTGTGATTTGTGCGGAGAAGGTGATAAGAAGGTGATCTGTCCACCTTTGTCTACTCATTATGTCCTTGAAGTTATTTTTGCAAAAATTCTACACACATATTTTACAAACTCTACATGAACTCTATAAAATTTTCAAACTCTACATGGATATTACAAAAAATCAACCAAATTCTACATGAATTCTACAACTTTTTCAAATCCATTAACTTTTTAAAATCTAAAAAAATCCAATAAAATCCCAATTGAATACACCCCCCTTAGTTTAGCTCTTAACTCAGTCATGTATCCATGCGGTCAATAGAGAGTGTTTGCAAGAAATTTGTATTTTAGACATTTCTCACTTTTCCCTCTTATCTTGGTAGTTGTGCCAAAATCGAACTGCTCAAAGAAAGTAAGACTAAGAGATTATACGAGAAGCTCTACAAAAATAGTGGCATGACTATTTTATAAATTAAAGGAGTATTTTGAGATGGATTGGGTGTTATGGAGACTAGAGTGAGATTCAATTTTGAAAAATAATGACTTTCGCAAAAATAAAATATAAATTTTAGAGTTAATAAAATTTAATTTAGTAATCATGAAATCCTTGAGACTAAATGATATTCCTTTGTCCCAAAATACTTCCTTTATTTTATAAAATAGTCATATAAACATTTGTTTTGTAGAACTTCTTTTAAATAACCTATTTTCCATGGATTTAAAACAAAATTTGTTTACTAAAACATATAAAGTATTTAACATTCTTTTAATGATTAATTATGTTTTTTATCCTTGTAAAATAAGTGAATTATGTTTTTTACTCTTCCAAAATATTTTTTTAATTAAATCATCCCTGTGAGATCTTTATTTTTGTAAATAGTCCTCTCTTAATTTAAATATTTATTTTGATCACTGTAAAATTTATAAATTTTATTTTCAATAGTGGTGGAGAAGCAAAAGTGATTTTATTTGTTTTGATCCATGTTCAAACCTTTTCAATTTGTTTTGATTCTCTGATTTTATTTTAATTTATGAATAAAGTGATTTATCGATTTCTGCCAAAACTGAAAGGTAACATTCCTCTACCTCAATGTATTTGTTTTGAGGTACATTCCTCTACCTCAATGTATTTCTTCCTTTGTTTTTCTTTATCAAGGTAACAACTAACAACTCTTTATTTTGAAAAAAAAAGTTTTAGAGAAGTAACAGATATGATTTCGTGATATGTGAATTCGTGATTTGTGGATTTTTGTATTCTTTATCAATTATTTATCATAGTCAAGATTCTCTATCTTTTTTTCCAGCTCTGATACAAAAATTCATTTTGACTATTAGTTCGAGAGATTTTTTTTTAAATTTTGAGTGTGTTAGCAGATCAAATTAAAGATTATTTTGGCTTCAGAGTAAAATTTATCTGGAATTCTGGAGTGAACGGCTGCAGAGTACTTAGGTTGTGTTTAACACACAAAATTCAAATTATGAAATTGGAATTAGGGATAATAATTCTAATTAGGCTGTTTGGTAGCATAAAAATATGTAGATTTGGAATTGGTAGTGACAAAAATGAATTGGAGTAAAAGAATTCAATTTCATCCAAATTAATTCTCTAAAATTTCAACTCTTAATTCAATTATAATTCTGTCAATTTCGTGAACCAAAGAGACCCTTAAACTAAATCTTTCAATTTCTTTGATTAATCTATTGTGAACTATTTTTAAAGTGTAAAGGGATCTTTTTTTTTCACAAATGTAAAATAAGTGTGTTTTGTTGTAAAATAAAAAGTGTGAGTTAAATCATGAGTACTTTAGTAGTGAATGTTTAGGCTTTTGAAATGTGCTAGTATTTAGTAGCCACATTCAGGGCCGGCCCATTAGGGGGACACCGGGCCAGGCCCAACATATTTAAGGGGCCTATCTTTTTAAATAATAGTGAAGCCCAGCCCAGCTAGCCCTCCTATTTCCGTTCCACAGAATAAAGCGGAAGTAGTCAAACGCCCAAACCCACGAAGGCACGGACGGAAATTGAAAAAGACCCCCGAAGGAAGTCGCCGAGAGATAGTCGCCGCCGACCGCCAGACGCCGCCTCGCCGGAAACTCTCCAGACTCCAGGTCCAGGAGTCCAGGTACGGAGGTAAAAAAATACCAATTTCAGAATTTCTTTAAGAATTTTACAATTTGTTATGTGAAAATCTGAAAATATTTAATCTTTATAAATTTTTGTTATGAATTTTTATTGTGAATTTGAAAATTTATTATATGAATTTGTCATGTGAAAAATTGAAAATCTTTATTTGAAATTTTTGCTAATTGTTATGAATTTGTTGTGAAAATCTGAAAATCTATTAATTTAATAATCTGAAAATCTGTTTTCTTTCAGAAATTTAAAGTTTGTATTTGTGTATTTGATTTCACTAAGATGTGATCAATCAATTTGCTCTAAAAATTCAAGGAGAAGTTTACGAATTCTCGGCTAGCTTTTACATTATGTAATTATATTACTATGATTTTGTCATTTACTTATTTTCTTATAATACTATTGGGTTAATTTTCATTTAAATATAATTAGTTTACATATTTTAATTGTTTAGACCAATAGGGAATTAGGGATAAGACTTCTAAAGCTTTTTTTCCTGTCTCGGCCCAGGCCGTTGAAGTCTCAGGACCGGCCCTGGCCACATTCTTTATATTGAACTCATTGTTTCATTTGGTTTTAATACATTCCAAGACTAAAATGATATGTGTGGGTTCTTAAGTACTCCACGTGTCCAGATTTAATCTTCTTGTTTCGGACGACAATGTTTGACTAAAGTTCTTTTCAACGCAAATTGTTTAACTATTGGTGTCAAATTTAGAACTGCATATTTAAAAACTACATCAAAATTTATATGGTTAGAGAATAAGTAGGAAAAAAGATATAATTAGGTTCTGTAATTAGTATAGTAAAACTTTTCACCGAAAGACTAGTAACATTACAAAATTGTTTATAAAAATATCACTAAGAATGGGACACCATGCACTAAAAATTTTGTGTCTACCCATGTCGACAATGTGAATATTACTTAATAATAATATGGAGTCTTATTTTGAGTCAAATACAGTATTAAGTTGCTTTGGGAACAACATTTGTGAGATGAATTTTGTTAATTTGAAAACATTAAATCTAAGATAGAAAGTTGGAAAACCTTTTTCAGAAAGTTAAAGCTATGACATTTTTATTGGCTTATTAGTTTGTTTTGATATATACATTCATCCATGGCTTGTTTGGCTTCAATTTTTTGTAAAGCCTCAAATTCTTCTTTTTTTTCACTATGAAGGAGGGTTTAGGTTGCAGGTTCTCAATTGGGCTATTCTTTGGATATCTAACACTATTTTCCCTACCCAAAACTAAACTAATATGGCATCATCAAAAATGATCTCATCATATTTGTCTGATTTCAACTAAAACTAAACTAATATGGCATCACATTCCAATACAAAAATGATCTCATCATATTCGTCTGATTTCAAAGTATTGTGTTATTGTATCATTATGCATTGTAACTTTTATTTAGTTGACGATCAAAGTTTGTAACTTGACAAATATTATGGGACAGTGGTAGTAGTTATGTGAATTACATAATCAATTTTCCATTTGGTATGCATTATTATTCTTCCTCGTTCATCTTCCCGTTAGGATTTTCCTCTTTCGGCTTTCTACTTAATATGGAATCATATATCTGTTTGAGATTCAAGACCCACCATCCAATTTAAATTATTTACTTTGATCTTGATCTTGGTTATCGATGGCCAGTGTGACAAGTGCAATACATCACTATTATCAATGCACTTATTATGTGAATTTGTGAATAAAGAAATTGTCATGTTCTGATTCTATACGCAGATGAAGAGGAGAAGACCAGATGAGCCCTCGTCTTCTCAGCCTGTGGCAGATGCTGAAACCGTTGTTCTCAATCTGATCAAAAGCAGGATGGGTCTCGGCATATGGCTGGCCGACGTGAAAAAAGATGCAAAGCTTCCACCACACGTGGTTGATAAATGCCTCGCGTCCCTCCTGAAAAAGAACCTCATAAAACCGGTCAAGAACATACAGAACAAATCAAGAAAGCACTTTATGGCGGTTGAGTTTGAACCGTCTGAGGAACTCACAGGTGGCGCATGGTACAGTAATGGGAATCTTGACAAAGAGCTCATCAGCCGTCTCAAAGAAGTTTGTGTAAAGGTCATAAATAAACAGCAAGTCTCCACTGCCCAGGGAATTTATGACTTTCTGAACCAGAGGAAAGCTCTCAGTGGCTGCACCAGTGGACAGATAAGTGAAATCCTCAAGAATCTTGTGTTGGACAATGCCATTATAGAGGTGAAGAGCAACGGGTTGGGAGACTATCATTCTATACCGATTGGGGCCGTTTGTTATAGGATCGCAAGGGGGGTCGCTGGGGTGGGCCCGAGGATGAACAACAGGGCTTCAATACCTTGTTTGGCATGCACGAGGATGAGCGAATGTACGGACAATGGAATCATCTCTCCCAAGACGTGTGAGTACTTCTCAAAATGGCTGGATTTCTGAACTACTCCACGGTATTATTATTTTCGGAATTATTGTTTAGTGCTTTTTACTACTTTCGTTACAGAATATTTGTCGAAATTGACTTTATTACAGTCAAAGTGGATGAGTTTTGATCGTTAATCAAATAAAAATTACAGTATATACCGCTACAAATTTAATTTCGTGATATTTATTTTGCAAAAAGCATTCAAAAATTACTCTGGATTTTATTATATTAATCCCCGGTCCTGAAATATTTTTCCTGTTCTATTTTACAAGATTTGACTGAAGTTATTTTTTTCAATTCAATATATTTGATTATAGGTGTATAATTAAAAATTAAAAACTACATCTAAAGCTTTACAAAACAAGATGTGGCATGAGTATATTATTTTATCAAATGACTAACGAAAATAATTAAAAAAAAGTAATTAAAATTTGATTGTGTGAAAAGTAACTGAAAAGAAAGTTTTAGGGCGGAGAGTAAAATATTTTGCATTTTTTATTGCAAAAATATATACTCTCATTCTCATATAAATTGTTTGTTTACTATTTATGGACTATATAGTTAAGTTTTAATCTTTTTTTTTTTGTTTATTTTTGTCATTCACTTGATGAAATGGTAGTTATGTTACATCTATAACTTGTGTGAGAATATATACCGAATAACCGAAATTATTTATGTCAAAGGTCCGCACCGCCATGTTTCGCAAGGGTTTTGAACTTTTCACGCCAAAATACTTTTCCGGTCATCCGTAACTTGTGCGATAATGCACTCGGGGTATTTATGTCAAAGGTCCCAGCCAATTATGGTCCCGTTTGGCATCAACGTCAGAGATTAGCGTTAGCGTTTTGAAAAAGCTATCCGACGGTAGCCTTTAGCGTTAGCGTTTTCAGAATTAATCTGCACCGTTAAAATTTTATTCAAAATGCTAACGCTAATCGAAAACGCTGTTACCAAACAAAGCCTATATGTCACAAGGGTTTTTCACTTTTCCCACCAATATACCGTTTTGTCATTTGTAATTACTGTTTCCGTCTCATATTTTTCTTCTCGTTTTAATTCTTGTGGTCAAACTTTGACCACAAATTATAAAAAAGATTCATAGAATTATGGAATGGTTCACGTGGTTACTGGGTTGTTGAGCACTTAGAGTATATGCGTCCATAATCTACTACTTTTATCATAGCTACTTTGTTGGATTGCTAAAGCTCCTTCATGTAGTTTAATGGATTCCATTTTAGTGTTACAAAAAAACACACTATTTTTTTTTTGAAATTGTGATTTCTTTCCCAAATAAAGTTTGTTGTTCATAGTTGGATATTTGAAATTGAAGTATTATTTGTAAAATGAATTATATAGGAGATTAGCCATTCAGAAATGTTCAGGATCCGTTTGGTATAAGGAATTGGAATTGAAATTTCATGAGATTCAATTCCATAGAATTGAATTCTGCCAATTTCAATTCATTTTTTGCAATATCAATTCCAAATCCACATAATTTTTGTGCTACCAAACACCAGAATTAGAATTGAAGTCTCCAATTCCAATTCCAATATGAAATTGGAATTGGAGACTTCAATTCTAATTCTGGTGTTTGGTAGCACAAAAATTATGTGGATTTGGAATTGATATTGCAAAAAATGAATTGAAATTGGCAGAATTCAATTCTATGGAATTGAATCTCATGAAATTTCAATTCCAATTCCTTATACCAAACGGATCCTGAACATTTCTGAATGGCTAATCTCCTATATAATTCATTTTACAAATAATACTTCAATTTCAAATATCCAACTATGAACAACAAACTTTATTTGGGAAAGAAATCACAATTTCAAAAAAAAATAGTGTGTTTTTTTGTAACACTAAAATGGAATCCATTAAACTACATGAAGGAGCTTTAGCAATCCAACAAAGTAGCTATGATAAAAGTAGTAGATTATGGACGCATATACTCTAAGTGCTCAACAACCCAGTAACCACGTGAACCATTCCATAATTCTATGAATCTTTTTTATAATTTGTGGTCAAAGTTTGACCACAAGAATTAAAACGAGAAGAAAAATATGAGACGGAAACAGTAATTACAAATGACAAAACGGTATATTGGTGGGAAAAGTGAAAAACCCTTGTGACATATAGGCTTTGTTTGGTAACAGCGTTTTCGATTAGCGTTAGCATTTTGAATAAAATTTTAACGGTGCAGATTAATTCTGAAAACGCTAACGCTAAAGGCTACCGTCGGATAGCTTTTTCAAAACGCTAACGCTAATCTCTGACGTTGATGCCAAACGGGACTTGAAGGCATCAGCAGTGGTTGTCCCAGTACAACCATCCAGCCTGAGCACTACAACACGGTATGATGGGTCAATATCCCTACGATTTGGGGATTATGAAGCTGCCACGACGAGCAGACCTCCACAATATAACCGCCATGACGATGAAGTCATGGATGATGATGAAGCTGCAGTGATCGCCTGGCTAAGCGACACCGAGGAGGAAGCTGACCCATGGGCTCTCCTAGAAGCCCAGCTCAACTATTCTGAAGAAGAAAGCAGCTGTGAAGTTGTGGCTGCACCAACAACTTCAGAAGACATGGTGGGGGAAGAGGCCATAATTTCCAATTTCTTGGAAAACTTGGACCTTGAGGATGAACCCCAAGAAGACGAGATTTCCCCAAGAAGAGAATGGGCTGTGCACTACACCACGGGCAAATATGATGTAGTCCTAGACTACAAAATGCCGGAAATACAGCCATGGCCGGAAAAGGCTACTGGATGGGGAGAAAGTGATGACGAAGCTGAACCAGAGGATCACAAGGATGATCCAACAGATGATGAGGTGGAAGCAGCCTCAGTTGCTGGAAGCACACACCATGTGGCTGTAGTCAACTTCGACTACCCAGAGTGGGAGAAAATCCAGGAGCTTGTCATGAGCTCGGAAGTTGTTGACTATACCCCTCCCGATGTCAACATGGAGGGACCATCTGGATATACCCCGGCAGTCCAGCAAAGAAGCTATGCAAGCAACTATGAGCCACAGCCAGGGAGAGGTGGCAATTTCAAATGGAAGAAGCCCAACGAGAATTTCATCCTCCCATCAGCTCAGCAGCAAGGAGGAGCTATGCTAGTCCTCCCAGACAACTATGACCAGAAGGTGTTCGACAGATGGGAGTCTGTCAATCTAAATTTCCTGGCAGATAAAACGTTCGAAACAGCAGGTGACAAACTGCTGTATATTGAGAATCTGCTCGGAGAGATGGAAAAGCTGACCTTCGTGTCATGGAGGATGACGTACCAGCAGGAGTACGAGAACCTGAAGAACCAGGCAATCGGTAACGAGGGAACACAGAATGTGTTCAATCAAATAAGGACTATATTCTTCCTGGAGAATCCAAAAGGAGGAACAACTACCACGCAAGACGCGGCCTACAGGCAAATCAAGAGCCTAGTGTGCCGAGAGCCCGAAGAGATTAAGAAGTACATGGCTTCTTATCTAGATCTTGCGGCGAAGTCCGGAAGGATGTGGATCTCCCCTGAACTCTCTGATGAGTTCTTCACAAAGTTACCACTGGGACTGGGCGAAAAGGTCGCGAAGGCCTTTAAGGAAAGATTCCCAGGCAATGCCATTGGAGTACCTGCTAGGGTGACTTTCACCCAGAAGTATCTTGAGGCAGCATGCGAGGAGCAAGCTTACCAGAGTTCCTTGAAGAGGATAAACTTCTGCATGCAGTTCCCCATCCCGACATATTTGAAGGGAGCCCAAAGAAAGTATGGTCTGAGGAAGACCAAAACATATAAGGGGAAGCCACACAAAACGCATGTCAAGATAGAGAAACCCAAGCACTTGAAGAAGTGCAAGTGCTATGTCTGTGGCGAAGAAGGGCATTATGCCAGAGACTGTAGATCAAAGAAGAAGTACACAGAAAGGGTCAAAATTCTGGAAGACCTAGATCTCAGCGAAAAATATGAGGTAGTTTCTGTGGATGAAAACGAATCCGATCTGGACGACATTTACTCTATGTCCGAAGGAGAGGAGGGATTCGAGCTAGAGGACCAGGAACACGTATGGGTCCTGAATGATGAAGAAGAGGAGGAACCAAAAGAATGGTTCATTGGCAAACCAGGCACGTGGCGAGCGCACACGAAAGTAACAAAGAGACAGGGCCAATGCGAGCATGCATGGTCATATACATGCGCTGAGCAGAGGGACTGCAAGGTATGTCAGAGGCCGGTCAACCCAGGCAATAGGGCTGACTGTGAAAACTGCAAGCTATCTTTATGTAGCTTGTGTGTCTTCCACTGCTTCGATGTCAGAGTTCCCAGACAGCAGACGCCAGAAGCCAACACTGAAGCGGAAAGATGGAGCAACCAACAGAAGGTCATTGATGGCCTTAGGAGAAAGTGCAAAGTTTTCTGTGAAGAACTGAGCTCAGCCTTAGAAACCATCAAAGAACTAAGGGAGGAGAACAGAAAACTGAAAGAAGAACAACTGGAGGTGATTATGGAGACTCCAGAAGAGTTTGAAATGAGGTATGCAGACCTCGAGAGAGAGAACCAGTTGCTGAACGCGCTGCTAGACGACTACAGGAAGAAGGAAAAGATGTGGATAGCAAGCAGCAGCGAAGTAACAGAAGAACAAGCGTGTTACCTTGAAGAGGAGAACGAGAAGGTTCTATCCTATGAAGGTTCAAGGTCGAACCTAAGGATAAACAACATGCTGAACTTTCCGATTGATATTGAGATCGACGGAAAGATTAAGAAGGTGAAGGCAGCATTGGACACAGGAGCAACTATCTGTGTTGCCCGCACCAGTGCAATTCCAAAGGAGATGGTGATGAAGTCCCCACAACGACGATTATTCAGGGGATAAACTCGTCTGACAGGATAAACACGGTCCTTAAGGAGGGAAAGATCTGGATCTCGGGACAATGGTTTAGAATCCCGAAGACAATGGTGATAGAGATGGCAATCTCGGAAGGCATAGACATGCTGATCGGCCTTAATTTTATCAGGTCAATGAATGGAGGATTGCGCATCGAAAGGGACCAGGTCACATTTTACAAGACAGTGACCAACATCACAACTACCAGGACTGCGCAAGTCTATGCTTCAATCGAGGAGCTTGACCTGAACGATGATGAATACTACGACATCGCAGTCACACAAGAAGAAGCTTACGTCAACAAGCAGGTGGTTGACTCGAAGATGTTCCAGGATCTCAGGGCAGCAGGATACATTGGGGAGGAGCCCTCAAGCACTGGAAAAATAACCAGATCAAGTGCAAGCTTGAGATCAAAAATCCTGATTTAATCATTCAGGATAAACCTCTGAAACATGTTACGCCTCAAATGAAGGAAGACATGAGGAAACATGTGGAGAAGTTGCTGGAACTAAAGGTGATCAGGCCGTCCAAGAGCAGGCACAGGACGACGGCAATGATAGTTGAATCGGGAACTGAAGTCGACCCGATTACAGGAAAGGAGAAAAGAGGAAAACAAAGGCTAGTCTTCAACTACAAGCGCCTAAATGACAACACGGAGAAAGACCAGTACTCCCTGCCAGGGATCAACACTATCATCCAGAGAATTGGCAGGTCTAAGATCTATTCAAAATTTGATCTTAAGAGCGGCTTTCACCAGATCGCAATGGACGAGGAATCCATTGAATGGACAGCCTTCTGGGCAATTGACGGACTCTACGAGTGGCTTGTCATGCCATTCGGCCTGAAGAATGCCCCGCAGTTTTCCAAAGAAAAATGGATGATTGCTTCAGAGGAACAGAAGAGTTCATAGCGGTTTACATCGATGACATCCTGATATTCTCTGAAACCGCTGAGCAACACGTGAAGCATCTAAGGAAGTTCCTGGAGATTGTGAAGAAAAATGGGCTAGTGCTCAGCCCCAGCAAGATGAAGATCGGGGTAAAAGAGATTGACTTCCTTAGAGCATCCATTGGACAGTCGAGGATCAGGCTTCAGCCGCACATTATGAAGAAAATTGCGGATTTTGAGGAAGAGAAGCTTAAAGACATCAAGGGACTAAGGGGATGGCTGGGAATCCTAAACTACGCCAGAAATTACATCCCAAATCTGGGAAAAACGCTGGGACCCCTTTATTCAAAAACGTCCCCCACTGGAGAAAGAAGGATGAATGCCCAGGATTGGGCAATTGTGAGAAAAATTAAGGAGCAGATTAGAACGCTCCCTGAGATGAAGCTACCTCCCACTAATGCAGTAATAATCATAGAAACCGACGGCTGCATGGAAGGCTGGGGAGGCATCTGCAAGTGGAAACTTCCAGGAGAATTGAAGACTGAGGAAAAAATATGTGCGTATGCAAGCGGGAGATTTCACCCGATCAAAAGCACCATCGATGCAGAAATCAACGCAGTCATCAACTCGCTGGACAAGTTCAAAATCTACTACCTGGACAAACAAGAGCTGAAAATCCGGACAGACTGTCAAGCCATCGTAGCTTTCTACAAGAAAGCCTCACAGGATAAACCCTCACGGGTTAGGTGGCTAAAATTAACTGATTTCATTTCAGGTCTCGGAATCAAGGTAGAAATTGAGCACATCGACGGTAAAGACAATGTCATAGCGGATACACTATCAAGGTTAGTCTTTATGTGTGTTCATGAAGGGAAGTTCGAGTCGAAGCTCAAACAAATCCTGCCGATGGTCAAAGAGAAGGTGATGGCCATCACACATAAACCAGCAATAGCACCAAGGTGCAGTTGTGGCAAGCCCGCGGAGATGAAGACATCCTACACCTCAAGAAACCCTAACCGGGATTTTTGGGCATGTAGCAGCCAGAAATGCCACGCTTGGTGGTGGAACGACCTGCTGGAACAGTACGTGCAGAGAAGAATCATGGAAGAACTCTGCGACGAAGATGAAGGACACTCAAACCGCACAAGTGAACCAGATCGTGGACCGGACCATACATTCGAGTCAATCTTGGAAGACTTGGCCGTCCACAACGACGATTGAACCGCGGAAGAGTGAGGGACCCAATTACAGCTAGATGGCACTAACTAGCTCGTAGGGTGATGAGATGCCCACTACCACTTGTCGGTAGTGCCTATCTTTATTTTATGCTTTTACTTTTGTAAGTGCGGTGGTTGTATAAACGCACTAAGTAAAATAGCGGTCCATAGGAAAGATGCTGAAGTAAAGTAGTGACGATGGGGCCCAAAGCGCACCCGACTGCTTAACTACTACGCATCCTGAGCCTATATAAGGACTTAGTTTTCTCATTGCTAGGCAATCAGAGACGACCTCTCTATTCCTACTTTGAGCTTTGTATTCAAGTTTGAGCAATAAAAATTTCCTAAGTCTTTCCTTTCAAAAGCCATTCCTTCCTGTGTTCTTGTAAGTCTTACCTGAGCAAAGAACAAGATCCAAAAGTTTTAGACCCCCCCTCCCTCGTATCAGAGCCTAGTTGAAGGTCTAATGGCTTTCATGGGGTGAAACCATTAGATAGGGTCCGGAAGGTCCCTACCTGCGCACCCTCTGGGAATTCATAAGGTAAGTTTAAGTTCTATATGGTAATACTTATAGATCTCTGGCATGAGTAGTACTGAGTAGTATCGTTTACAAGAGCAAACAATGTTACTCTTGGCACTATAAACCTAAGTACCTGTTGAGGAAAAGGATAGGAGGTCGACGCGAAGTACCCGCTGAGGCAAGAGTGTCTTTAAGGGGAAAACTGACCAAGAATCTAGATCCGAGAGTCAGGCCTGTGTATGTGCTAGGTAATAATTTAGCTCCAAAGATACGAAAGGCGTTATAAGTGCCTAATATGGATCTATGAAGTGTTAGTATAGAAGCAACACCTCTGGACTTATGAATTTCAGTGTGAGAGGCAGTGTATACCTGAAGGGAAACCCTATCTGTTTTAGTAATTGATTTCAAACAATTAGCTTTCCTGTTTCATGTCCAAAGGATTTTGGGAACAAAAATTCGAAGAATGTGTTCTTTGAATTAGGAAATTTTTATTGCTCAAACTTGAATACAAAGCTCAAAGTAGGAATAGAGAGGTCGTCTCTGATTGCCTAGCAATGAGAAAACTAAGTCCTTATATAGGCTCAGGATGCGTAGTAGTTAAGCAGTCGGGTGCGCTTTGGGCCCCATCGTCACTACTTTACTTCAGCATCTTTCCTATGGACCGCTATTTTACTTAGTGCGTTTATACAACCACCGCACTTACAAAAGTAAAAGCATAAAATAAAGATAGGCACTACCGACAAGTGGTAGTGGGCATCTCATCACCCTACGAGCTAGTTAGTGCCATCTAGCTGTAATTGGGTCCCTCACTCTTCCGCGGTTCAATCGTCGTTGTGGACGGCCAAGTCTTCCAAGATTGACTCGAATGTATGGTCCGGTCCACGATCTGGTTCACTTGTGCGGTTTGAGTGTCCTTCATCTTCGTCGCAGAGTTCTTCCATGATTCTTCTCTGCACGTACTGTTCCAGCAGGTCGTTCCACCACCAAGCGTGGCATTTCTGGCTGCTACATGCCCAAAAATCCCGGTTAGGGTTTCTTGAGGTGTAGGATGTCTTCATCTCCGCGGGCTTGCCACAACTGCACCTTGGTGCTATTGCTGGTTTATGTGTGATGGCCATCACCTTCTCTTTGACCATCGGCAGGATTTGTTTGAGCTTCGACTCGAACTTCCCTTCATGAACACACATAAAGACTAACCTTGATAGTGTATCCGCTATGACATTGTCTTTACCGTCGATGTGCTCAATTTCTACCTTGATTCCGAGACCTGAAATGAAATCAGTTAATTTTAGCCACCTAACCCGTGAGGGTTTATCCTGTGAGGCTTTCTTGTAGAAAGCTACGATGGCTTGACAGTCTGTCCGGATTTTCAGCTCTTGTTTGTCCAGGTAGTAGATTTTGAACTTGTCCAGCGAGTTGATGACTGCGTTGATTTCTGCATCGATGGTGCTTTTGATCGGGTGAAATCTCCCGCTTGCATACGCACATATTTTTTCCTCAGTCTTCAATTCTCCTGGAAGTTTCCACTTGCAGATGCCTCCCCAGCCTTCCATGCAGCCGTCGGTTTCTATGATTATTACTGCATTAGTGGGAGGTAGCTTCATCTCAGGGAGCGTTCTAATCTGCTCCTTAATTTTTCTCACAATTGCCCAATCCTGGGCATTCATCCTTCTTTCTCCAGTGGGGGACGTTTTTGAATAAAGGGGTCCCAGCGTTTTTCCCAGATTTGGGATGTAATTTCTGGCGTAGTTTAGGATTCCCAGCCATCCCTTAGTCCCTTGATGTCTTTAAGCTTCTCTTCCTCAAAATCCGCAATTTTCTTCATAATGTGCGGCTGAAGCCTGATCCTCGACTGTCCAATGGATGCTCTAAGGAAGTCAATCTCTTTTACCCCGATCTTCATCTTGCTGGGGCTGAGCACTAGCCCATTTTTCTTCACAATCTCCAGGAACTTCCTTAGATGCTTCACGTGTTGCTCAGCGGTTTCAGAGAATATCAGGATGTCATCGATGTAAACCGCTATGAACTCTTCTGTTCCTCTGAAGCAATCATCCATTTTTCTTTGGAAAACTGCGGGGGCATTCTTCAGGCCGAATGGCATGACAAGCCACTCGTAGAGTCCGTCAATTGCCCAGAAGGCTGTCCATTCAATGGATTCCTCGTCCATTGCGATCTGGTGAAAGCCGCTCTTAAGATCAAATTTTGAATAGATCTTAGACCTGCCAATTCTCTGGATGATAGTGTTGATCCCTGGCAGGGAGTACTGGTCTTTCTCCGTGTTGTCATTTAGGCGCTTGTAGTTGAAGACTAGCCTTTGTTTTCCTCTTTTCTCCTTTCCTGTAATCGGGTCGACTTCAGTTCCCGATTCAACTATCATTGCCGTCGTCCTGTGCCTGCTCTTGGACGGCCTGATCACCTTTAGTTCCAGCAACTTCTCCACATGTTTCCTCATGTCTTCCTTCATTTGAGGCGTAACATGTTTCAGAGGTTTATCCTGAATGATTAAATCAGGATTTTTGATCTCAAGCTTGCACTTGATCTGGTTATTTTTCCAGTGCTTGAGGGGCTCCTCCCCAATGTATCCTGCTGCCCTGAGATCCTGGAACATCTTCGAGTCAACCACCTGCTTGTTGACGTAAGCTTCTTCTTGTGTGACTGCGATGTCGTAGTATTCATCATCGTTCAGGTCAAGCTCCTCGATTGAAGCATAGACTTGCGCAGTCCTGGTAGTTGTGATGTTGGTCACTGTCTTGTAAAATGTGACCTGGTCCCTTTCGATGCGCAATCCTCCATTCATTGACCTGATAAAATTAAGGCCGATCAGCATGTCTATGCCTTCCGAGATTGCCATCTCTATCACCATTGTCTTCGGGATTCTAAACCATTGTCCCGAGATCCAGATCTTTCCCTCCTTAAGGACCGTGTTTATCCTGTCAGACGAGTTTATCCCCTGAATAATCGTCGTTGTGGGGGACTTCATCACCATCTCCTTTGGAATTGCACTGGTGCGGGCAACACAGATAGTTGCTCCTGTGTCCAATGCTGCCTTCACCTTCTTAATCTTTCCGTCGATCTCAATATCAATCGGAAAGTTCAGCATGTTGTTTATCCTTAGGTTCGACCTTGAACCTTCATAGGATAGAACCTTCTCGTTCTCCTCTTCAAGGTAACACGCTTGTTCTTCTGTTACTTCGCTGCTGCTTGCTATCCACATCTTTTCCTTCTTCCTGTAGTCGTCTAGCAGCGCGTTCAGCAACTGGTTCTCTCTCTCGAGGTCTGCATACCTCATTTCAAACTCTTCTGGAGTCTCCATAATCACCTCCAGTTGTTCTTCTTTCAGTTTTCTGTTCTCCTCCCTTAGTTCTTTGATGGTTTCTAAGGCTGAGCTCAGTTCTTCACAGAAAACTTTGCACTTTCTCCTAAGGCCATCAATGACCTTCTGTTGGTTGCTCCATCTTTCCGCTTCAGTGTTGGCTTCTGGCGTCTGCTGTCTGGGAACTCTGACATCGAAGCAGTGGAAGACACACAAGCTACATAAAGATAGCTTGCAGTTTTCACAGTCAGCCCTATTGCCTGGGTTGACCGGCCTCTGACATACCTTGCAGTCCCTCTGCTCAGCGCATGTATATGACCATGCATGCTCGCATTGGCCCTGTCTCTTTGTTACTTTCGTGTGCGCTCGCCACGTGCCTGGTTTGCCAATGAACCATTCTTTTGGTTCCTCCTCTTCTTCATCATTCAGGACCCATACGTGTTCCTGGTCCTCTAGCTCGAATCCCTCCTCTCCTTCGGACATAGAGTAAATGTCGTCCAGATCGGATTCGTTTTCATCCACAGAAACTACCTCATATTTTTCGCTGAGATCTAGGTCTTCCAGAATTTTGACCCTTTCTGTGTACTTCTTCTTTGATCTACAGTCTCTGGCATAATGCCCTTCTTCGCCACAGACATAGCACTTGCACTTCTTCAAGTGCTTGGGTTTCTCTATCTTGACATGCGTTTTGTGTGGCTTCCCCTTATATGTTTTGGTCTTCCTCAGACCATACTTTCTTTGGGCTCCCTTCAAATATGTCGGGATGGGGAACTGCATGCAGAAGTTTATCCTCTTCAAGGAACTCTGGTAAGCTTGCTCCTCGCATGCTGCCTCAAGATACTTCTGGGTGAAAGTCACCCTAGCAGGTACTCCAATGGCATTGCCTGGGAATCTTTCCTTAAAGGCCTTCGCGACCTTTTCGCCCAGTCCCAGTGGTAACTTTGTGAAGAACTCATCAGAGAGTTCAGGGGAGATCCACATCCTTCCGGACTTCGCCGCAAGATCTAGATAAGAAGCCATGTACTTCTTAATCTCTTCGGGCTCTCGGCACACTAGGCTCTTGATTTGCCTGTAGGCCGCGTCTTGCGTGGTAGTTGTTCCTCCTTTTGGATTCTCCAGGAAGAATATAGTCCTTATTTGATTGAACACATTCTGTGTTCCCTCGTTACCGATTGCCTGGTTCTTCAGGTTCTCGTACTCCTGCTGGTACGTCATCCTCCATGACACGAAGGTCAGCTTTTCCATCTCTCCGAGCAGATTCTCAATATACAGCAGTTTGTCACCTGCTGTTTCGAACGTTTTATCTGCCAGGAAATTTAGATTGACAGACTCCCATCTGTCGAACACCTTCTGGTCATAGTTGTCTGGGAGGACTAGCATAGCTCCTCCTTGCTGCTGAGCTGATGGGAGGATGAAATTCTCGTTGGGCTTCTTCCATTTGAAATTGCCACCTCTCCCTGGCTGTGGCTCATAGTTGCTTGCATAGCTTCTTTGCTGGACTGCCGGGGTATATCCAGATGGTCCCTCCATGTTGACATCGGGAGGGGTATAGTCAACAACTTCCGAGCTCATGACAAGCTCCTGGATTTTCTCCCACTCTGGGTAGTCGAAGTTGACTACAGCCACATGGTGTGTGCTTCCAGCAACTGAGGCTGCTTCCACCTCATCATCTGTTGGATCATCCTTGTGATCCTCTGGTTCAGCTTCGTCATCACTTTCTCCCCATCCAGTAGCCTTTTCCGGCCATGGCTGTATTTCCGGCATTTTGTAGTCTAGGACTACATCATATTTGCCCGTGGTGTAGTGCACAGCCCATTCTCTTCTTGGGGAAATCTCGTCTTCTTGGGGTTCATCCTCAAGGTCCAAGTTTTCCAAGAAATTGGAAATTATGGCCTCTTCCCCCACCATGTCTTCTGAAGTTGTTGGTGCAGCCACAACTTCACAGCTGCTTTCTTCTTCAGAATAGTTGAGCTGGGCTTCTAGGAGAGCCCATGGGTCAGCTTCCTCCTCGGTGTCGCTTAGCCAGGCGATCACTGCAGCTTCATCATCATCCATGACTTCATCGTCATGGCGGTTATATTGTGGAGGTCTGCTCGTCGTGGCAGCTTCATAATCCCCAAATCGTAGGGATATTGACCCATCATACCGTGTTGTAGTGCTCAGGCTGGATGGTTGTACTGGGACAACCACTGCTGATGCCTTCAAGTCCCGTTTGGCATCAACGTCAGAGATTAGCGTTAGCGTTTTGAAAAAGCTATCCGACGGTAGCCTTTAGCGTTAGCGTTTTCAGAATTAATCTGCACCGTTAAAATTTTATTCAAAATGCTAACGCTAATCGAAAACGCTGTTACCAAACAAAGCCTATATGTCACAAGGGTTTTTCACTTTTCCCACCAATATACCGTTTTGTCATTTGTAATTACTGTTTCCGTCTCATATTTTTCTTCTCGTTTTAATTCTTGTGGTCAAACTTTGACCACAAATTATAAAAAAGATTCATAGAATTATGGAATGGTTCACGTGGTTACTGGGTTGTTGAGCACTTAGAGTATATGCGTCCATAATCTACTACTTTTATCATAGCTACTTTGTTGGATTGCTAAAGCTCCTTCATGTAGTTTAATGGATTCCATTTTAGTGTTACAAAAAAACACACTATTTTTTTTTTGAAATTGTGATTTCTTTCCCAAATAAAGTTTGTTGTTCATAGTTGGATATTTGAAATTGAAGTATTATTTGTAAAATGAATTATATAGGAGATTAGCCATTCAGAAATGTTCAGGATCCGTTTGGTATAAGGAATTGGAATTGAAATTTCATGAGATTCAATTCCATAGAATTGAATTCTGCCAATTTCAATTCATTTTTTGCAATATCAATTCCAAATCCACATAATTTTTGTACTACCAAACACCAGAATTAGAATTGAAGTCTCCAATTCCAATTCCATATTATTCACTATGTTGGCTTATTTTCTTTGCCCATTTGATATAATAACAATCATGTCACATCTAATTTTATAAATATTTTTATGTAATTTTTTTAAATATGTAATTTTTATTCTAAAATTCTATACCAATTTTGGAAAGCAAAATAAAAACAACTATAGATGGTTAAGATTGAATAAAATATGACAATAATTGCATTACTTGAAAAGCATTTTTTTAAAAGCAGAGTACCACAAACAGTGTTTCAAGTCCAAACGCCAACAAGCTGGGACTGGACGTTATTACTGACCACTAGACGCCAAGAAAAAAGACTCATAACAATGACTTAGAACCCTCTACTTGGGAGAACCAAGAAGAGTCAGACGACAATTGTAAGGACTTCTGACACACAAACAAACAAACAAATAACCCTCAGCAATAGAACTCCTCTTCTTCTTTACCTGCCTGCTTCCAGGAGCTTTCAAGAACAGACTTTGGCGAATCGCAGGTGTGGGCCCTGGTAAATTTCTGGTAGACAACACAGCCACCCACACCAAACTCCTCCTCGTTCTTCTCGCACAGGTGGTAACCTTTCACTTCCAGAGAGCAAGTTTGCTCAAGAAATTTCCCCAACACATCGGCATGGACCGCTACAGAGAACTCGCTCGGTTTGAAGCACGTAAGCACCCTCTCAATCATCACTGGCAGTTTAACATCTTCAAGATCATACCCGGCAGCTTCAAAGCTTGCATAGCTGAACCCATCTTCAGGGGTCACATGAATGGTGGATATGGCATCAGCTTCAATAGAGTTCATGGAATAGCCACACGGATCAAACTCGAAGTCACAAATGTCAGATTCTGGAAGGATATTCCTTATTCCAGACTTATGTGTCATGAAAGCAGCAGAACTCGATTCGTTCTTGTAAAAGACCCTAGCTTTATCCTGGTCCAGACCAGTCATGCACATTTCGAGAGTGTAGACAGGGTTCTTTGATTTGATAGGAGCAGATGAAGCAATGTAGACATGCCACTTCTGTGGGCTATCTGAGCCACCCAAAACCAATGCTTTGCTTCCAAGGTATCCAAAATGGCTATCTAGAACAGAAACTTCTTCGGAAAAGTTTCGGTGAGGATATGACTGCGCTCCAGGGAAGATGAAGCTGCCTCGGGTGTACCTCACAGTTTGAACATCCAGAGAAAGGGATTCCGCAAGCTTCAGAATAGGCGGGATTGCACGAAGCAATTTAGTTGTTCCACAAGTTTTGATGATGATCTTGTATGGATAGACAAAGAGACTTGATTCAGAGAGGACGTATGAGTCCAAGAACTCATTTGACAGAGAAGAAACAATTGTGCACTCAGCAGGGCCAAGAAACTCATCCAATTGGGCTCTAGAGAGAGCACGTAGACCCTTTCCTTGAGGATCCGTAAAGATTCCAGGTTGGGCAAACAGAATTTCAAGCCTCTTTTCATATCCTTCGAAACCAATAGCAGACGCAAGCATTTCCAATTCCATTTCCAATAAAATGTTCAAAAATCAAAGAGATGGCAATTTCTGGGAATGATAAGGGAAAGCAAACAAGGAAGCAGCAAAATAAAGAAGAAAAAGGAGGTGCTGTAACAAAGCAAAGAAAGGAAAGGAATTGAAAAAGAAAGCAAACAAAAAAAGATCACGTCGCAGACGTGAGAAGAAGGGCAATTTAGGGAATATCAGGATGGCTTGCGAGCGCACTGCAAAAGAAGAACACAAAAACAAAACCATAAGGAATATATAAACATTGTAAAGAAATTATCAATTGACAAAAACTCTCATTGTTAGAACAAGGCAGAATTAAGAGACATACATTAGAGTATGCAGCAGATCTGAATTTCTTGATTCCACCGTTTGGCCTGACGTCTTCAATGCTGTAACCGAGAGGAGCTTCGTAGAACGATTTACTACTACTACTACTAGACTTTTTCCCACGATTAGACTCCATTAGAACATTCAATCCTGCAAATTCAACATTTGAAAAGAAAATGTCAGACATCACAAGTTTCTATCAACTACTAACACAACATGAACACATAACACAAGATAGCCTGAATCATAAAGCAGTTGGGTCTAACAATCAAACAGAAACATCAAAACCCTGTATTTCTAGAAACATAAATCCATATTATATGATCATAATTGTATCAAATATGGAGTAGTTAACTATTACATCCGGTGAGACCATTTATAGGTTCAATAAACCAACAGATCAAAATGTATGCTCTCATCAATCATAACGCGCGGATCAAGACTAATTCGTAATTAACATGCCCAGATTCGAATGATCGCCGATCAAAAAATGCACAAAACGAAAGATCCGAAATTATGATTCCAACAGCTAAAGATCCATCAGGAAACAGATGCGGGCACAAAAAACGAACAAAACTGAGCAATTTAACAATCAAATCGACCTCTCAAACATAGATTCATCAAAAAACAACAATTTCTCGAGCATGAAACGCGATGTAAATCAGTGCGGGCACATGAATCGGACTTACAATGTCGAGTTCGGAACTTCGATGGAAGCCGTGATTCCGCGATGCACCGACGAAGGGATCCGAATTAGGGTTCGTGGATTTGTCTGAATCCTTGAGAGAGAGATTAGGCAGGAAGAAGATGCGACAGGAGCGGCTTGAGGCTTACAAGGGTGAAGGAGGAGAAAGAAACTCTCATATTTATATGACAGACTTGGACGATTTTGCCCTAGTTCTTGATTTGTTATGACCGTCCACTCCCGTCTGCCCGGGCCCACGGGGTCATCCCGATTTCGTGGTCCGCAAATTTTCTTCCTTTCGGTTTAACGTTTTGCATTTTTTTATTTCTAATTTTTTGGATTCCACGTGCCAGTTTGCGTGGGTGTGATCCATCCGGAATCGCCGGGGAAATCATTTTTTCACGAGGATAACCCCATCCATTAAGTTATGAGGAATATGGGTTACATTTGATGTATTAGCTCCCCCGTGATCACACCACTTATTGATTTTATAGTGTATTACTTTCTCCGTCCTAAAATTTTTTTCTCGTTGCGCAAAATAAAGAAAACTCTTAAGTTTTTTCAATCTATTTTATTTAAATATTGGAATAGAAATAAAAAATAAAACATACATATTTAAAAACTACATCAAAAGTTCAACAAAACAAGTGGTGTCACCTCTAGTTTTGTAAAATAATATAGTCTTGTCACCTCTAGTTTTGTAGAACTTTTCATGTAGTTTATTACTCACTCCGTCCGGATTTTAAATTCCCGATTTGACTTTTTCTCATTTTTAATATGTGTTGACTCTGAATGTAGTTTGTCTAAAATACCCTTGGTACCCAATGCCTGATTTGAAGGCTTGCAACTGCCCAGCCTCCAATTCCCGATTGGGCCACGACCACACCATGGCCACCCCAACTCCCACTACCACCAACCCACCACCGCTCCCACCGCCGCAGCCTATAGTCATCGTCGGTCCACCATCTTCGTTAGACCCCACTACCATCAATCCAGCCCAACCATCACCGCTAACCCCCCCACCATCGTCACCGCCGACTCCATTTCCGCCAACCCTCGCCACCATCACTCAACTCCACCGTCATCGCCAGCCCTACCATCGCCCCAAACTACCACCATCGTTATAAAGAATAAAATGATGATGATAATCAAAGCGTAGATCTGCATAGATCTACCGCAGATCTGAGAAGACAATTAGAGGAATGAAGGAGGAAAAAAAAAGAAAAAGAAAGGAGTAGGAGCTAATTTTGGAGAGAGAAGGAATAGAAAGGAAGGTGGATTCAGTAGAGAACAAGAAGAAGAACGAGAGAAGAAGAAGAGGAAGGAGGAGGAAGAGAGAGAAGAAAAGGAAGATAGATTGGAAAGGTTGGGCGATGAATAAGAAAGAGCCGGGAGAAAAGATAAGGGGGTGTGTGGGGAGGGTATTTTAGGAAGAGTGGGTAAAAAAACGTATACTGAGAACTTTATTTTCGGACGGAAAAAAGATTAGACTGGGAACTTAAAATCCGGACGGAGGGAGTATTATATAAATTTTATTTTAAAATTTTACTCCTATAATCAATTAAATTGAATTGAAAATAAAGTCGGTCAAGCCTTATAACGCGTAATGGGAAGATCATATATGGACGGAGGGAGTACTTAATATTAGATACTATAAATTTAATATAAAATTTATATAAATATAAAAAAATGGGACAAAAAACACAAAAACAAATCTTAATTCCCGCGGAGTAATTTTTTATGATAGGATAATTGTATTCCTATAAGTACGATATTAATGAGTATTAAAAAAGAAATAAATGCATCCAATAATCTTAAATCTACAATTCTAATTTTATAGAGAATGTTTGGGATTACATTTGAAAATAATTTATAGTTTTTACTTTACTAAAACATAATTTTAAATGTTTGCTAATCTGCTTTAGCTTATAAATTATGGTTTTAGACGTTAAAATTAATGTCTAGAAATGATTTCTAACAAAGCTACAAATACATGTTTTCTGTTTCTAAATTATAACTTCTACTATACTTTTACATAACTCACCACACTCTCAAACATTCTCATAGTCTAGGACTTGCGTGTTCACAAACACACACACAAATATATATATTATTGGGAAATTTGAAAAATGAAAATGAAAAAATTTGAAAATGTTTAAGTCTTATATTGGGAAATGACTTATGTTTGAAAATATGAAAAAATATTCTTTTTTGAGGATAGAACACTATTGGCACCATCTCTCGCAGTAGTTAAAATGATAAATGAATTTGTTCTATCCCTCATTCCTGGTGATGAAAAGGAGTACTTAAGTTTTGATTCTTCGTGCCAAGCAGAAGCAGATGTATGTATTGATGACGAATGGATAACAGTTGAGTTTTCGAACGAAATCAAATGTTCGGGAATCCCAAACCACAAAATAGTCTTGAAAAAGGGGTACCAATTATGCTATTGAGGAACATTGACCAAACATCTGGATTGTGTAATGGGACAAGATTAATTGTTCAAGAGTTGCAAAATAATGTTATCGGTGCAATTTTTGTTTCGGGAAATCGAATCGGGGAAAAAGTTTACATCCCTGTAATGAATTTGGTATCATCTGATCCAGGACTACCCTTGAAGTTCCAAATAAGACAATTCTCGATCGGTCCATGTTTTGCTATGACTATCAACAAAAGTCAGGGTCAAATATTGTTATTTGTGAGATTATTTTTAACCAAGTCAGTGTTCACACATGGTCAACTATATTTTGTTGTTTCACGAGTGAAGACAAAAACAATATTAAAAATATTAGTTCTAGAAGACAATGGAAACCCTTGCAATCATACCAAAAATGTTGTATATCATGAAGTCTTTTAGAAAATTTGGTATTAAAGTAAACATTGTTAACTCTACATTTTGTTTCTCAAATATTATTTATTTTACTTTGGCTTTTTTCATTTGTATTATTAAAAATCATGTGAGCAATAAATTTTCTTTATTTCGAAAAATAAATTTCATTAAAATAATTCAGAATCGACATAAATTTCTTTCGACCCCGTTCATGCCACGGGTTAGAATACTAATTCTAATTTTATAGAGGATGTTTGGGATTACATTTGAAAATCACTTATAGCTTTTACTTTACTAAAACACAATTTTAAATGTTTGTTAATCTGCTTTAGCTTATAAATTATGGCTTTATAGGTTAAAATTAAAGTCTATAAGTGTTTTCTAACAAAGCTACAAATACATGCTTTCCGCTTTTAAATTATGACTTCTACTATACTTTTACATAACTCACCACACTTCCAAACACCCTCATAGTCTAGGACTTGCATGTTCACAAACACGCACAGATACACACACACACACATAATAACGATCGAGTATTGTGTTGTTAATCGATCCAAGACCGGACCAAACCGAATCGATCTGAATAGGACCGAGGACCGAATTGAATATAATTACAGATCAAAGAACGAACCTAAACCTATTTAGGTTTGGGCCAGGCCGGACCGGACGAGTCTGGAGCGAATAAAAATATTTTTAAAATTATTTTGATCAATTAAATATATTTTGTAGTCTACAAATAGAAAAAAATGGGTTACCTAAAAGTAGATATACAACATAAACTACTTCTATGTAGAATCACACAAACTAATGTAAAACTTTTTTGAATTTTTAAAAATTACTTAATAAAAATCGTTTTAATCAAACAAATTAAGCTGTCTATTAAAATAGAGCATCAATGTGTAATATAGAAACATAAAAGGTAGAGTTTTAATATTTAAGTCTTTTAGGTCCAATTGAATTTTATGTTCATTTGGTCCAATCGGTCCGGACCTAAACTATTTTAGGTTTGGACAGGATAGGACCAAACCTCGAACACCTAGTTTTTTGAGACCGAAGTCTGACCCGAAATTTAATTGGTCAGAGTGCGGTCTGGACCTAACGGTCCGGTTTAGTTAGTTTTTTTCGGTTCGAACCTAAACTTCAACGACCCTTATCATGTAGCCTTGACAAGTGAGCACATCGCCCTTATGGATACGTTAAATGACGAACAATGTGTACCGTATGACACTATAATACATTTAGTTGATACAAATGCAGGTAAAATTTTCTTCATTGGAACTGGAAAGATGTATTTTTAGAGAACTTATCTGATTGGATACAATATAACGGCGATATAGTATTGAATATTGCATCGAGTGCAATAATATCATTTCTTTTGTCTCGTGGAAAAACAATCTATTGACATTTTAAAGTATCGTTTAATCCAGATGAAAACTCAACTTGCAGCACAAAGCAAGGAACTCCACTGGCATAATTCGGTGGAAACATCAATGACTCATGAATATTATTTTGAAGCTTTAGATAAATGTTTGCACAATATTCTACAATATTCCAATCAAATGAGTGAAAATCAAATGTTCGGAGGAAAAACAATCATCCTTGGTGGAGATTAATTGTTTCTACACTTGGATACATTGCACCGTGCCACTGTGTTGCGTGTAACAAAAAATACGAGGTAGCAATTAATGATTTGTAAGTACTAATATAATTTGAATTCATCTGATATTCATACTTTACAGCTTTATACTTCATATTTAATTATAAACTTTATTTTAAATCCTCGACACCAATATGATTTTATAACGTAAATGAAAAATGCTAGGAGCCAAATATCCCCACACCCTCTTTGACCACTAAAAAAGGCAAAAAAATTCAAAAAAAATAAGTAAATAAAAATCAAATAAAAATGTATGGAGGAAAATAATGTGGTGTACATTTGGTGTAACCCTAGCATTAGTCAATGTAAATATGAGTTCTAGAATGGATTTATACTAGTTTGTGGAGGAAGGAGATATGGAAAAAACGACAAAGAATTGCGAATCTTTCTAGCTTTTTTCTGCATTGTACTACCAAAAATAAAAAAAAAATTATAATCCGAACCCTACGTCCTCTCGAAGCTCCGGATGCCGACCCGAATATTGCTATCGGTAACCCATGGACGTCGAGAAATGAGATGTTTTAATTCAAACTCCGAATCTGTGATTCAGGACTAGCTTCGAGATCTCGAGACTTTCATCTGTGATCGAGAAAGGGTTGAGGCTGCCACGATTCCAGAACCTGCTTGCCGCCGCGCCTTCAAGGACTTGCCCGCAAGGATCGAGTCAGGCGCTGCCGCCGATCAGGAATCCCTCGAAAGCATCGGCCAAGCTATCGACAACGCCTGGTGAACCGTGACCGACATTATTGTTCACGGTAAGGAATTGATCATACTAGCTGACGATGGTTTAAGTGGTGAATTGTCTGGTTTTAACCCAGGGCCGGCCCAATAGGGGGACAAACAGTTAAAAGCCCATCTCCCCAGCCGCCCATCCCTTCTGTCTTCGTAGGCAACCAACGCAAACCAGAAGCTCGAAGGACGAAGCCGACTGCCTAAACCAAATTGGAAAGAGAGAGTGCCGATTGCCGAGAGACGCAGCTACACCCTCCAGGTATTCCGTATTCACTATATTTCCAATTTTTAATTTTTTTTCATATTTTCTTTCTCTCATTGTTTCATTCTTTGGATTCAAAATTTAGGGTTAATTATTAATTTTTAGTTTGAAATCTTTGCTAATTGCTATGAAATATGAATGAATTAATGGTTCCATATGTTTTTTATTTGATTTGGATGAATTGATTTGAATTTATGAGATACTAGTATTTCCCCGGTGCGTTGCACGGGAATATATTTATTCTATAATTTTAGTTGAATTCAAAAAATTTAAAAATCCTTTTTTACATTTTAAAATGAATAATATCTAAATATATAATTTTAAGTATAACCCATATATGATATCCTTCAGTAAAAAAATCATATATATGTAAATATATTTTTTAAAATTATGATTTTTATTTGATTGAAACAAAAAAAATCATCCAATATAACTTGGAAAAGTCAAAGTTGGAAGTAGAAACCATGAGTTTACATTTCAGTCCCAATTATCAATGCCATATTTGAAAATATATAAATCTAAATTAAGTTAAAGAACATATATCAAATTTTAGTATAGGTTTCCTCCCAGTCAGACATCACTAAGAACATATAATTTCCAAAGCTTAACATTCCTATTATGAAACTTGGGTTCACAATTTCCCAATGCATCCATTAACTTATTCCAAAAGAATATACTCAATACAGGCCGTAGTTGCCAAACCGCAAATACTTCATACGGAGTAAGAAGAAACATGAAACTGTGTCATTTAGTTGCCACATTTCACTTTATAGGAGGGAGATTGAAATTTTCCCGTCTACAATAAAATGCCTCACGTCATTCAGTTTCTCAATTTTTCCCTGCATAGTTTTCCAAGCTTTATCAAAAACGCCTTTAATGTGTTTAGGAAAAGTGGATCAATTTTTTCTTTTCTATATACGGAGTAGTAGGTAGTATCAATATAACGCTGTCTCAAAATTAGAACAAAAGTAATAACCTCCTATAAATGAAACTGGATGGAATGGCCAAATATCAATTGATTCTTCTATATGAACAATTAATTCCTAAGATTGTCACTCTCTTGCATTCATTCTCGAATGTTTAACATTTAAAATCCCCAAATTTAGTATTTATAAAATTTATAACTCATTTAAATCAACTTCAAATGATTTGTGGTGAATTTAAGGTATTCACTTCAGCAAATTTTGTCTCAACACCATTGAATAAATAGATTAATCTCTTCCTATTATTTCTTAACATTCTAGTCTGACTTTTTTACTATGATGATACCTACCAAAGTCAACTTACCTCTTCCACTTTTGCAACCTCATGCACGCGAGCAGCTGAGTAGACTCAATGTTAATTGGGCAATGACCCACTTAGCTATTATACAAGAGTAAATTGACATTGAAGTTACTCAAGGTTTTGAATCAAACTGGTCAGGTAGATAAGGCAGAGCCAAATTGTACATTACGTCTTCCTTTAACTTTTCTAAAAGGAAGATTTCAGTAATTTCAGATGATCTATATATTTAATCTCTAAACATCAAGATCATGCAAACATCATAATCAAGGTTAGTGTCCCATACCTTCAGTATTGTCACCTTCAACCTCTAAATCTTCTACAGCCTTAGTATTGATCTCAATCTTATCATTATCATCCTTTGTTGGTTTAAGCGGTTGTCCTCTTTCTAAACGGTAGTGTCTTCTCCTTAGAGGCCTTAGATATTTCACCTCATTGGAGTATGAATCAAAAGCCATCTATAGACTGGATTTAACTTGATGTCCATAAATTAGAAGACATTTAGAGTTAGGATTTGTGCAATTCAACTTGAGAATCTTTTTTGCATCTTGCTTAAAAAGAAGTTTTTTTAACTCTGTGATTTTATTTTAAAAGTGTCTTAGAAACGGCCTACTTTTATCGGATTTTGTTGTGTTTGTTTGTTTTAAGCTAAACAAAAATGAGAAAAAACAATGTGATTCAAATCTAATTTCAGAAAAAATTGAAACGAAAATAATTTCACAAGTGCTTTGAGTTGCATCTTAGTTTAGGCATATCATGTGTTAAAATATTATACCAAATTCTCAGCAACAAAAATTCCATCTGTGCAAATAACTTGCTGTTTTGGTAGCATAATTTCATTGCAAAGCAACCATACTCTCAAACCCATCATATCTATGTAATCAATAAACCAAAATCAAATTGAAATGTGGACGTGATAAGCTGACTTACTATGGACGGCTGATTGAGTGGCGCGAGGATAGGGGGAAAGAGAGGTGGAGGTCGGATGGTGGGTTGGAGCAAATCTTCGTGGATTGAAAGGATCACAAAGATTGTTTAGAAAAGAGAAGATATATTGGGTGAGGCGCAGAAGATTGGAAGCGTAGTAGAATGAAGATATTGAAATCACCATCTTTAAAACCAAAAGCTGCAGTAGTCGAAATAACGAACACATTACAAAAATAATACTAAAGTCTAAAATTATATTGTAATTAACCTCATTTAAACCTGTGTAGAGAAACATGTAAAAGAGATACCTAAAAAGGAATCTTCATATGTATAGGCATGGTTTGCACTTATAGCTTTCTGAATCAAGCAACGAGCAACATCAGCTATAGACTGTTAAGAACCATCAATGCCATTCACTGCCGCCTAAGCCATGTCAAAATAGCACTAATTAGAAACTGAAGTTTTGACTCAAGAGTATATATAACAACTTGATTATTAATTATAAGGGATGTATTATTAAAACATTCAAAATGATAATATAGATAAACATTAAGCAAATTATCTCACTCAGTCTCACAAGCGCAAATGCTCTTATAGTAGTATAGAATCCATGAACTACTTAGGATAAGGTCAAACCTTTAATTAGCAAAAGGACATATGTTGAATAATACAATCGGAGAATGGCTAGGTAGTGGATAACTCTACAATATTTGGCATATGGATTACAAAAATCAATTATTTCAAAATATTGACAATATGCAGTTTTTTAATTTGAGAAGAGATATTCCAGTTTATTATAAAATTCTAGTGTTCCAGTAAAGAGAATCCTGAAGTTTAATTAATTTCATAAAAATCCTCTTTTAAAAGGAGCTCCATAGTCCATGCTTCATACCTAAGACTGTAAACTTCATGACATTTCACCGACCAAGAGCACAGCCTGCCCTTTTGGTGGTTTTGACTCGTAATGAGTTGAAGTTCAGTTTGAGTCAAACATTTGACCAAGATCTCCTAAAGATTCCAGAAAGAAGTAAGTCAATCAAACAACTTATCAGTCATATTATTGAGTAAATAAGCTAATAAGCATTAGATTCAATAGCTGTAAGCGTGTAAGACTAAAAGTATAAGGAACATAAGGGCCCACATCTGGAGGTGTGGTAAACCAGAACTGTTCTGTAGCATTTCAAGTCCCAAACTCCTAAAAATACTCAGTATTATACTAAAAGGTTAAATGATTATATTAATCTAGACTTTCTTATTAACTGTAAATTAAACTACATCAATTTAATTATGTTCTTCTACACTTTGTTATTAATTGTAACTTAGAGGTGGTAAGTTCCACCAATGGGTGACTCGTTTACTTATATGTAGGTCAATTTTGGATGCTATCTATCTGAAACAGGTCAAATAATAAAGTTAGCTAGAGAGGAAGAGGCCAAATTGGTTCAAAGTTACCCAAAATTATACCACATCAATTTAATTACATTAATCTACACTTTGTTATCAATTGTAACATATAGGTGGTAAGTTCTCCAAATGGGTGACCCATTTACATATGAGAATAACCAAACAGAAAAGTAAAGAAAGTTTCACTTAGAGGCTACAGTATGCAACATCTGGCAAACATTTAGCATGAGCCGTGTGCATCATTTAAAATTTCTTCTTCGTTCCCTGCATTATATTAACAGATTGGGAGGAAAGTTTATAATAGCTTTAGAAAAGGAAGTCAAGTCTTCTTATATGATTAGAATTCAAATTACATCATGACACAAAATAAGCCAAAGTAGTACACTGCTACATGGATACCATATGAAGAATTGAAGATATAAAACATCTACGGAGTACAAAGACAGCTTATATTGGTCTGTGGCCACTCATAAGGTAAAGGCATACATCATTCACTTAAAAAGGGGGTCCCCTAAAAGGGAGTCGACAGCGTCAAAGTTCCCATACATTGAGGGGTTTAGAGAAGAATTTATGGGCAGCCTTTTCAATGAGGCGAATCCAAATGGGTGACCCATTTACTTATGAGAATAACCAAACAGAAAAGTAAAGGAAGTTTCACTTAGAGGCTATAGTATGCAACATCTGGCAAACATTTAGCATGAGCCGTGTGCATCATTTTAAATTTCTTCTTCGTTCCCTGCATTATATTAACAGATTGCGTTAATTATCATTTAAATATAATTAGTTTACATTTGTTAATTTGTTAGACCATTAGGGATAAGATTTTTAGGGCCTTTTTTTCTATCTCGCCCAGGCCGTTGAATGTTAGAATGTTAGGTTTTATGCTGCAATTTGATTCATTCAATGTGATGCCAAGGATTATAGAGATTGGAAATTAGGTTTCCAGTTTGATTAAAAGTTTGTACACCACCTTTCATCATATTCACCTAGGGCGGGAAGCATCCTTCTGCTTGTTATTGCACTCCCAAAATCTCTCCATCCAGCCTGCTCGTATGTATCTGTATTTATATGCATATTTGCAGTTTCTGATTCTATGCCATTTAGTTTTAAAAAAATAAAATATCTAAGAACTCCATTTTCCATTGCATCTCTGCTTGTCTGAGATGATGAATTGATCATAGTGTTAGGGAATAAACTATTTCTCTAATTATTGAAGAGTCTTCTCTTAGGTTCAAGAGTTAAAAGATGGGGTACATGGGGGCACACGGAATAGCAGCATTGCATCGTTACAAGTACAGCGGAGTGGACCACTCTTATGTAGCCAAGTATGTGTTGCAGCCCTTCTGGAGTCGCTGTGTCAATTTCTTCCCTCTCTGGATGCCGTAAGTACACATCTCCTTGTGTACACCATTGCTTTTCTAAGCGTTCAATGCCAAAATTTTGTGTTCTTGTGTGTGGTTGTGTGAGTGCACACCTCAATTACAGTGCAGTGACTACATTCATCAAATTATGAATCTTTCAGTAGTGATTGTATAATGACCTTTTTTGGCTCTGTAGATATTTGATTCCCTTACCATTTAGTGCAAGAGCAGTGAGTCTGAGTTGCATAATCTATTTGTGTGTGTGTGTTTGTGTGTTGGATTCCCACGAAAGTAAATGGTTGTGGATAAGAAATTCGAGAAAGAATCATTTTGAGGAATGTAATGGACTATTGGGTAATATAAATGTTACTCCCTCCATTCCAAAATGATCTCCCCACCTTTCTTTTTTGGATGGCCCAAAATGATATTTCCATTTATTTTAAGAAATTAATGTGTGGTTCACATTATTTCTTTCTCCTCCACCACATAATCTCACTTTTTCACATGGGAAAATAAATTTGGGATGGATGGAACAGTATATATTTTATCAGATTGAATCCCACGGCACTCTTGGGGATATCAGTTTCAGTGGTTTAGTCTTTTGTTAGAAAGGCTGGTTCTTCATTATAGTTCTTATAATTACATTTCAAGTTGGGAAACGATTACTATCGCTGGGTTTTGCTTGGCAACGTCCTCTGTAGTTCTGTGTTAATATTCATAATTTGCATATGAAAGACCTTGACTGTGTCTAATTTCTTTTTAATAAATTTTGCTAGAGTGATGGCTATTTTATGCTAATCCTTTAATTTGTTTTCTCTAATTGGTTACCTAATATTTTTTTGTCCTCTTATGCATGTGTTGGATATGCTCTACTAGGCCCAATATGGTAAATACTCTATAATCAATCTTGTGTTAGATCCAAACATAAATCCTCATTTTTTCATGTGACTTTATCTGATACAAACCCTTCTATTTTCAGATTACACTCACTGGATTTTTGTTTTTAGTCACTTCTGCATTGCTTGGCTATGTAAGTTGTACTTTTATCCCAGTTCCCCATTCAGCTATTCCTGCTCTGTATAGTATATCTACTTTGTTTGTCGGTGTTTACTATAGACTGTAAGTTGGTCAGACATTGTGTTGCATACTTGGGAATTTGGACTTCTTTTTTTTTGGCTTTGCGTTTTGCTTCTTGGTTAAGGTATCAGGTTGGCAAACTTATTTAATTATCCATTCGTCCCAAATTTATACGGAGTATTTATGTTTCAGTTTACAATGTTTGACCAAGTTTATTTTTCAATCCAATTTATTTGAATATTGGTGTAAAATTAAAAATTAAAAATTATATATTTAAAGAGCTACATCAAGAGTTCAACAAAACAATAGGTGACTTCATTATTTTATTTTAACTAATGATCAATGAAAATATGTTAAGAAACAAGATATGGTATGACCGTGTAAATAAACTGTAAAAATCTTTTTGGGACGGAGGGAGTAACTTTATTGGACAAATTATGTAATGTTTCTTTTTATGTTTGAGTGAAAACTATAAACTTAAGGTAGATTAGAGTATTAGACATGTTCTAGAACCATCAAATAGTTATTTTATATTTTCCCATATACAAAACATTCATTGGACTGACTATTCCAATATTTGCTTGCTTACCGAGTGCTTTTTCGCAGATATATTCCCCTCAATTGGATTCACCACCTCCAAGATGGGTTCATTTTGCACATGGCTTACTTCTCTTCCTTTACCAGGTTCACCTATTCTTTATGTAGGACTCGTATAAAAGAGTGTATGTACATGTTCATTACTCCCTCTCACCCAAAACAAAAAGGTTTTACATTTCCTTTGTTGTTTGTCCCAAAAAGCTTTCATTTTTCTTCTAAGGAAAGCATTGCATACGGAGTATTCTTTTTTTCTTTCCCATGCATAGATCTCATTCACACAATATCACCGTTCTTAATATCGGTGCTTGTCAATTGTGGAACCTTATTCCGGGGTGGTAGGATTATTATCCATTTACACCTATCACTCCGTGGAGCAGTGCTGTCAGCCACATCTTTGGCATTTGGTCTTTGTTGTTGACAAGTTGGTATATATCTCATTGCATCCATTGTAGTGAGTGTGTGGCACTTGGTGGTTTAGAAACTATGTGAAATCAATCTAGCTACAAATTAACACTGAAAATGCTTGAGTTTGGGTTAATAGATTTTGCTGGTGTAAAATACGTTAAGGAATTGTCCAATCTGTATACTTTCATTGTGTAAGAGTCATATCACAATTTTGCAGCATGGTGGTACCTCTAAAGTTGGTCCACCAATCTGTATGATCTTAACAATTTCTGACTCTACCAAAATGCTTCTTAGACATTTGATGCAGTAGATGGAAAACAAGCAAGACGAACAAATTCATCCAGTCCATTGGGAGAGCTTTTTGATCATGGTGATATTCCTTAACTATTTTTTGCGTTATTTTGTGCTTTATTTGTTACTAATTGGGTGCTCATACTACACCTTTGATTAATGACGTTACGTCCAACAAATTAACCAGGATGTGATGCACTTGCCTGTACGGTAAGCATAGTTTCTACTTTTCATATATTTTCCATGGTAAAGGAGTAAAGGTGATGCTTTACAGATGCTATATGTTTGTCTTTCAGTTTGAATCCTTGGCCTTTGGGAGCAGTGCTATGTGTGGACCAGCTACTTTCTGGTTCTGGTTTATATCAGTTGTTCCGTTTTATTGTGCTACATGGGAACAGTGAGTTTCAACTATCAAGTGATGTTTGATCTGTTACAGTCTATTACTCCCCCAGTCCCTCCTTACCTATTTAATCTTCTTGTTTCAGTTTATGATGCCTACCTGCAGTATTTTTCAATTCAATTTATTTAAATTTTGGTGTAGACTGTAGAACTAAAACAACAAAATTTGTATACTTCCTTCATTCCTAATCCTAAGTACGGAGTACTTTGTACACTTTCCTTTTTGGGACGTTCCAATTTACTTTACACAATTTCTTTTTGTGAAATTTTCTCTTTCACATCAACTGTTTCTTTTACTCTTCCATCAATTCAACCTATTTTTCTCATTAAATAACTTTACACAAATGTGCAATAGTTTTTTTAAATTTTTAAACAATGTTCAAGTCATACCGTCGAAGGTATTTAAGAACGGAGGGAGTATTTAGACAAATGATTAAAGAGAATAGTTAACAAAACAAGATAAGGTTTGACCGTGTGAACATCAACTTTCACGTGTTGTTCACTTTGCTTTTTTAAATAATAAAATCACATATCTCTTTATTGATCAGTATACAATGTTCTGAATACTAGATCATTAAGCTATGACCAGTAAAAACACTAATTTGTTGTTCTTGCAGTTATTTCACCAACACACTTATTCTCCCGGCAATAAATGGTCCTACTGAGGGTCTCATGCTGATATATCTTGCCCATTTTTTTACTGCTTTAGTTGGTATTTTCACTTTTCCTCAAGTGATCCGCCTACCTAAGTCTCATGTTAATTTAATTTTCAGTCTTAGCTCGTTCTGCCGTTTAATTACTTTGAAACTTTGTTTAGGTGCCGAGTGGTGGGCTCAATATTTCGGGAAGTCGGTGCCATATTTGAATTGGGTTCCATTTATAAACGGTACGTTATGCATGTCTTGAGTGATTTGTGTCAACAACAAATTCCACTGGAATTATTCCAGAATCTTGTGTTTTACTTCTTGCTGTTCTACTGGTGTGTATATTATCTGAATTCTTTGTGGAGTACAAGTTTGTAGTTCTTATTTCAGGTTGAGTCAATATACCCTTTAATCCCGCCTTAAAAAAAACCCTTTAGCCCCCTTTCCCCTCATGGTTCCGTAGTCTATAGTTTGTACTATGTAGGGAATATGAATGGATGCATTGAAATTAACAACCTGATTTGACCTTTTTATCCTTTTAAATGACTTCAGAAATCTCAACAGCTAGAGCTGTGCTGTTTCTCATGATAGTCTTTGGTGTTATACCGACAGTATCATTCAAGTAAGTTGTTTTTCCAAATGCATCAAGTCTACTTCTTATGTCCTTCATCAATTGATTCTTAAATTCATTCTAAGGTATGGAGCTTTGTTACACAACTTCAATGGAACCTTTGGGGTTGGGGGGTTTGGGGGGGGGGGGGGTTGGGGAGGTCCTTTATGAAGTAGAATGTTCTCTCATCTTCAATGTGTAGTTAGCATTATTTTTCACATTATCAAACTAACTTTTTGGGGAGGTCCTATATGAAGTAGAATGTTCTCTCATCTTCAATGTGTAGTTAGCATTATTTTTCACATTATCAAACTAACTTTTCCATTTTTCTAGTAAGGATTACAAATCAAAATAAATACTCCCTCTGTCCAAAAATTTCTTTCCCGGTTTGACTTGGCAGAAAGATTAAGAAAAGTTACAAAGTGTAAAGACTTTACATGTTTTTCCCTTGATGTGATGGAATAATGTGAATAGTGTAGAGAAAAAGTAGGGGTACAATCGAACATTCATTAAAAGCTTTTTGCCAAAAATAGGAAACGGGAAAGAAAGTTTTGGACAACCCAAAAAAGAAAGTGGGAAAAAAATTAATGGATGGAGGGAGTAACTAAATAGAGTGCAAGGACACTTTTTTGCATAAATTTCAGTGTTAAACTGATAAAGCTTGAGCTTGATTGAATTTAGAATGAAAAAAGGTACATCAAGTCCCAATTCGAGAAGGGATAGTCTCCAGATTCTCAAAGGAAAATACAATAAAAGATAATCACATAAGAAAATGACATGACTTTAAGTAATAAATCCCACTCCCAGGGGAGTTGGTAACTGCCACGTAACCCACCCACTCAGCCACTTAGTGGGTTGTTTGAAATGCCCATTAACATTTTGAGCTGCTCCACTTCTGCTGGCCCACCCTTTGCCATCTTTTTCCTTCTTGAATATACCAATCTGATTGGAGGCTTATCACTACTACCCGCCCGGTAAAACGACTTGTCCTCAAGTCGCAAGGAAGGGAATTGAGCTCGCAACAGATCAGAACACTCCCAAGTAGCTTCCTCCACTATACGTTGACACCAAGAGATGAGTAACTCCAGCACATGCTGACCTGCTTCCCATACCCAGCGGTGAGAGAGAACTTCTTTAGGCTGCACGTCAAATTCCCAGTCCCGTGTGATGGGGAGGGGAGCAATAGGTGAAGTCGGAACTTGCCCCCTAGCTGGTTTCAGCATTGATACATGAAACACTGGATGAATGCGAGCATCTGGAGGCAATTCCAACTCATAAGCAACAGGCCCCACCTTGCGTGTAACTTTGTAAGGCCCAAAGAACCTGGGAGAGAGCTTATCATATTGCCGTTTAGCCAAGCTTTTTTGCCTATAGGGTTGTATCTTTAGAAACACCACATCCCCTACTTCAAGTGAGAGTTCTCTGCGTTTTGTATCAGCTTGAGATTTCATTCGATCTTGAGCTTTTTGCAGATTCTGTTTTAAGATTTTCAGCATATCATCCCTGGTTATTAGTTGATCTTCTAACTCAGCATTCTTAGTTTCCCCAGTGGTGTAAGGATGGAAGGGGGGAGGGTCACGACCATAAACTGCTGAGAAAGGAGTGGTGTTGATGGCAGTGTGAAACCCAGTATTGTGGGAGTACTCGGCCCATGACAGAAACGAACTCCATTTGTGAGGCTGCTCGTGAGCAAAGCAACGAAGGTAAGCCTCTAAGCATCGATTGAGGACTTCAGTTTGTCCATCCGTTTGGGGGTGGTAACTAGTACTCAGCTTCAAAGTGGTGTGACTGAGGCAAAAGAGCTCCTGCCAGAAGTGACTTAGAAATATCACATCCCTATCAGAGATAATAGATCGTGGAAAACCATGAAGGCGAACAATTTCCTTGCAAAACACGGCAGCAACTCCTTTGGCTGTAAATGGATGAGTGAGAGGCAAAAAGTGAGCGTATTTGCTTAATCGGTCGACCACCACAAAAATGGTATCAAACTTGTTTGATGTGGGTAGCCCTGTAATGAAATCCATAGAGATGTCTTCCCAGATTTGCTGCGGTATAGGAAGTGGTTGAAGTAACCCCGCTGGTGATAAAGTGTCATACTTTTGTTGTTGACATGTAAGGCAGTTCTGCACATGGATGCGAACATCTTGTTTCAGGTTGGGCCAATAGTAGTACAATAATATGCGTTTGAGTGTCTTTAGAAACCCTCCATGGCCTGCCATCGGAGTACCATGGGCTTCATGCAAGAGTTTGTCCCGAAGGCCCGGTACATTTGGAATTACAATGCGCCCCTTATAAAATAAAGTTTGACGTACCATTTTGAAACCTGGGAAGGAAGACACGTCGGTAGACAACCCCTGGATAGTTTTATGGGTGTAGGGATCAGTTCTTAAACCCTCATGTACCGCTGCAATATCCAAACAATAAGGGATTGCAAATGTGAGGAAATTTACTTGTTGGGGTCTGCGAGAGAGTGCATCGCCCCCCTTGTTTTCCCTTCCCGATTTGTGCGTAATTGAAAAATCATAAGGCATCAGCTTCATCAGTAAACGCTGTTGTTCATGAGTAGTAACCCGCTGCTCCAATAAGAACTTCAAGGTGTAATGATCAGTTCGCACGAAGAAGTGTTGTCCCATAAGATAATGATTCCATTTTTGCACAGCTTGGACCAAAGCCAATAGTTCACGATCATATGCCGATTTGAGGCGATTAGATGGTGAAAACCCTTTGCTAAAATAGGCAATGGGGTGGTCTTCTTGAATTAAGATGGCCCCAACTCCCTCTGATGAAGCATCACATTCCACGATGAAAGGCAATGAGAGATCTGGCAGGCGGAGAACAGGGGCTGAAATAAGCAACTGTTTCAGTTTAGTAAAAGCTGTCATTGTCTCATCATTCCACAAAAACCCATCTTTCTTGGTCAAGGGTGTCAGGGGGCGTGCAATCAACCCATAATGCCGTACGAAACGGCGATAATATCCTGTTAAGCTCAAAAATCCCCGTACCTCACGAACATTAGTAGGTATGGGCCACGCTTGAACTGCTGCTACCTTCTCTTGATCAACTTGCACCCCTGTGGAAGTAACCAAGTGTCCTAAAAATAGAACTTGGGATTGACCAAAACAACACTTGGAAAGCTTGGCAAAGAACTTCTGTTTTTGCAATAGTTCCAGTGAAGTTTGTAAGTGTTGGACATGCAACTCCCTAGTACGGCTGTAAATCAAGATATCATCGAAAAAAACAAGTATAAATCTGCGCAAGTAGGGACGAAAGAGGTCATTCATGGCTGCTTGGAATGTTGAGGGGGCGTTAGTTAATCCAAACGGCATAACCATGAATTCATAGTGTCCCGAATGGGTCCAGAAGGCTGTTTTCTCAATATCAGAGGGATTTACCCATATTTGGTAGTAACCTGATCGCAAATCCAACTTTGAGAACACAGTGGCTCCATGCAATTCATCCAACAGCTCATCTATGTTTGGGATTGGATATTTGTCAGCCACTGTAACCTTGTTCAAAGCTCGATAGTCGACACACATACGCCATGTGTTGTCTTTCTTCTTAACCAATAACACAGGGCTAGAGAATGGGCTAGTACTGGTCCTTAGAAACCCTGCTGTCTGCAGTGTTTGCACTTGCTTTTCAATCTCATTTTTTTGTGAATGGGGGTATCGGTAAGGGCGTATATTGGGAGGTACAGTATTGGGTAATAGAGGGATAGAGTGATAGTGTGATCTAAAGGGTGGAAGGGTTGTAGGTTCAATGAATACAGATGCAAAGTTTTGGAATAATGATTGTAAGTCTGTGGGTATCTCGGGTAGGGTTTCCGATTCAATACTAAGGTGTTGAAAAGCTGCAGACTGCTGAGGACCAGAAACTAAACCTTGCAGCTTGTATTTCTGCCCATTGATGGTGAAAATAAGGAACATTTCGTTCCAATTAGCCTACACAGTGTTTAGAGATGCCAACCATTGAATTCCTAGGACAACATCTGCTCCTCCAATTGAAATAGGATAGAAGTCCTGAGTAATTTTAAGCTCTGGCAGCTGTAGAGGAATTTCTCTGCAGACTTTATTACACCTGATTATATCCCCATTCCCAATTTGAACCCCAAATGGCGGTACCAGTTGGGTTGTTAACTTTAAATCCTGCACCAAGTTCTCTGAGATAAAATTATGAGTTGAGCCACTATCAACTAAAATTAGGACCTCTGTTGCGTTTATAGTTCCATGTAGCTTCATTGTAGTGGTGTGTGATTTCCCCAAGATGGCGTGTAGACTAATTTCCGCTAGATCTTCCTGGGAAATAGCCTCTTCTTCTCCCACAACTTGTACGGAATCATCCTTTTCCTCCGTCGCGTCTAGTAATTTGAAGGTCCCTGTTTTACATCGGTGTCCAGGACTATACTTGTCACCACATCGAAAACATTCGCCCCTTAGGAAGCGTGTCTGTTTCTCAGTATCAGAAATGTGTAAAGGAGGATTCTTTTGAGGAACAGGTGGAGGATTATTGGGAGGATTTGGTTGTGAGGGAGTTTTGAAACTGCCAACAGAAGCAGTTCCTCTTCCTGAACGAGAACATCCAATCTTAGATTCAAATTCAAGGGCTAGGCTTATCGCATTGTACACTGTCCTATGCTTATGAATCCGGACATCCGCCTTTAACTCCTCCTTGAGTCCATTCAGAAAGATCCCTAGCAGGCAGTTATCTGGCCAATTGGAAACGCGAGCAGATCGTTTGGCGAATTCCTGTCTGTATTCTTGGACGGATCCGGTCTGCTTGATACTGCACAAGTACTCATCTGGATTTTGATATTCAGCAGGACCAAAATTCTTTTGTAATGCCTGAACCAGATCTTCCCAGTAGATGATACCCTGGTCCGCATTTAGCCATGAATACAGGTCTAAAGCGTCTCCTTCCAACTTCCAAGTACATGACCGCGATATCCACCTTTTCATCTTCAGGTACATTGTAGTAACGGAAATACTTTTCTGCCTTTAGAATCCAGCCTCTAGGATCTCCATCACTAAATACAGGGAAATCTATCTTGTTATAAGGGCGATAAGGGCGATTGTTTCTCCAAGAGTACTCACCATCATCGGCAGGATCTTTATGACCACATTTAAAACCGCTGTTACTAGAAGATGTAGCATGAGACTTGAGGGCGGCGACGTCGTCTTTCAGGGATTCCATGACGGCTAGTCTCTCGGCGATGGCGGCTAACTGGACGGCAATGGGGTCAGGTTCTGCACCCCCGCCTTCCGATTGGTTACTCCGGGTTGTTGGTGCCATTCGATTCCCGGCAACGGAACCAAATGATAAAGCTTGAGCTTGATTGAATTTAGAATGAAAAAAGGTACATCAAATCCCAATTCGAGAAGGGATAGTCTCCAGATTCTCAAAGGAAAATACAATAAAAGATAATCACATAAGAAAATACATGACTTTAAGTAATAAATCCCACTCCCAGGGGAGTTGGTAACTGCCACGTAACCCACCCACTCAGCCACTTAGTGGGTTGTTTGAAATGCCCATTAACATTTTGAGCTGCTCCACTTCTGCCGGCCCACCCTTTGCCATCTTTTTCCTTCTTGAATATACCAATCTGATTGGAGGCTTATCATAAACTTATTTAAACAACTAAGTGGCACTATAAATTTCATGTCCCTGACCCCAATTAATTGGGACTAAGGTGATGATAATATCATGATACTACATATACAAAGAGATGACCTTTAAGATGTTGAGCTCTAATTTTTGTTTTCAATGCAGAATCAGAATATAGGATAGAGTTTTCTCAAGCTGGCTGCCTTTCACTGTTTTGCATCTGGGACTTCCTTTAATTTTGATTGAATGAGAAATTTGCCTGTACATTACTTGTTTTAACTTCAAATCTTAACAATTGTGAACTGTGGCTTTGAAATACTTCATATCCTTAAGTGATAGTATAGTTATTTGCACTGTTGTGTATCGCTCCACGTGAATGCTCATTAAGTCAGATTTATCGTTTTCAGTGTGCAAAACGTGTACAAGGTTGTTAAGGCAAGAAATGGAAGTATGCCACTAGCTCTGGCTATGGTATGCGTATAAATAAACTATAAATTATTGAACAATATTTCCCTTCACCCCTTCTTATTTTCCAGTAATTGACATATATATTTGCCCAATGAATTGACAGCTTTATCCATTTTCTGTGCTGGTTGGAGGAGTCCTTCTATGGTAAATTTTCTCCTTTTCAATTCCCCTTGACACACTATATAGCTAAATTTTGAAATTTTTCCCTGGAATATTTATTGATACCTGTAACACAGGGAATACATATCTCCATCTGGTTTGATGGGGAAGTACCCACATTTGTTCATTGTGGGAACTGGTCTTGCATTTGGGTTTCTCGTGGTAATTTTTCTTCACATTCTTGGCTTCTTGAACTCCAAATATTGTGGTTGTTTGAATTTACTCAGAAACTAGATTGAAATTGCTATCTTATGTAATTCATTAGAGGCAACTGTAAAACCTGTTTATTAGTTAGTTCTTTTATCATCCAATATTTAAGAATGTTGCTGGCCCCTTCATCTTGGTTCATACACATGCAATCCACATCCTGAAATTTTGTTCTAGTCTTCAAGCAGGGAAAGACACACCTTCATATCAAAGTGTAACTGAAACACATACTCAAAATACTAAAGTTCTATGAGAAGGGGTAATCTTACACCATTATTTTAGTGTAAGATTGACGGTTGTGAGACCAACCCAATTGGCACACCTATGGTGCCCTGTTCCCAAAATTGACGGTTCTTACTCTCCCGGTAAACCCTCCACCCCGACCTGGCCCTAATGCACCCCTGCACCCCCTCCAATTGCACCATCCAGATGTTTTTAACTTTTGGGGTCAAAATTTTGACCAAAATTTGGATGGGGCAATTGGATTGGGTGTGCTAGGGCTGAGCAAGGCCGAGTGGGGGGGTGTTACCGGGGGGTAGGGGGTAGGAACCATCAATTTTGGGAACGGAGCACCGTAAGGGTGCCAATTGAGTGGTGTAAGACTGTAAGATTACCCCTTCTCAAACCTAAAATATAAACTAATGTTCTAAATTTAATAAAATTTTGTGCATCTATACTTATTGCACTTAAAAATGTTGGGGAAAAATTCCCAACCCGAGTGGCCACTACCCCTCCATTTCTCAAGGTGGCTCCACCATGGAATACACGATCCATAGAGTGTCATGCTCTGTTATAAATTTATCATTCTATGTTTAAAAGATACTTTTATTTTGCAGGGAAGGTTGATTCTGTCTCATTTATGTGATGAACCCAAGGGCCTGAAAACTAGCATGTGCATGGTAATTTTTTGTAACTCAGTATCCAAACTGTGTAACCTAATATTCTTTTTTGCGGTTTGAATTTTATGTGTTGATCACTCAATCTGAAAAAAATGTGAATGCAGATTGTTTTAAAGTGGAAGTTTACTCTCATTCTCTTACCAATCATTATGATTATTCTGATCAATGCATTGCTTTTTAAAGTTTTAGTATAAATAGAGTACAAAATGGTTATAACTAAAACTCTGTATGTATTTTACTAAACTCAATCAATAGCTTTTATTGTTCAGGCTGGATGTGTCTAGTTGAAGATATTTTCCTTTGCATATTGATTACAAATTGAAAATGATTTGGATTCCTTCATTGAAATTTCTTTGTCTGTTTCTTATTTCAACTTAAACAGGTAAACCTTATGAATATTTATTTTTGTCTTTCAGTCTTTGATATATCTGCCTTTTGCCATAGCTAATGCGCTCACTGCCAGACTTAATGATGGGTATGCGCATTCCAAAATCCTGTTTCTTAAACACCATTTTTATTCACTCTTTTTCAACATTGAGTGTTGTGTTAATTCAATAAGCTGGAGCTTTTATTTGTGGCAGCATTCCATTAATTGATGAATTCTGGATTCTCCTTGGATTTTGTGTCTACTCTGGTACTTCATTCTCTTATTCTCCTCAAGATCTTGTTTACATGGATAGCTTATGATTTCCTTGGTTTGCGGCTATTTATTTCTATTGTGTGTATGCATGAAAAGGGTAGTAGAAATTCAATTTACTGAATTTAGCCAACTCCGCCTCGTGCGAATGAGTTGGCTTGGTCTGGTTTAGCCCGTGAATTGAAACATGACACTTTGAACATGTAGGCAATTGAAGTAATCTTTATTTACTAATTGGTGCGGTGTGATGTGTTTCATGTACTCTGTCTTGTAAAAACGAAACTTTTCGTGCTCTATTTTTTTTGTGAAAGCTAAACACAAGTTTATGAAAAATAGAAAAAGTACGGAGTAGTTTTTATTGGCAGTTTTTAAAATCAACAGTCAACACGATGAGTATAAGCATGACTTTTTTTGGTTATTATGCAACATATAAACTGAAAACTAGCAGTGATACGTAAGGGCCCTTAATCACAATACCTAGTTTTGATTTTCCATCTTTTTTTCCTTTCTGCATTGGGTTTACTATAATTCTCTGTTTTTGGACTTTGCAAAACACTGTTTGCCTTTCATTATTTTCAGTGTCGCTATATATGCACTTCGCTACATCAGTTATTCATGAAATAACAACAGCTCTGGGAATCTATTGTTTCAGGTAAGTTTTTTCTCTATTTCTTAAGATATAAATATTCATTATTTTCTGTTTGAACGAAATGTTGTAATTTTTGAAGTTGAATATATCGCGTCACGCCCTCACTCTGTTCATCTTGTTCCTGGGCTGACCTAGAATGGATTTAACAATTTGACTTTCAAATTGCAATTTATTACTTTTTTAAAGCTCTGTTTGTTCGCAGGAAAACATTATGTTATACATTTAACATCTTATTGCAGTCCACGGCAAACATTTTCTCTGGAGAATGTAGTTCACAAGTTATTTTCTCTGAAACAAACGGAGCCATAATAAAAAAGATTAATGTCATGAGCTTTGGTTTGCATTTTCAAAATTAGGTGATTCTGATTTTAGAAAAATCGCTAGAATCTTGAGCTAGGGATGGGAAAAGGCGATTTCTGTTTAAAGTCATTCCCAAAACTTCATTTTGGATGAAACCGTAGAATCACGGGGCAGGGTGATGTCCAATATACTCCATATCATTTTGGAAACCGGAATCACCCATCTCATTTCAGCCAAAATACAACCCAAATATACAAAAAAGGTTGATTGGGATTCTAAAATAAGCAAAATCCCCCACAAATGCAAACCAAATAAAGGTATCCCTTTCGATTTCTCTCTCTGCAAATTTTTTGAGTAAGTTCCATAAATGATCCCTAATTATAGGCGATTTTTCATATTTGGTCCCCAATTTTAAGATATTACATAGATAGTCCTCAATGTTTGAAGACTATTCCATATTCGCTTCTTCATGGACTACGTGGAAAAACATTTTGTCATATTTGACATTTTGTACTATTTATGGAAAAAATTTTAAAAAATTGAGGAGCATTAATGTAATATCTTAGAATTGGGGACTAAACATTGAAAACTACATGTAATTAGGGACCATTTATGGAATGCACTCAATTTTTTTTTATTTTTTATCATTATTAAAAACTGTGCCCAGTCAACTGTAGAACCTTATTTCGTTCGGAAGGAGTACACACTAATGCGGGGCCGTTGAAAAATTCCAGGTTTCGCGAAATTAACCGATTTGTATGCTTGTTTTTTATGTCAGGATAACAAGAAAGGAGGCTTGATACCCTCTTTTTTTCGGGTCATTTTGATGAGAGGTTGAAATATATGGAATCGCTCTTCATGGCATAGCTTTGGGAGCTTAAAACGGCCGACCTGTAAGCGGGATGAAGATATAACGTTACTTGCGTGTGGTGTTCTGTTTGACGAGTTTTAATAGGGTAATGTGCTCAGTTCAATTTTTGGCAGTTCCTTGTTAATTAAGAAGGGTTTGTTCTACTGGTTTCCGTCTTTGAGTTCATGATTTTATGACAATGAATATTTGGGAAGGCTTGTTTAAAGCTATGCCGGAACTCGGGTAGATCGAATGGGTCTTCATTGTTTGGTTTTACCTTTGAAAATATTTTCTTGGCATTTTCTGAGTTCCTCATTTCAATTCGAGCTCCCATCTAGTAGCGTACGACTGTATAAGTTATAAGTTAGGAAAAAAGACTAAAGTAGGAGTAAAATATGGAAAATATATCAAAATAGGAGTTCTATTTTTTATTGTCGAAAAAAGAGTTAAAATGTATTTACATTACCAATCATGATCATGTAGATTACGTAAAATGCAAATCTATAGTGTTAGTTTATCAGTGTGAACTCTTATTTATGTATTTTCTCTATATTTTAGTCTTATGTAGAATGATTTCTTTATAAGGTATTGGTATCTACATATAGCCTAAGCACCAGCAGCAAAAATATCAGTAGGCTTCCATCAACGTTTGCTAGGGGAAATTTTCTTCAAATTCACAATAATGTCTTCAATGGTTTGTTTTTATGTGTTGGTCCGTTGGACAAACATGGTTGAATGTTGAAATGAGTTGGATTGTGTCTTTCAAATCTTATTTAAGGGGTATATGTTGGAGCTTTTGTATTTTGACATTGAATTTGAGTGTCATATCATCTACTACGTAATTTGTATGGCATGCGTCCCACACGAACTATTTCTTTTCTCATTTTTTTTTTCTTTTTCATCCAAACATGAAAGTTGTGTTGGAATGTACTCTATTCAAACAAGAAAACAAAGTTATACAAAGCCCCTGGACCCGATGGATTTAGTGCTGGTTTCTTCAAATCCCAGTGGCAACTGGTTGGCCCTGATCTGTTTGAGGCAGTAGCAGAATTTTTCCAACATGGAAAACTCCTCAAGCAACTCAATCATGCTGTCATTGTACTCATCCCCAAAACCACTCATAACCCATCTGTGAAAGACTTTAGGCCTATTGCCTGTTTGAATGTGATCTATAAAGTTATCACCAAAATCCTTGCTCAAAGAATGGCTCCATTGTTGCCAAACTTGATTGACCCGGCTCAGGGAGCGTTTGTGGAGGGTAGGTCATTGATTGACAATGTACTCTTGGCTCAACATTTGATCAGAGGCCATGCTATCAAGAGGGCCACACCCAAATGCATGATCAAGCTCTATATTACCAAAGCTTATGACACCGTCTCTTGGGATTTCCTCAATAGCATTATGATTGGACTTGGTTTCCCCCCCGAAGTTTGTGCATTGGGTTATGGAGTGTGTCACTTCGGCTTCATTTTCAATCTCGGTCAACGGAGAGCTCCATGGATTCTTCAAAGGCCAAAGAGGATTAAGACAAGGTGACCCGATGTCTCCTACCTTATTCATCTTTTGTCTTGAATACTTCTCTCGCCTCTTGAATTTGAAGGCCAAGGATGGCACGTTCCATTACCATCCGGATTGTGCTACCTTGGGCATTATGTACTTGGCTTTCGCGGATGATATTATGCTTTTCTCCAAGGGGGGTTTTACTTCGGTCACAGCTTTAATGGAGGTTTTGAATCATTTCTTTGTCGTCTCTGGTCTTCATCTCAGACCCACCAAATCCAACATTTTCATTGCCGGGAGGGATAGAGACCGAAGTGAAGACATAATTAGCCTTGTTCATTTTCCAGTGGGGCAGCTCCCTGTGCGCTATTTAAGGCTGCCCTTGGTGTCCCAAAGGCTCACGGAATCTGATTTTGCCCCATTGATCAACAAAATTGATAACTTCTTACGTGGTTGGAGCACCAACAAGCTTTCTTATGCCGGGCGCGTTGAACTCTTGAGGGCAGTCATCCAAGGGATTGAATCCTTCTGGCTTCAAGCATTCCCTACGCAAAAAGTTGTACTCAATAGAATCACAGGCCTGTGCCGTGACTTCCTATGGGGCAGTAAGTTTGCTAAGGTCGCCTGGGTTGACATATGCAAGCCCAAAACCGAAGGGGGACTAGGGCTTAAAGAGCCAGTCATGTGGAACAATGCTTTGCTTTGTAAAGTCTTGTGGGACATTGCCAACAAAAAAGATTCTCTATGGGTTCGTTGAGTCCACAACATCTACCTTAATGGGAGGAGTGCTTGGAGTTGGATCCCTAAGAAGAGGGATTCTTGTCTATTCAAGAGGTTGGCCGAGATTAGAGACCTCCTCTTTGTTAAGCTTGCTAATCCTCTTTCAATTAAAGATGCTTTGAAACCTTTCTGCTTCAACAATAAGCTTCTTTCCGGGAAAATCTATGATTTGTTTAGGGTTCGTTCTCACCCGAAGCCTTGGATGAAGTTCATCTGGCAACCGTTTATTCCACAAAAGTGCTCTTTCACCTTGTGGTTGGCGTTCAGAAACAGACTACCCACAAAGGTTAATCTTGGATTCTTTGATGTTGGAATATCAAGAGTATGTTTCCTTTGTGGAGTCGAGTTGGAAACTATCAACCATTTGTTCTTCAGCTGCGCGGTGACTAAGCATGTATGGGGTTTGATTCGTTCTTGGATGGAGATTGAGGCACACCTTACCACCCTTATACGAGCTGTCCGGTGGTTGCGGTCAAACAAGAGAGGTGCCCTTCCCAGGAGGAGGGTGATGAAGCTTGCATTTGCCTGCACCGTCTTTATGCTTTGGAAGTCTCGGAATGAGGTTTATTTTGATCATAAGCTTCTTGATATTACAACTCTTGTTTGTAAAATTAAAGTTATGGTTTATACAATTCTTGGGCGTCTTTGGCCATATGTTTGCATTGACTTTTAGTCTTATTTGTCCACTTTTGGTGTAATTCTACCAGGGCTTGCGTGCCTTTGACTCTGATTGGGCCTGCGTGCCTTTGATTCTGTTTTGGCCTGCGTGCCTATGTTCCTCTTTGGTTTGTCATATGGGGAGTGTCTACCCCTTGTTCGCGGGTATGCCCGTTGTATTTGTACATTATTCTTTTTAATATTATTTACCCGTTACCGGAAGAATACAAAGTTATTATTTCGGTCTCTCGATAACTTTTTATCTATTTATTCATTTTTTGGAAGCATTTGATAAAATAAAATATTCTTATTTTCTCTTATTTCGTAGAATTTTTATATATACTTTTGAAGAATCTAACTTGCATTATTTCTGTCACTGAGTATTTGTCTAATTTTAATTTTTTAGTCAATTATTTTTAACCTTTGACCTATAATTAAATAAAATATATATTGTATATTATTTATACAACATAATATTTTGAAAATATTTTAGATAATAAATTTAATAAAAAAAATTTGTATCAATAACATTTTTATTTAATTCGGTGTTGAAGTTTACTAATTTTGATCGAAAAAAATCAAAATAGAAAAAACTCAGGAATCGAGAGAGTATTTTATATTTCTCTACCAATTTGTAGATAAAATAATTTTAAAAGTGATATATTTTATACATTGTTTGAAATATAATATGAGTAAATAATTTGAGACGGAGGAGTATAGTTTTGTCTCTCTTTTTCTTTTCTACCCGAGTATCATTTTGACATTTCTCTCCGACCAAACCATGGGTAACTTCTCCACCACACGAGTAGTAATGTCCGGCAGGAATTATCCAATGAAGATGAAGTGGTGGGACATAACCAAGAAACACTAGTAGACATGTTGTTCCATTGCTTGCTTCCCTCCATTTTATCCGGGCACAGAATAACCTCTCTAACGATCAGATTGATATTATATCATGATTTACCTCTTTTACAATTCTGTCGGGTTGGAGTATGGGACACCCGAGTTGGACATTTTACCCTTTTTTTCAATCACCAGTGATGGTGTAAAACCAACGTAAGTACTAAGTCAGAATAAGCGAAAGAGTTGTATGTGGAAACACATGTAGCTCGGTTAGTTATTAATAATATTGAGACCGTTTATAAGTTTACAAGCCGCGTCGATTATTTATTGCTTGTCTTCTTAATGAGACTTTTACTTCTATTTATAAAAATAAAAAAACACTTCTTATTGCTACTGTTTATCTCAAGGCATCTTCCCGGCTAGTCTTCAATTCTAACCCCCTGATATCCACCCGGTCAGGTTATCGAGGTTAATAAAATCTTGTGGGGTCAGACTTTGGTACCTCCCGGGCGCCTGTGTACCAATGGGTTATCCCCATCAACTAGCTAGTATAATAACAAGATTAAAAATTATACTATGATTTGCCCCTCTCACAATTCTGTCGGGCCGGGGCAGGGTATGAGTGTATGAATGCACCTTTTTTTCAAGAAAAATGCTAGGGGTACACCAAATGGTGTACCCCATTTATCCCCCACCCCCTCCTTGCCCACATAATTGGGCAAGAAAATTAAAAAAAAAAAAATTAATTAAAATGGATGGTGGAGAAGAGGGTGGTGTAGAAATAGGTACACTTTTGGTGTACCCGCTCTTTTTTCAATCACCACTGTAACTGTTCCCCCACACTCAAAACGTACACTTGACGTCTCCCCCATCCATTCACTTCCCCTTTCTTCCTTTCCTGCTGTGAACAAAAGAAAAGAGAAAGTTCGAAGCTTTTTCCGTTTTCTGAAGAAGATTCAAGAAACAGGGCAATGAGAGATTGGGGGAGGACCTCGGAGATCATGACGACGTGCGAGAAACACCCTTCGGCTTCTTCTGTCGGAATCTGCTCTCGCTGCCTGAAAGACCGGCTCTTGGAGCTTGTCTGCTCGGATTGCGGGGAGAATCGCGTCTCTTCGTGCTCTTGCTCTGGTGTTTCTTCTTCCCGGATCTGGTTCTTGATCGAGAACGAGAGGGGGTTCGATCAGCTGAAGGCGGCGGCGGGGAGGGGGCTTCGCCGGAGCAGCAGCAACCGCGAGGAGACCAAGAAGAGCGGAAACGGGTTCTGGAAGATCAAGAGCCTGTTCGGGAAAATCAAGAACCGGGGAATCGACGACCACCAGGTGTTCGACGAAATGCGCGTGTCGAGATCGAGGTCTCTGTGCAGCTTCCGAGACGCCGGCTCCGACCAGTTCAGATTCTCCGGCGCGAAGATCTCAGATGCCACGGCCTGGTCGATGCCCGACTCCGATTATCCTGGTGAAGAATCAGCAACCTGGGTAGACACGAAGCCCCGCATTTCCTCCGGTCGCCACCTGTCTTGGTCTGGCAGAGGAATAATGCGGTTGGGTTCTTGCAGAGTGACGGCGAACGGCGGGGAGGAATCGGAGAAAGGAAGGAAGAGAGGCCGGAAAAGGTACAGAGTATGGAAATGGATGACATGGCAAAAGTGAAGTGGTTTGCTTCTTTTAAAATCTTTTATGTATGTGTATGTATGTATGTATATATATATATATATATATATATATATATATATATATATATATATATATATATATATATATATATATATATAATATATATATATATATATATATATATATATATATATATATATATATATATATATATATATATATATATATGTATATATATATATATATATATATATATTCATCTTCTCCACAAGCTCTTCATGAGTTTCTGGTGCTTTTCTGGAAATGGGTCTGTTTTGAATGTTGATTATTTCCTAATCTTATGTATGTATATATTATTTGTTCATCTTCTTAAGAGAAAACATTTTCTCTTCTTGTCTCTGTTTATTTTATCTTCAAGGAAATATCATTCCCATCTTTCTTCTTCATTGATAGTGTCACGCCCACCATTCCCATATAAACATAATAATGAGTACCCCAAACCACGTCGTTTATTATTTTGGTTTCTCGATAATTTTTATTTTCTCATTTTGGGAGACCATTTGATAAAATAAAATTTTCTTATCACATCTTGTTTTGTAAAACTTTTGAATGGATTAATTTTTACTTTTTATTTCTCTACTAATTTGTAAATAAAATGATTTTAAAATATATACTCCCTCCGTCCCCTAGTTTTTGTCCACTTTTCACTTTTGAAACTGTTCATCTAAGCACTTTGACTCATCAAATTTTCTCATGTGTGATCTTGTTTGATTTGTCTTAACATATAGATTATTAATATATAATTTCTATAATTTTTTAATATACAAATTACAAGATAAAAATGGAATAAAGAAGTGCATTGGATGATATGTAAAAATAAAAGAGGACAAATACTCTAGAACAGAGTAAGTAATATTTTACACATTCTTCGAAATGTTACAAAAAATTTGGGAGAAAAAGAGTATGAATTCTCATTAGAAGAGTACAAAAGAGAGGATAGAAAAAGATAATATATACTACGTATATTGTTTGGATTTTTATGTTTTGTAGAAAAAGGACCCATTGCCTTTACCGTTTCATACCTCCATACTTTTTGTAGTGTATTATCTCTATATATACATTACTGTCACATCAGATTTTATTAATTTTTTATATAGTTTTCATATTATAAGTGGTAGTATACATACCCCAATTCACCTACTTACTACAATAGTTTTTAAAAAATTAACCTAAACTAAGAATAAAAATTAATTTGAAAATCATTTTTAAAATTTTAATGTTAATAGTAATTGATTTTATTAATAATTAATTTTAAAATAAATTTAAAAATAAAATATGAAAATGTCTAATTAACACGATAAACATATGATAACATTTCATTGATTTAAACAAAACTATAATACTAAATAAAAGAAAATACCAATCCAAAATAAAAACATAAACATTACAATACATGAAAAAAATATTAATGTAATACCCCAACCCGAATAAACGGATTCACGAACCGGGATGCTACCAAATTAGTATCCAAACAACTCAATTCAAAAAATATTTTATTTTATCTAATAATTAATAAAACCACACGAATAAGCATGCAAAAATTATCGAGAAGTGAGAGAAAGTAAATTGTAATTAATTTTGGGAAGGAGGGAATAAGACTAATATTAGGGAAAAAGATTAAAGTAGGAATAAAATATTTAAAATACTCTTATTTTAAAAATTTTCTCTATGTTTTACTTCTTCTTAAGATGATTTTTTTTCTAATATTACCTCCCTCAAAGTTTTAACCTATTACCCGAGTATAACATTTTGAAGTATCATATCCCTAGTGAGGAAAATTTACTTTCTTTAAAATGGTGTATCAGTTACTAAGTTACAAGAGATATCGTGTAACCCCGGCCTATTGGAGTAAAAAAATATATACTTCCTCCGTCCGATTTTATATTATCCGTTTTAACTTTGAGACATATTTAAAGAAATGAAAAATTGAAAAAGTGGTATTGATTTTTTAAAAATGTTTTACTTTTTTACATGGGTGGTGATTAATGAGAAGATAATGTGGAGAAGAGTGACTTATTTTAGGGGTAGTTGGTATTTTACGCTTAAAAATTTATTATGATAAAAAATAGTCAACTTATTTTGGGACGGACAAAAACGGAAAACATGAAATTTAAAATTTAGTTATAATGTATGTTTAATATAAGTGTGTTAATTTTAATGTATAATTTTGATATATCAAATTTTTATAATAGTTACATAGTATTTATTTATAATTATGTTTAATTTATTATTAAAAAAACTACAAAATAGAGTTACGTTAAACAAAGATTGTTTTTTTGCACAGCACTAGAACAAAATATACTCCATCCGTCCCATTTTTATTACAATTTTATTTTTTTCTCTCACCCCTCGATAGCTTTTATTTATTTGTGTGTTTTCATTAATTATTTGATGAAATAACACATTCTTGCCGCCGCCTATCATTTTGTAAAACATTGGACGTTATTTTTTAATATATAATTTTTATTTCTTATTAATATACTAATTTGTGATAAAATAATTTTAAAAATCGTAAAATTTTATACTGTTATTTTCATTTTGTAATGAGAAACAAAGGAAATAATTCGTATTTAATTTTAAACAAAGAAGAAGAATGAATAGTTGCATTCCACATACACGTGAACATCCATTTCGTCTTTGCACTTTCTTTGTAGTTTCTTAAGGTTCGCACCTACTTTGACCCGTCACCCTGCCTTCAAGAGCTTTTAACCTAACAAATTACATAATTAATATTAATATAGAGTATAATTAATTTTGTTTTTAATATATAAACTAAGTTTGCTTAAAAGCCAATTAAAATGGGTAGAATAATTAATTTTATTAAAAGTTTTATATATATATAATATACATATACATATACATATACATACATACATACATACATACATACATACATACATACATACATACATATATATATATATATATATATATATATATATATATATATATATATATATATATATATATATATATATATATATATATATACACTCCCTCCGTCCCAGAAAGAATGCCACGTTTACTATTCTGGTCTCTCGATAACTTTTGTTTGTTTATTCGTTTTGGTTGATCATTTGATAAAATAAAATATTCTTGTCGCATCTTGTTTTGTAGAGTTTTTCATATACTTTTAAATGGTGTAATTTTTATTTTTTATTACTCTACCAATTTGAAATTAAAGTGATTTTTAAAAAGAGATGATATTTTGCACGTCGTTCGAAGTGTTGCATATAAATTGGGACTGAGAGAGTATATATATATATCTATATATATATATATATATATATATATATATATATATATATATATATATATATATATATATATATATATATATATATATATATATATATATATATATATATATACACACACACACACACACACACATATACATATATATATATACACACACACACGGTAAGTCTAAAGTAACATCAGTGCTACTGGTGTCATTTACTTACACCAGTTCGTTTGTGGTACCTACGGTGCTCCGTTTGTAAAAACGACGGTTCCTACCCTCCCTAACCCTCCCCCTAAACCCCCCAGCCCCACCATTACCCCACCCCAGCCCCCCCTCCCGCCCCCTCCCTACCCTGGCAGTACATTGCCAGGCAGTGTACTGCCAGGGTAGGGAGGGAGCGGGATGGGGCTGGGGTGGGGGAAAGGGTGGGCTGGGGTGGGGGTTTAGGGAGAGGGTTAGGAGGGGTAGGAACCGTCGTTTTTACAAACGGAGCACCGTAAGTACTCCAAACAAACTAGTGTAAACAACTGGTGTATAAGTAACTCGTGTCATTTTAGACGTTCCCATATATATATATATATATATATATATAAATTGACTATTCAATTAATAATTAATTGTTGCATAAAGTAAACACAAAACCACAAATACTCCGTATGGTGGAAGTAATTAAAATTCGATGTATTCTTTATTATTTTTTTCATGGAAGAATGACAAAAAGGCCACTTCCACAATTGGATAGTATTCTTTCTTGGAGAGTTCTTTTATTTTAGTTTGTCTTTTGTTATTGGGTATTTCTTGTAAGTATATGTGTTTGCTAATCACTCCGCCCACCAATGATCTTCTCATCATCAAGCGTTACAAGGCTTGGCCAATTATAAATTTAATTTAATTTATTTAATTGTAGGTGTAAAATTTAAAAATAAAATTTATATAATTAAAAAAACATGAAAAGTTCTAGATAGAATTATATATATATGTGTGTGTGTGTGTGTGTGTGTGTGTGTGTGTGTATATATATATTATGAAATGTGTAGTAAATAGACTCGCTTTAGTTTTATTCTAAACAAACTCGCTCTAGTTTCTCCTCTAGTACAAATTGAGCAGATGCATTATTTAATTTAATTCATTATGATCTATAGAGTCTTTAAACTGCTCATTTGTCTACTTTTTATCATTATTTTTAACCATTGTTGATGATCACTTAAGATATATTTAAGCTTTTTTATTATTGATAAACAATTCTTTGCCATGATTAAAACCCAATTTAACAAAATCATGCATTTTGGTAATGGCATTGAATTTTTAAATCTTCCCTTATATGAATATAATTTTATTATGATATGGGTGTTCCGATTCAAACTTCATGTGCAGACACTCCCAACAAAATGGATGAGTTAAACAACATGAACATAGTCATATTCTAAATGTTGCGAGGACTCTTATTTTTTGGGCCTCTCTTCCAATTGAATTCGGGGGAGAATGTGTTCGTACAACAATTTATTTGATCAGTTGCACTCCTACACCACTTTTAGAGGGCAAGTCCCCATACAACACACTTACCTCCAAGCCCCCGTAATTTGTCTCAATTGTGCGTCTTTGGTTGTATATGCTATGGTCGTCATGTTTAACATTTCCCTAACAAGGTTCACCCCTGAAATATTAAATGTCTGTTTATTGGTTACCCTTTAGGTACCAAAGACTGGTGTGTTTATGATCTTGAGTCTCGTCATTTTTTCATACTTAGCATATTTCTTTTGATGAATCAACTTTTCCCTTTGCTATTAAAGACCAACCTATTCCCCATTAGGCAAGTTTAAATAATCCCGACTATGTTGATTTTCTAGTTGAATTGCTTACAAATCTACATGTCTCTGTCCTCATTGAGGTACCCCTACCCTCATCCTGTAACTTCACCCGGGCTTACTAATGAATCAACTCATGTCGACGACGAGACTGCTGGCCCAGGCAGTCCACTGTCGACACTCCCCTTGGCATACTTGTGATCGTCATCCTCTCTTATTTGTGTGATTATATATGCGACATAGTCCAACTCATGGACTCTATTGCTCGTTCGTCAAGCTTGTCTTGCTCATTAGGGATACATTATCCTATTACTAGTTTTGTTCATTATGAGAAATTACATGAAAAATATCACGATTTTCTGGCTATTATTTCTTCTGCTGCAGTGCCCCGTAATTTTAAAGAGGCTATGCAACATGCCAATTGGCGTATGACTATGTAGCATGAAATCGTAGCCTTGAAGAATAATTTGATGTGGGAGATTACAAACCTTCCGCTTAAAAGGAAGGCCTTGAATTGTCAGTGAGTGGATCATACCAAAATCGGCTCTAATGATACTAAGGAGCTTGATAGAGCTCTTCTTGTTGTCTTGGGCAACCATCAAGAGTATGACACTAATTATACTGATACTTCTACTCATGTGGTCAAGACAAACACGAGCCCATCCCAATGAGATTAGGGCAGCGCCTCCATTGAGAGACGGAAAAATGTTCTCGTGTCATTGTTTGAGACAAAGGTGATGTAGAATATTTATCCATTAACCGATTTGTGCTTAAGCCTAGCTTGGAGTGGAGGAAGCCTTCTGGAAGGAAGATAGAGATCTCCGAGATCTTCGGTCAACCACTAAAGATATATTGATGAGATGGTGTTTGTGGAGACTTCCTATAAAAGAAATGAGACGATGCCCTTGAGAGATCATCTTGTAACTTGAGAGAGAAAGCATATACTGAGTTATCAAAGATATTTCGGTGATCCTTGAGAATATTCCGATCCTAAGAGAGACTGTTTAGATATGACGAAATGGGTTTGAGCATTGTTTTTGTGTGGAGTTCCATTTTTTCTATTTACTTACTCTTATATTTTTATTCTTTTACTATTACAATGCGTAGACCACTAATATTTGGACTTTGGACTACCCAATAGTCTAAGACTCCCTCCGTCCACAAATAAACTTGTCGTTCACTATTCACATGGTCAAATTTTATTTACTTTGTTGGCCTATTTTTCGTCACCTATTTGATAAAATAATATAGTCATGTCACCTCTAGTTTTGTAGATCTTTTGATATAATTTTTTAATATGTAATTTTTATTTTTACATTTTACACCATTTTTATATAAATTGATTTGAAAATAATTTCAGTCAAACATCGTAACGCGCAACGAAAAATTTATTTGTGGACGGAGGGAGTAGGAAAATATAAGGGATCCATCACAATTATTAATTTGAGATGAGCAATGATAAAATATATTCATTTGATTAAACAAACTTATTGCTCTCTTTTTTCTTAGAAGTATACATGTGTGTTTATATAATAGCAATAATACGTCTTATTATTATTATTATTATTGTCATTATTATTATTATTATTATTATTATTATTATTATTATTCCTAGTACTATTGGTTTGGGTCGGGCCGACCCGTGGGTTTGAACATAAAACTCGAGCTCGGCCCTCAAGTTTGTGGGTACTCATTTACTTAGGGCCGGACCGGCGCATACTCCAAAAATCAAAACCTAAGCCTGTTATTTACAAGTGGGAATTTATGGGCGGGCTGGGTACTTGGGTCTGGGGTCGGGTTTAGGCTCCGTTCCGTTAAACTTATTTTTTCTGATCTGATCTGATTGGATCTGATCTGATCTGATTAGATCTCATCTGATCTGATCTGATCTAATTGGTTCTGATCTGATCTGATTGGTTCTGATCTGATTGAAAATTGTAATGATAATTCATATTATAATATAATCAATATTTTTTTATGATTATTTTTTAATGAAACAAAATTAATTAACTCATATATTAGAATAATCATTCATATTATAATGTAATAATATTTTTTATTTTATGATTTTTTTAATGAATAATATTGATTTAATATTTTAATAATTAGTTCATATAAACATTAGAATAATTATTTAATTTATATATGCACTAAAATGTTATTTAATATAGATAATCAATGTTATTAATAATCATTAATATTTTTATTAAAAGATCACATCTTTATATTATCAATGTTAAGCAAAGAAATAATACATTTTTAATTAATAATTAAAGATTACTTTCTCGGGTTTCTATTTAGTTTGTTTCTAAAGTTTATTATTTTTCATTTTTAAGAAAACAATTGTGCTTCATATCATTTATTTTAGTGTACATAAATTATAATCACACAAAAAGTTTCATGTTCTTTCTTCTTATACTTTTTAAATAGAATTAAATTTATTTTTTAAAAGAATCGTATCAAGTGAAACAACTAAAAAATATGGAATTTAAAAAGTAAGGAGTAATAAAGATATTGATAATGATAATAATAGTAGTAGTAGTAGTAGTAGTAACAACAACAACAACAACAATTCTTATTTGGATCTGAGCTGGTCTGATCTGATCAGATTAGATCTGATCTGATCTGATCGAATCTGATGAAATCTGATCTGATCTGATTGGGTCTGACCTGATCTGATTGGTTCTGATCTGATTAGATCAGATCTGATTGGTTCTGATCTGATCTCGTCTAATTTTAATAAGATTAAGAAAAAAGCAGAAAAAATAAGTTGAACGGAACGGGGCTGAGCCTTAGTCTACACCCACCCAACTTGTCCACCACCGCTCCCACTCGAGTCCCTTGCCCCTTATCCCCAATACACCTTTTTCCGCCACTCGTCAACCAACGCCATCTCCTTTTATCCCTTCCCACTCTACCCCGCGCCAACTCCCCACCACATGCCACTCGCTCCCATGATTGGTAATGTAATGCATATTAATTCCTATTTTGGAAATAAAAATACAGAACTCATATTTTGGTTTATTTTGAATGCTTACTTCACTTTAATTTTTTTCTCACAAAAGTTAAATAGGGCCTTAACCCTAAGGATAATAAATACGGAGTAAGTTATAATCAATACTTTAATTTGTTTAGTGCTACTTTATTAAACACAAATAATTCTTTTAAACATTTTTTTCCACTTTGGATCTACATCACTCCTCAATATTTATCGTACCATCATGCTTTTATACCATACCACTATTACAATTATATTTAAAGAATTAAAGTACGTTTACTCTTACTTTGGTATTTTTGTTTCATTTTACTTCTATATAAGAAAGCTATTTTTTGAAAAATCTTTAGTCAAGCATCACAATTCACAATAAAAAATTATTTTTGCGATGGAGAAATATAAATTTGGATATTATATACTCTATTAGTTTCTAAATAAAATTTTGTTTTTCGTTCTTAGTTACCTAATAAGAAAAATTGATTCTCAAGTAAGACTCCCTCAATCACTATTCTTCATGCCCGACCGTAGCTTACGTGGCACTCATTCGCCCCACGCGCTGCATTGTGCTACTCATCCCTTATTCTTGTTCATCTCTATCATCCGCAGGTGATTTTATTTTAAAATTTGAAATGACACAAATATGCTACAAAAAATACGTAGTACTCCAAATCTTCTTATTTGACTTAAATGCAATATCAATATTTTTTTTGAAACAGAATTTTGATATGTTAAAATTTTATAAAATATATCTATTTACAAATATAAATATTCATTAGTAAAATGTTACATTATATGATTTAAGGGCTGTTTGTTTCAGCCTCTTAATGGTTCAGATGTCTGAATGGTTAAGAGATTTGCCTCTGAATGGTTAAGTATTATACAGAGTCTGAATGGTTAAGAGCTATTATCTGAATTGATCAGACATTTGCCTCTGAATAGTTAAGCAATATACTAGCTCTTAATGGTTCAGACCTCTTACTGGTTCAGCACTTACCCATTCAGAAGTTGCCAAACAGCCCCTTACTTTCTAAGATTGTCATCAATTTTTTTCTCGGCCAAATAGCGTTTGTACCCCATGTGATTTGCAAAATAGGCAGCAATACCCTCCCTGTTTTCAAAACTTATTTCTAAAGTCCTTGTGGTTTCAAAACGCTGCACCCGTGCCCCTCTGATCATTTTCCGGTCTTATTTCTCTCTTATATTTTTGTTTTTTCCCCATTTTTTTCTTTATTTCTTTCATTTATCAATAAAGGTTATTTTACAATTACTTTTATAATGTTCTTAAAATTTAAAGTTATTTTTTTTTGAAAAAATTAACATATAATGCATCGGCACGTCTCAAATTAACAATTTTTGTTTTTTCCGAAAAAGGCAATTTTTTTGAGAACTTCTAAAAAATGATGAATAAAATAAGAAACAAAATAATACAAAAATAAAAATGATTATCCTTTTTGGACATCTCAATTTTAAAGATATTTTTAGGCATGTTCCAAAATTGTTTTTTGTAGAAGACTCTTTTTTTCGTATTTTAATTTTTTCATTTCGTTCTTCCATATTTTTATTTTGGGTTTTCTTTTTGAACTTTCCGAAAAATTATTCTATGTAAGAAAGAGTGAAAATGTTTAATTTGAGATAGATGTAATGTATGTTAGTTTTTTTTATTTCAAACACAAAGAATTTTAAAATTTTTTAAAACATTATAAAAAATTGAAAAAAATTTAAAAAAAATCTTGGAAAAGGAAAAAGAAGGAAAAACACAAATAATAAACGAAAAATAAGAAATGAGCACGAGTGCCCCTATGATTTAGAAATTATGCGCCAATGCCCTTCTTAGCCGGTGAATGACCGGAAAATGATTAGAGGAGGTGTGGGTGCAACGTTTTGAAACTAGAGAAATTTTAGAAATAAGTTTTGAAAACGGAGGGGTATTTGTGTTTTTTTTTTTCTCCTAAATTTGATTTCCCAATACGGTCACTGCAGGGAGTACTCCTTATTATCCTCAGGGCACTAGCTTGCTTGTGTGATTATCAATCAATGCCATGTTTATTTTAGGACCGAGAGGAATCATTTCTCTACCAGTTGCAGAGAAGTATTACCTCTTTTCACTCTTTTTTTTCTCTGATGGGCAACAACAAGACTGATCCCCAAAGAAAGTAAACCGTATCCTGCGTATCTTTTTTTCGTCACCTTGTTTGACTTCAATTTCATCCCACATTGATTTCTCTTCCAGCAAGGGATATAATAATTACAAATGAGGCGTTTTGTTTCTCCAATTTTATGTTCAGAAGACTCCAAACAAAATTCCTTTCCATTCTCAGTCCCCAGTCCCAACCCCTTTCTTCCAAATTCCAAAGACAAGAACTTGCGTCTCTTCGGGAGAAAACCCAGGAAAAATTGAGTTATGGAGCAACCGGAGCGAAGCTCTCTGAAGAGAAGCTTTGAAGCCATGGATGGTGGGAAAAAAGAAACCGACCCAATGGAGATACAGCCCCTTCAAGCACAGTATGCCATTTTTTGCTTCCTTTTTGAGTCTTTTTTTGCTAGATAGTATCATGCAGTTTTGGATTCACTTTAACTTTTAAAAAAATCTGTCTTTGTTTGATTATGGGTTTTTGGGTTAATCATAGTGAGGTGAAGGTGGTTAAGGCTGCATTGATGAGGAACACAATCGCTGTGGTGGGTCCTGGGACCGACAGGACAATGCTTGCCTTGCTGATGGTTCAAGAATTTGTGAAATCTTTGATGGAGATCAATGTTGGCAAAAAGATTGTTGTTTTGGCCACTACTGTTAATCTTGTTCATCAGGCATGTTCCCATTCTAGATTTTTCTTGACTTTTGTTGGTACTGAGTATTAATGAGACGAAGGTTGTAATGTAGTTACCCTGATCACTTTTTGATAAGCTCCTTTTTTTTAAAATTTAAGGTTTTTTTTTTAAAGTTTCCTTTTCTCTATTTAGGATTTTAGGTTGTAGACCACAAAGTATCCATGTTTGTAAAATCTATGTTTTTGTTTGCTAGTGACGTTGCAATCTGCTGTTGAATATCCAAGAAAGCAAGGCGTTTCTTGCATTTATTTGCATTTTTGGATTCTCTATATGACATGAAGATTCATGCATTTGGTTAATGAATTTCCCCCCTTTTTACTCCGATCCGTCATTGCAGCTATATGAAACCATAAAATGCCACACCAAGCTACAAGTTCAGCGGTTCTTTGGAGCAAGAGGGATTGATAATTGGGATGCCATCCAATGGGGAAAAGAGGTGAATGATCATGATGTAAGTGGGCACCTCTCTTTTTTATATTATCAACTGCTCTTATAATAATGATAATACTACTAATAATAATACAGAGTAATAAAGTTTAGTTAACTAGATTACAACAGAGCGAGTGGTAGGGAGTAGGAGGGGAAGAATGAGGGAGAGGGAGAAACTATTCATTGATACTCTGTTTATTTTTTGGATCTCCATGTTTGGATTCTAAGATTACTAATGAAATATAAATGGTGCATAATAAGTTTTAATGAGATGACATAAATCAAAGTTTGCTCCTACTATTTTGATAGGTATTGGTGATGACACCACAGATCTTACTGAACGGGTTGGAAAAGGAATTTTTGGGTATGGGAAGAATTTGCTTAATGGTCATGGATGACTGCTATTGTGCTAGTGGAAGCCATCCCTACGCCAAAACTATGAAGGTGTTGCTCTTAATTTCTTGATTGCTTTCATATTTACAAACACAGTCTGCAAACATGGAATTTGATTAATAGTTTTTCATTTATATAGGAATTCTATCATAGATGCAGCAAAAAGCCCAAGATTTTCGGGATGGCTGTCAGTGATAAGTCTAGAAAAGGTTGTTTTGGAACTCTGCATTTCATGTTTGGTATCCTCGTCAACCCTAAGCATTGCTTTCCTAAACTTGAAAGTCAAAATAATTGCTTGCATCTGCTTTGAGCGAATGAGCTCTAGTCTGCACACAAACAATACATTTAGTATTTATGTATAGTGTGATTGGAAAGAAATATTATGATGGATGGAAATCTCAGGCCATGAGTATTGTACAATTGGTTTTACTTGTTAAACTCAACTTTCACCATGCACTTGTTTTTTTTGTTTGAAATTAGTTTCCATTATTTTCTTTAATGAAATTTATCAGTCTAAGCAATAGTTGACTTTTTTTGTGGGTTATTCTATGTTGTAGAATCATGTAAAAACCTTAAATTTACCTTTATTTACAGGCACCTCAACAATCGAAGAAGTTGAAAACCTTCTGGATTCCCAGGTTTGTATGGTTGTAGGTTAATGGTTAATTGTGAAACTGTCTTAAGATTGCAGTTGTCTTGCCCTCCACGCCTCATTTCTCAAGTATTTCTCAGATTTTAACAATTGCAAATTCGGAAGAATCAGAAGACCATCTATCTTCTACAAATGAGTGCTGCAAATTTTATGATCCACCGCACACTCCCAATTCAGAAATGAAGATAAAACTGGATTCGTCGTGGTCAAAGGTGAAAGCATTAACTTCATACCCTTACTTTTGTGATGGAAAAAGATGATTGTGAGCTATTGCAAGCAGTTTACTATAGTAGACTTGACTATGGAAAAAGGGAAGAGAAACACAGTGACTTGAGCAAGTTGTGGTTATAAAATGCACACATTGTGTTTCGGTCTTTGTACTTTCTCTTTTAGGGTAATGCATTGGTATATTTTACACTTTGAATTTGTATCAAAGCAAGCACTGCTCTTATGGGTTAGTTTATGCACTTTTGTGTTAAAAAATGTTAAAACAGATAATCCATGGACTAATTTAATTTTGCTGACTCACAATTCACAAATATAATGAGCGTAGATGATTATATTTCATTTTTTTTTAAAAAAAATCAGATCAGTTCATCTTTTTTTAAAATACTTCTGGGCAAAGGTGTTCCATATGAGTATGTGTTTTTTTCAAATACAAATTACTGTAGTTTTCTGGTGTTTTCTTTTTTTGGGTATCCATTTTTTTTAAAAAATATGTCAATCTTGTGGCAGTTTGATGCAGTTTTACTCAAGCTGCAAGTCTTATGGCTGTTATCACCAAGTCATTCTATTGATTCCAGCTCGAAATATGAAAAGTTGCGTAAAAAATTGTCGGATGATCATGCAAGTATTGCACATTGCCTCCATAACCTTGGGGCTATACCTGCACTTGAGGTGATGCTATCTACGGGATTTATCTCATGTGATATCTAACCTTTATTTGAATTATCAGACATAGATATGCTAATGATAATGACATAATTACATAAATGTGGCATCTGACATTCATAAAACTCTGCTTGCTAAGACTTAAAACCATGAAAATAAGCTATACTTGAAATCAAATTCATGGTTCTATATGAAACATGAAAATAATAAAAAGAGTAGTTTTCTTAACATTCTTGGCACTGTCACATTTTTTAAAATGCACTTTTTGTTGTTTATCATGCAAGCACTATGTGTTTATGACCTCTAAATTAGAAACTAAATATGTACTATTCATGAAACTAAATTGTTGTTTAACTATTCATATATATATATATATATATATATATATATATATATATATATATATATATATATATATATATATATATATATATATATATATATATATATTATATATATATATATATATATATATATATATATATATATATATATATATATATATATATAAAGGGATCCAATACAAATAGGCGGTAGGAGAAAGACATGTAGAGGACACTTTATTTATTACTTTTGACTTCAGAAGACAATTGGTTATTTAATAATGTACGTAAACTATGATGATAACCGTTGAAATTTCAACGTATATGATATGAAGAGGAGAACTTGTTACTTTGCTATTGCCGTTTTGCATGAATTTAGTGTTAACTAACTTGACACTACATTTCTCACCAACAATCTCAACGTTGATAGGATTGTTGTGCTTGGTGATGATGATAGATGATTCATCACTTTGTATAAAAAGTCCTTTTACCCCTAAACCAATTTCAGATTTTCAACATCCGTTTACATCCCAAACCATCAGCACAAAGTCACAAACTAATCAAAGTATGCGAGGAACAAGAGCTGAGGTTCACCGTATAACTTGTGAAGCATTTTTCTCATACAACAATTAAGCCCAGTATAATCCCAACCCTATTGGGGTCTTCGGGTCATCATGTACGGAACCTTAACCCTCAAAAAATAGAGAGGAGGTTGCGTTAGACCCTTGATGCATTGAAGCATTTTTTGTCCAAAACTCATAGAATGAAGCTGCTACAAGTAAAATGGACATCTTTTTTATTTCTCTCTCTTGAAGTCTTTCTAATGTGGTTCTTGTTGTTTCTGATGCCTGGCTTGATATCTCAAATTGTAGGCTGCTAAAGTTTGTTTGGAAAATATTCTTAATGATAGAGAAGAATGTGAATGCAGGGATGGTTCCTCTCAGTGCAGATATTTTCTTGAGGAAGTAATATCAATTCTTGATGAGTCACTGCAACTTGGTAGTATTTTTACATTTTTGGTTATAGCATTCCTAAATCTACTTCTGAGCATCCATGTTATCAATTAATTTGTGTACCAATTTTCTATATTAGATTGCACAGAATGGTATTAACCTGAAATCTTTGAATTGTAACTTATATTTGTTGATCTTGTGTGGCTTGCACTTCCTCATTTCACAGACTGATTCTCTTGTTTTTTAGCACTACTTTTTTTTATTATAACATTCTCAGAAAGAAGATATTTTTAAATGTCATGATTGTTGTTTCCATATCAAATCCTTTAATGGATGTCCTTTTAAGTATTTGAGCCATGGCTTTTTTTTCTTTTCCAAATGGTGGCATTATAATGTATTTGTTTCATCATAAAATTTTCATCACAAACGTCATTTATCTGCACAATAAATTGACTAATATAACTGGCATTTATGCATAAAGTTATTGGTTTGGTTACAATGTTTCCATTTTATGTAATGTATTGTCATATCGATGCTATAGATGTGGTTGACTGTTAGTCTCTTGGATAGTTTGTATATCTCATTATGTTTGATTATTAACCATTGCATTTGCCTTCATTTCTGCAGACTGTGAAAAGCCTCCAGCTTCTGGTTTTGATCCTTGTGTTTCCTTCACCAAAGGCTATATAACTCCGAAGTTATATTTGCTTTTTGAGATACTCAAATCATTCGGGTAACAATACCTGATTGAACCACTTATAACTTTCAGTTTTGAATGTCGGGCTTATGCTTTTCTCCCTTCTCCTTACTACGATCTGTTACCTGTCTGGCATGCAGGCCAGATCAAGTACCATGCGTAGTATATGTTGAAAGCATTATAACGGCTAAAGTAGTTGAGAGACTTGCAAAGACAATAACTTTGGGGTCCTTTTGCTCTAAAGTGGTATTACCAGTTCTCATGATTAGCATTTGTGTAGCTGTCAGCAGATGAGTTATATGTTTGACTACCATGTTTTTCATAGGTGGATATAATATTTACGACGGATGCAGTTATGGCGGATGCAGTTATGGAGGAAACTAATGCACCCAAGTGCTCTTCTGTCATAAGATTTGATTTGCCAACTTCAGTTTCTAGCTATGCCCACTCTAGAAAACAAGCTTGTCGAAAGGATTTGAAGTACATAACAATGCTTGAAAGGTGAAATGAATATTCTCTTTCAGGAATAAGAATTTATGATGCCATGTTGGAGAAAATCGCATCTTCTGTTTAAATTTCATATTTTCTTAAAAAAATCTTTAAGCCAAAGAACATTTTGTTTGCATTCCAGGGGTAACATAGAACAGAAAGATCAAATGTTCCGTTTGATATGCAATGAGTGTTTTGTGGTGGATACAGTGGAAATAAAAGAGGACTGTGATTCTGTTCCGATAAAATGTGGAATGAAGCAAAGTGATATATATTGTGTAGAGGCAACAGGTGCATCTGTAGGTGTCGATTCAAGCATCAGTTTGATAAATCGATATTGTCAAAAGCTTGGAGACAAGTATGAATTCTTCTTACCGAATATATATCTAGTACTGCATCCATTTTAGTAAAACTTTTAATACTAGTTAATGCGTTTATGGTATGCAAACATGTCAAATTTCTTAGGCGTGCGAAAAATGCAAAATACACTTCAGGCCATAAGAGTTTGCATCAGATGAACTTTATTTTCCACAGAGTTGAATACTTTTTTTGGAAAATATAAATTATTTGGAGAATGGAACAGTGGAATAAATCAGAATTTGAAATTTAAGAATTAAAGAAAATTACATAAAAAAACTGGATTTCACACTATTGGTCTGTCTACTGATTCATGCTTTGATGAGGAATGAAATGGGTGTAACCAGTTAATAATGTTCAATAGTCCATAAAGTTACACTAATTGCATTCTCCAACCCGATATTGAAGCTGGTACCAAAGGTTTGTTTGTTTTTTTTGTGCTGTTTATCTATAATTCAATTTACAGATTATGGTATAAAAATGTCACCCCCACAGGAATGCCACTCCAAAGCCAGAATTTGAGACCATTGTGTCCCCAGAGCAGTTGTATAGGTGCCGATTGACATTGCCGCCAGATGCAGCATTTCAAACCATTATTGGTCCTGATAGTTTGAGCGCTCGTGTTGCCAAAAAACTTGCATGCTTGGAGGCTTGCAAAAAACTGCACGAGTTGGGGGCACTGAATGACTACCTCCTTCCTACTGGCACAAAGCCTACCCCCCAAAAGATTTCTGATCCACCCTGTCAAGTTGCAACTTCAGCTGCTGGTCAGTACTAACTTACACCAGCGTTTGTTCTCTTATTGTACCATCACCATGTAACTGTCCTAAGTGAATTTTTGCCTTCTGTTTCATTGTTTAGTACCAATAACGTCTTCTAAATAGTTTGACCTGCATTTATCTATTGAATGCTTCCAGGAACTACAAAGAGAAAGGAATTGCACGGGACAGCCAGCATTAGTGCATTGGCTGGAATGTGGGGAGAGGTCGAAGAAGCTGAAGTAGAGTTTCAAGCATACAGAATGGACTTCTGCTCTAATGATCCCAAAGTGAACTATTCTAGTTTTGTTCTTTTAATGGAATCAAAGCTAGATGATGATGTTGGAAACATTGAAGTGGAACTCTATTTGCTGAAAAGAAATGTTAAAGCTTTTATCTCTTCAATTGGGCAAATAAGTCTGGATGCAAATCAGGTATGGATGTTTTGTTTTCTCTACTTTTTATTCTTACATGTGCACTTAATTCTAAAAAAATGGGGTGTTTTACATTCCGATAAGCATTAAATTAAGTTACTCTTCATTATCAGGTCACAAAAGCAAAACAGTTTCAGGAATTTTTCTTTAACGGTCTGTTTGGGAAACTGTTTACCCGTGCCTCGGGTGAAAGGAAGCTTATATTGGACATGGATAGATCTTTGTGGGAGAAATCATACATGTACTTGCTCTTACCCATTGTTACCTTAGACTCTAGTCCGGAACCACTATGCATTGATTGGAATGGAATTCAATCAACTGTTTCTGCTGTGGAATTCTTGAAGAGAAATGCTTGGTATAGTGCTGAGTTGTCTGAAGCTAACAGGAGAAATTGTTTCATGCATAGAAATGATTTCGATGCAACAGAGCAGATTCAAATGGCTAATAAAGCAGTTCATAGAAGCAGCGTGAGGGGTATGGTTGTCATTGCTATCCACTCTGGAAGAATCTATTCTGTCTTGGAATCCGTGACTAATTCATCCTCTAGAAGTCCATTTGAAGGTAGCACTGATGAAACTCCATCAATTTATTCATCATATGAAGACTATTTCCAGAAGAGGTACTTATACCTTGCATCCCTTTGATGTGTGAATAACATTTTGAACTCACCATAGGTGCATTACGCCATTACTGTTCATCACTTCATCAGGTACAGGATTATTCTGTCGTTTCCTGAACAGTCAATGTTCTTGTTAAAGCAAAGTCATAATGCTCACAATCTTCTGGAAGACTTCAGAAATACAGGTGAACTCTTTTCCTTAAAATACAATTTCCGTATTTAATTTTCAGCCCGTTTCAGATTATGAACAGTGCCTATGTCCTTGGAGGATTTCTATGGGAGCATCTGTTACTGGTTTTCTTTTCTTTCAGGTTTGTCCCTGAGAAAGGAATCAAAGCATGGTGGGAAAATGCCTAACATAAAACCACAGCAGCATGTTCACATTCCACCTGAACTTCTAATCAGTATTGATATTAGGTTGGATGTCTTAAGGTCATTTTACTTGCTCCCTTCACTAATGCATCGACTTCAGTCCCTAATGCTTGCCAGCCAGCTCAGAAGAGAGATTTGCTGTCATTATGGAGATTCACATGTGCCAAGCTCATTGGTATATATTCTTCATTTTGGTGAAAATGTTATGCTTAATCATGTTTCTTAATTATTATTATTATCCCTTTAGGTGCTATAATTGCATGTTTTTATTATGATTAGATTCTAGAAGCTCTAACAACTCAGAGGTGTAATGAAAGTATGTCCATGGAGCGCTTAGAGCTTCTAGGAGATTCAGTTTTGAAATATGCTCTAAGCTGTCACCTTTTCCTCAAATATCCCGATATAGATGAAGGATCACTAACTGATAAGCGTAGATGGGGAATTTGCAATGCAACACTTCATAAGCTTGGCATCAGCCATAATATACAGGTATTATTATTATTATTATTATTATTATTATTATTATTATTATTATTATTATTATTATTATTTACTAGGTACTACTCGTTCCTGGAGCATTTGCCCAGTTTAACTTTTTTGTAGTCAAATTGAGTGAATTTTTATCATCAATTATAAAAATTGCAAGCAAATCATTAGATTTTTTATTCATACATAATGAAATTTTTATTTTAACCTAGATGGTCTGGCTATTGTTAGGTTGTTCCTTGTTCTGTTCTCGAATTTCATTTTCTTGACTTTTTGAGAATGACTATGGAAAAATTTCCCACTCGAAAAGAAAAAAAAATTCTTGCAAGCTTAATCCCTGTTTTCATAGAAGATGGGTTGAATCAACATCTAAATGCTTGTCTTTTCCAAGGTTGCTTGTGCATAACATTCATCTAATTTCTTTTACAACAATTTGCTGTATCTAAACATACTGTTTTCTTACATATGCAGGGATATATACTAAACCATCCATTCATTCCACGCACTTGGGCTGCTCCAGGACAGCTTTCTATTTGGCCGTCTCCATGCAAACACGGGGTTGACACCTTAGAGGTGCCAGTGAACAACGATTTCTCCAGAGATGATGAGCAGGTTGAATTCGGACAGTGCTGCGATAAAGGCCACCGATGGATAGTATCAAAAACTATATCTGACTGTGTTGAAGCACTGATAGGAGCATATTATGTAGGCGGCGGTTTGTCTTCTTCTCTTAAGTTGATGAAATGGATTGGTGTGGATATTGATCTTGACAATCTACCCATGGTGAATGATGCCCTAAAAGCTGCATCTCTCCACTCCTATACTCCAACCTCTACTGCCATTGATAGCCTCGAGTCAAAACTTGGTTACATATTTTCTGTCAAGGGGCTGTTATTAGAAGCAATAACCCACAAAACTAAGCAAGGACTAGGCATCAATTGCTGTTACGAGGTTGCTCATTTCATAAATATCCTTGCTTTTATTACATCATGAAGATATTCCACTTTTAGTCCCACATTTACCGCTCATTGCCAATGGGGGCTAAAAGAGTCATCCATGACAATGCTTTAGCTCTGGGTAAATAATGTACTAAAACAAAAATGGCACATTAATCTTTCCCTGCCTCTTACTTTCTATGAAATTTTGGGCAGTAAATGCCTCAATGCATCAAGGGTCTAACAGAGACATCGTCTTTGTTTTTTATTGGGGGTAAGGTTGTATCCAAGAGAGTTGGGGTTAGGCTGACTTTGTTGTTATTGATGATGTTAATGTGGAAGACCATGACCTAATACTCGCGAGCAAAACATCAACAACAAACCCAGCAAAATCCCACAAATTAGGGTCTGAGAAGGGTGTGTGTACGCAGACCTTACCCTTACTTGGAAGTAGAGGCTGTTTCTATGTAGACTAAAGTGGGATATTTATTCTTAAATCATAATTTTGATCTTTTTTTGTGTCTAATTCTGTCCGTTTTCTCTTGTTAAACCTGTTGCAGAGGCTTGAATTTCTTGGAGATGCGGTATTAGACATCCTTATTACTCGGTATCTCTATCAAAACCACACTGATTTTGACCCTGGGGAGCTAACAGATTTACGTTCTGCCTCGGTCAACAACACAAATTTTGCTCTTGCTGCTGTTAGGGCAAACCTTCATCCTCATCTTCAGCACTGCTCTACGAGTCTTGAGTTCCAAATATTGGAATTTGAGCAGACAATATCTAGCTCTAGCTGCACCGCGGAGTTGCTTGTTGGTGGGAAAGCTCCCAAGGTTTATAAAATTACTTGGAATATGTGGAACTCAGGAAATGTTAGGGGATGGAAAATACTGATAAGGAATATATTGTTTTTAAGTTTCATTTTTTCTTGTGAAAAACTAAAAGAATCAAACTTGACTAAGGCTTTATTAATTATCAATATTTATATTTTAATATAAGCAAAATGAGTTTGAAGAACAACATCAAACCCAGTAGAATCCTACAAAAGTTGGGTCTGGAAATCCCTACTATGAAATAGAGAAGCTCTTTCCACGAGACCCCGGCTTAGACAAAATGAGTTTGAACAGACTCCTAAATTTTTAATGGTAGTTATGATTTTTTTAATATCTCCAGAATAAACTCCTTTCCAAATATCTTCTCAAGCACCCCTTTGCCTCTAACCCCAAATAGAATTTCCCCGGCTCTATAGGCCCCTTAGTGGTTTTTTAATCCACAGCGCGAACTTTCTTGTTATTATTTGACAGGAACTGGGAGACCTGGTGGAAAGTATTGCCGGGGCAATACTAATTGATACCAGACTTGACTTGGACAAAGTTTGGAAAATCTTTGAACCGATACTCTCACCCATTGTTACTCCTGAAAGTCTAGAACTTCCTCCTTATAGGGAATTGATTGAACTCTGTAGCTCTTCGGGCTACTTTTTGAATGTTGATTGGAAAAGTAATGGGGAAGCAGCGCATGCCGAACTTAAAGTCCAGTTGGAAGATGCTTTGGTTGTTGCAGAGGGTCTTGGACTGTGCAGAAAGGATGCTAAAGGGAAGGCCGCTCTTTGTCTACTCAAAGACTTAAAGGTTGATACTTGAAATGTCCTCATTTTTTTCCATTTCTTTCTAGTCTGCTTGTGCTAACATGTACTCCTCACACATCCCAAAGAGTCATGTTTCGACTTTTATTGTCCCAAAAAAGAATCCGGGTTTTAAATTGAACTTTTATTGTTAGTAAAAGTTTTTGCAAAGCCAAGTGGCATTAGCTTTAACATTTAATAATTGCTATCCAACGGCAACTTTTAGCGTTAGCATTTTGAAAGTTTATCTTCATCATTAAAGAAATATCTAAAAACTGAAGTTAATCACAAATGTTGTTCCCAAACGAATCCTTAGTCAATGACTCCAAGCAAGTTTTAAGGGTGTAAAGAAACCATTCATAACAAAGCTCATACGTTGATGGAGTTGACTAAAGAGTAAAAGGATGTACCTCACTCTAGTTTTGATTACAGAGTAGAGGAGTCTCATCAAAGAAGAATAGACCAGAGACTGCAGATGCTGTTACTGTTCCTTTAGCGGCAGCGGCTCCCTTGTTAACCACTAACGGCAACGACAATCCTTGCAAATCAAACACCAGTCTTCGAGGTACGAGGTTACGTGTTTCTCATAAGGATTGATATCTCCTCCATTTGAACTTTACCAACTGGTCATGAAAATCAAAAGCATAGATCAACCATTTTGTTGGATTATCTATAAACATAATAATATGATATGCTATGATGTTTTTGGCTTTGTTCATTGAGACTCTAAGCTGTTTATTTATTTTCTCTTGCAGTAATTCCACCAATAAACATGAAAAAGGGAGGACCAAGGTCTTCACTTTTCAGCCTCTGCAAGTCGCTTCAATGGCCAATGCCCACAATTGATGCAACCGAGAGTAAATCGACGTGAGTAAATCCCTGAAAATTACTACTTCAGCCCCCACCCCCCCCAAAAAAAAACAATTTTCCGATTATAGTTTCTACTCTATCCCACATAAAGATGAAATTAATTGTTCCCTGCGCAACTGCGTACGAGCCTATCTTTGTGGGACAGAGTGAACAAGAGCCCGTTTTGTAAGAGTTATTTGGCAGAAAGGGCTAAAAAACATATGGTAAAATCAATTTCAGAGATGTAAATAACGAAATCTTCGTTTGACCCATTAAAGCTGGTCATCTTCGGGTTCGATTAACAAAATCTTTATTCAAAATCCAGTATTTTCGGGTCGGGTCTCGGGGCAAAATATGAGCGAGTCAATTTTTCCGAGGTCTGATGCACACATTCAAAGATAGTGCATAACTAATGAACTGCTGCATTTATGTGGACAGGTCTCTAATTGAATTTGGCAAGGGGTCTGAAAAGAGGACAGGGTTTAGCAGTTTCAAATCCCGAATCACATTGACAATTCCAAACAGTGGAGTGGTTGAAGTCTCGGGTGAAAAACAACCTGACAAGAAGAGCTCTGCAGATTCTGCTGCTCTCTCCATGCTCCTTGAACTCGAGCGACAGGGGAAGATTCTCATTCGTAAAGAGCGTTCGAATCTGTGATCTTTGAACCAGAACACGGAAAACTAAGCCGGTTTTTGGGTGTTGTGATTTGGCTGTTTGGTTAACCTAACCTGGGCTTTATGTCTCTGTAGTGAGCTAAGATTGAAGTGAAGCTTTTGTCAGTTGTAAGTAGTAGTACTAGTGGATTTGTTGTTATGACAAACAAGCAATGATGAAGGTGAAGATGAGGTAATTAATAAGATATATGATGGCCTAGTCCTTACTAATTAATGTTAGCACTTTAGATAAATTTTTAATGGTGTAGTTTAGCATAGAAAACGCCGAAGCTAATACCAAACATAGCTAATGAGAACGATTTTAGAATCATCATTGTCACTCAACATGAGTTACGATCTTTTTAAAATTGTTGACTTTCGGATCAATTGAATTGATGTAACAATTTTACATTAATTTATTAGTGTAAGATTACCCCTCCTCTTTATATATAAATAAAATGGAGTTAAAAGAAGAAAAAATATGATAACATGATATTATAACTTCATATTACCTCTGTTTTTGAGTATTTGTATGTTTTTGTTTTTTTACAATCGAAATTGATAAATTTTGACCATTAATTAAACAAAATCTAAATTAGATATTGGTATAAGAATAATTTTATTTAGTTCATCTTATAAAAAGTTTCAAAATATTGTTTTATCTAATAAATGTACAATGTAAATTTTCTAAATTGAAAGTTAAATTTCGATTTTGATTGAGTATACAAAGGCAACATTGAATAGATATTTTGGGACAAAATTATTTCATACTAAAAAATCACGGGTCAATTAGATTATAGGTATGTTTGGGAATAGCGTTAGCGATTAGCGTTAGTGTTTTGAAAAGGCTATCTACGAGTAGTGTTTAGCGTTAGCGTTTTCAAAGTAATCTGCATCATTAAAATTTTATCCAAAACTCTAACGCTAATCTCTAACGTTATTCTTAAACAGGCCCTATATTCAAATTTAGTTTCGTATTTAGAGGGTAATTTCAAATTCGATCAATAATATCTTGAGTAATTTACCTAAATAGGACTAAAACATAATAACTTTCTCAATATAGGATCATATGTTTTTATTTCCCAATGTAGGACCATTAGTCATTATTTATTAGTCATTATTCAACTAAATATTTAGCATCATTTGGACATTATTCGTCTCACTAGTCATTATTAAGTCTTGTTTAGGTAATAAAAAAATTTAAGTCTTACATTGGAAAATAACTTTTTTGTTTTAGTAAGTGCAAATTTCACTAATATCTTAACATTACTTTTTTCGAGCCTAGTTATCATTCTTTTATTTTCATGGCAAAAACCAAGATTTGTTTCTCAAGTCTCAAACAAACCGCCAGCACTGACATTTTCCACCCGAACTCGACGCTCCTGGCGAAGCTTTTGGATCATTGCATCGCCACCAGGTCACCATTGGCAGCGCGTGCAGTGCACGGGCGCGTCCTGAAGAGCAACTTCATCCACGAGGTCTTCATCAGCAACCGGCTCATCGACGCCTATGGGAAATGTCGCCGCCTTCCGGACGCCCGCAAGGTGTTCGATAAAATGCCTGAAAAGAACACCTTCACTTGGAACTCGATGATCAATGCCCTCGCAGCTTCTGGACTCCTCGATGAGGCTGAGGAGCTGTTCGAGCTGATGCTGGATCGTGATCAGTGCTCGTGGAACTTGATGGTTTCGAGCTTTGCCCAGTGTGAAATGTTTGATTTGTCTGTGGAATATTTTGTGAGGATGCACAAGGGCGACTTTGTTTTGAATGGGTACTCGTATGGTAGTGCACTAAGTGCCACTGCTGGGCTTAGGGACTTGACTGTGGGTGCTCAAATCCACGCTTCCGTGGTCAAGTCAAGATACTCGCTTGATGTTTGCGTGGGCTCCGCACTCATTGATATGTACTCGAAATGTGGAAATGTGGAGTGTGCTCAGAAGGTCTTTGATGATATGAGGGAGCCCAATGTGGTGTCGTGGAATAGTTTGATCACTTGTTATGAACAAAATGGGCCGGCAAGTAGGGCACTTGAGATTTTAGTCATGATGATGCACAGTGGGGTTGAACCGGATGAGATGACCTTGGCAAGCTCCATAAGTGCTTGTGCAAGCTTGGCCTTACTCAGAGAAGGCCGTGAAATGCATGGCCGAGTTGTCAAGGTTCATAAGTTTAGAGATGACCTCATCATAAGCAATGCTTTGGTGGATTTTTATGCAAAGTGTGGCAAGATAAATGAGGCAAGACGGATCTTTGATGAGATGCCCGTAAGGAGTGTGGTGTCTCATACCTCAATGGTAAGTGGTTATGCAAGGTCTTCAAGTGTGAAGGCGGCTAGAGCAATGTTTCTTGGGATGATGGAAAAGAATGTGGTGTCTTGGAATGCCCTCATAGCTGGATATACCCAGAATGGAGAAAATGAGGAGGCTTTAAATCTCTTTCTTTTGTTAAAACGGGAGAGTGTTTGGCCAACACATTACACTTTTGGGAACCTCCTAAACGCATGTTCAAATCTCTCCGATCTTAGACTCGGAAGGCAAGCTCATGCACATGTTTTGAAACATGGTTTTTGGTTCCAACATGGCCCGGAGCCCGATGTTTTTGTTGGGAATGCTTTGATAGACATGTATATGAAATGTGGATCGGCTGAAGACGGCAGACGTGTTTTTGAAAACATGATCGAAAGAGATTGGGTTTCGTGGAATACAACAATAGTGGGGTTTGCACAAAACGGGAAAGCAATTGAAGCTCTTGAGATCTTCAATGATATGTTGATGTTGGGAGAGAAACCAGATCATGTCACATTTATCGGCGTTCTTTGCGCGTGCAGCCACGCGGGACTTGTTGAAGAGGGTCGTCGTTATTTTTATTCTATGGGATGGAAGTATGAATTGGAACCTCTGAAAGACCACTACACATGCATGGTCGATTTACTTGGTAGGGCCGGTTGTCTAGACGAAGCAAGGAGTTTGATAGAATCAATGCCAATGTCTCCAGACGGTGTTGTGTGGGGATGTTTGCTCTCTGCTTGTAAAACCCACGGGGACGTAGAGTTGGGTATGCACGTAGCTGAGAAGCTTCTGGAGATTGAGCCTGAAAACTCAGGTCCCTATGTCCTTTTATCAAACATGTATGCAGAGAGAGGGCACTGGAAAGACGTTACAAGAGTACGTAAACTGATGAGAGAGCGTGGGGTTGTTAAGCAGCCTGGTTGCAGTTGGACTGAGATACAAAGTCAGGTTCATGTTTTTATGGTTAAAGATGGAAAGCACCCACAGAAGGAGGAGATATATCTGTCGTTGAAGACTCTCACCAAATTGATGAGGCTGTTTGAGCTTGAGCCTGATTTGGAATGATACGGTTTCCATTCTTTTGGGTTCATGCACAGAGTTTCAGTCAAGATGAGAACACTGCTCATGATTAGTTTGCAGAGATTTATTGGCAGAATTGTCTAAGGTTAGTATTGCAGTTTCCTTTACTAGAATCTTTCTTGATTTGTCACTGAGATCAGTAAAAACTTGCTTAAATATGCATGTGGAAGGACCCTGTGCTCCATTGAATCCATTCTTTGATATGTGACAGAATCCTGGCCGAGTAACTTGTAGCCCCCATCTCAATAACTCAGTTAAAGTCTCACAAGGGGGTGTATGCTACACTGACCTTACCCCTACCTTTTCAAGGTAGGAAGGGTATTTCTAGAAGACTCTGGCTCAGGCACAAAAGACAAAGACAAAGGTTTGAATGAAGAGGAGAAAAGGAAGATTAGAGCATGTAGAGCATCACCAGGCAAATATCTAATTACATCTAACTAATGTAATTAGACCCGAGTTCTATTCCTGGACAGCACTGAAAGGATGCAAACGGGAAGGCCTTTCTATATCTACTCAAACACTTGAAGGTTTACTTGAAACCTCTCCTTTTGAAATTCTCCCTAGTGCACTTGTGCTAAAATGTACAGAGCCCCCCCCCCCCCCCCCCCTCCCCCCAAAAAAAGGTCTTCTTTCAGTTTTTACTATCACAAAAAAGAAACATTACTTCAGTCAAATTTCTGTTTTTAGTGTAATTCTCGTAACAACCATACTAGGGGTACGCCAAAGAGTGTACATCAAATTGTACACCAAATGTATGCACCAATATTTTGATGATTCACACTGACACAAAATGCTAGTGAGTCAAAAAATTTTGCACTAACATTTTGAAACAATGTAAACCATCGCACTACACAAAATGAAGGTGTACACCTATGGCAATTTGGAGCAAAACTTTTGGTGTACAAGTAGCTTAATTCTTCTTGTAAAGCCAAGTGGCATATGGAACCTTGCTTATTCGACATTATAAACTTTTCGTGCATGCACGTGCATAATTATCAAAAGTTTTTAATGTTGAAGTATCATAAATTGGAACTGAAACCCACATATGTCCTCGAATAATTTGTTAAGCCCAGTAATGAGTCTGTAAGCTGTTCATTAATTTTCTTTTGCAGAAGTTCTGCCAATAAACAAAAACAGTAAAAGCAAGGACCATGGACTTCAATTTTCAGCCTCTGCAAGTCACTTCAATGGCCAATGCCCACAATTGATGCATCCAACACTAAATCAAAGTTAGTAAACATCTAAAAATTACTACTCCCCAAAAAGATGTGTTTTCGATCCTATTTATTTGTTTGCGTTCCAAACGAACACTCACTCCGTCTCAAATTGAGATGAAATTAATTGTTTCTCGTCCAACTGCACACGAGCCTATCTTTGCTCGTAGAGAGAATAAGAGCCTGTTTGGTAAGGGTGATCTGGCAGAAATGGCTGAATAGAAAAAACAACCCTCTAAAATCCCACCTCTGTTGGGGTCTTTTTTTTGTTGGAGTTTTTTTTAGGGGGGGGGGGGGGGGGCAAGATGTACACAGTCTTATCCTTGTAAAATCAGAGAGATTTTTCCATTAGACCCTAGATGCATTGTTCTATTTATTGACTAACAAGCAAGAGAAGAAGACCCTAGATGCATTGTTCCATTTACTGGCTAACGAGCAAGAGAAGTTTAATGTGCCATTTTTATGTAGTCCATTCTGCGCCTGAAATCAAAACATTGTCAATAATGACTCTTTTTTAGCTCTATTAGCAATGGACGGGCTGGACAGGAAAAGCGTATGGTAAAATCAATTTCAGATATATAAGCGGACGATTGCTACTTTATTCATATACTCCGTATTTCTGAATAGTATTCAAGATAGTGCATAACTAGTAAAGTTAACTACTGCATTTATGTGGACAGGTCTCCGATTATATTTGGCCAAGGCTCTGAAAGGAGGACATGGTGTAACAGTTTCCTATCCTGAATTGCATTGTCGACTCCAAACATCAGAATGTTCGAACTCGGCAAAAAACAACCTGATAAGAAGAGGGATTTCGCTGCTCTAGCTATGCTTCGTGAAGTTGAACAACAATGGAAAGATCATCGTTTGTAAAGAGCAATCAAATCTCAGGTTTTGAACCAAAACATTACATTTCTGACAGGGAAACTAAGTTGGTTTTGGATTTAAACGTCTGTAAACTAAGTGTGCTCATCTTGCAGTATTATGTACAGATGGAAAATGCTAAAGTCACCCCAACTCTCAACCCACCTTTCACTCCAACCGTCTCACGGATATCCACGGACATTGAACAATAAGGGGTGTTTATATATATGGGAGAAGGTGGGGTGAAAGGCAGGGTGAGAGATGGGTGCCCTAAACTTGTTCTTGTACGTGTGCAAGATTCATGTGAAGGTTGTAATTTTGTAAGCACCATTTAAATCACTATGAAGATGTTGAAAACAAAATTTGAGGCCATTTTTCATTCTCCATCTAATTTCATCATACAAATTTATTTACGTCTATCATCTCTAATCCGCGGCCCACGGCAAAACACGCAATAGATCTCTTCTCCAATTCTTCTTCTAATTGTGCCGTGCCGCCGTGCATGGATCACAAAGCAGAGCTGCAGAGATCGCTCTTTCCATCTTCTTACTTCTTTTTCTTATCAAGTTATCAAGCATTTTTTAAATTTTTTTTCCCTTTTGGTCTAAAAATTAGCTTATGTCAGTTATGTGTAATGTGTTATTTTGTTAATTGTTGTTGAAAATTGAATTTGTTAGAGAATAGGATTATAAGACTATATGAGTAAATTAAAGAAAGCAAATTATTGCAGAAAATTAGGTCTTAAAAATATGACTATTTTGTTTTTTTACAGAGATTTTTTTTTTTTGAAATTGTGCTTAGAAAAGGTAAAATATTGTAAAGACTTGTACATAATATCCGTATATACAAAAATGGAGATTTTTTCGAAACGGAATGACTTATACATTATATTTGTGCTGACCAAATGTGCCCCCGATGAAAAATTTTTTACTGGTTGAGATTGTATGAGATGATAATACGTACCTTCTTCAATAAACACAAATTACCTAGGTGGCATTTTAAGCACAAATTATACGTACCCTCTTCAATAAACTTATTTTTACACATTTTTAAGTTGAAAACTACTACGTAATTGTCTAGCCCATGATTTTGACTGCGCCAACCCAATACTAAGGCCGCATTCTCTTCAGGTAACTTTTTATGCTTATTACATACTCCGTATTTTTATATGAATCAATTAGATTAGTTCTATCCAATATAGATCAGGTCCATCTAAATCAGATTAGAAAAGTATTGAAAAATAAGTAATGTAACAACAACAATAGAAATAATAATCAGATCTAAGTGCATATGATGTGATTTAATTCTAATAAAAAGGTGAAACATAAATTTAATTTACATTTTTCTCGTGTGAGCCTGAACTTCAATTAAAATTGACTTAAAATATAATGGAAGGAGCGTTTGTGCAAGCATTTTTTCACTAGAGGGGGGTACCATACAAGGGGGTCTTGTACAATTATCTTTTTCATATAATTACAAACAATGTATAGTAATTAACACTCCGGCGTATCTCGTAATTGTACATTTTTGGACTTTGCGTGACACTAACATTGGTTCTATAAAAAACTTTTGTTTTCTTGAAGAATTATACAATGGTGGTTTTTTATGTTAATTTTACAAAATTAGTTTACACTATTAGAAAAATTAGACATCATTAAAATTTTATTCAAAAACTATTTGTGATAGAAAAGGTTGTAGAAAACGTTGTTCCCCTAGAAGTCCGCTCAGTAATATTGATACTTCGTTTGAAAGTAGTACGAAGTAATTTTTTTCAGTGTTACCATTTTAAATAAAATTATAAAATTGTAAGGATTTTGATTATTTTTGAAAACCCTATTCGGCTCCCGATTTTGGGCTCGTTCTGTTCAACTTATTTTTTCTACTTTTTCCTTATTCTTATTAAAATTAGATTAGATTAGACCAGATCAGATCAGATTAGATCTAATCAAGAATTATGTTAAAGAGTATCCCACATCGGAAAAGTGTGAGAAAAATAATCGGTATATAAGCTCTTGAGTTGAACTAACTAATCGATTGAATTCAATCTTTTAATGTGATTCAACCCAAATGTCTTATTGCCCAATCCAAGTGTCCATACCCATCCTAAATTCTATCATGGTATCAGAGCAGGTTTTGGCCCACCTCATTTGTCAAGGTGCCCGTCTAGACGTTCGTTCCTAGCGGCCCGTTAGTTTTTAGCCCAGTTGTCCGTATGGAGTATGTACCCAACGGGCTGTGGCCTGTTTAACACGATTGCTCGTCTGGAAGTCCACACCCAGCGGCTCGTGGTCCTTTAGGTGTTGGCGCTCAAAAAAAATTAAGGAAATGAGAGTTCATTTGCAAGCGGTCAACCGGTTAGATTCAAAAAGGTCCGGTTGTCCACTTGAGGGGAGTGTTAAAGAGTATCCCACATCGGAAAAGTGTGAGGAAAATAATCGGTATATAAGCTTTTGAGTTGAACTAACTAATCGAATGGATTCAATCTTTTAATGTGGTTCAACCCAAGTATTTTATTGCTCAATCCAGCTGTCCATACCCATCCTAAATTCTATCAAATTATTATTATTAGGAATTATTATTATTATCATCATTATCATTATTACTCCATACTTTTTAAATTCCATACTTTTTACTTGTTTCACTTGAAACGATTCTTTCAAAAAATAAATTTAATTTCTCTTGAAAAAAATATAAGAAGAAAGAAAATGTAATTTTTGTGCAATTATAATTTATGTAGAGAAAAATAAAATGATATGAAGCACAATTTTTTTCTTAAAAATGAAAAAGAATAAACTTTATAAACAAGTTAAATAGACAACTGAGAAAGTAATTCTTAATTAATAGACGTCGGAAAAATTATTTTTAAAATACATTGACAATGTCAATCTAAATCTACTTTTAAAATATATTTGTATTGCTACCTGTAATTTGAGTTTGTAAAGTTATCACATTATAAAATATGAATTAAAAAATATTATTACATTATATAATTACATTATAATTGAATGATTATTCTAATAAATGAATTAACGAAATTTATTTCATTAAAAATGATTATAAAATAAAAAATGTTGATTATATTATAATATGAATTATCTTTACAATTTTCAAAAGTTATTATAAAGTCATATCAAATTATATAATGTTAGAACTAAAATAAAAAAGTTGAAAAGGCCTTAATTGTCAGGAGAAAGAGTGTCATCCCCGAATCTCTTTCATCGCGAACTGAAGCCTCTTCCAGTGTCATCCCCGATTCCATCGATTCTTCTCATCATCTTCTCCAGACGGCTCTCTCTCATCCGCCATGGGTATGTTTTCCTTTATGGGTTAAATCACTTTACCTTTAATTCTTTACCAGTGAAGTATATTGTTTTTCTTTAAGTACTCTTTCAATTGTCGAGATAATTAGCAGTTTTTTAATCATGATTTCGTTAACGGTGGATTATTTATTTTACTTTAACTCTTTTAGTGACAAGTTTTTAATATTTCAACATGTTGTTTTTGTGCTTGTTATCTTTGTTGGTTTCTTGGCTTTGAAGATTGAAGGGTATTTTTTTCTTATGTAACCTTCGTTATGTGAGTTTATGTGCTACCTTTAAAAATAATATTGTTTTGGTAATGATATTTCATCATATATATATATATATATATATATATATATATATATATATATATATATATATATATATATCTTTGGTGAATGAAGATATATATAATGTTAATAACTTCATTACTAATTGTGATTTGTCGACTAGTCCACTAGTCTCCAATAAACCTTCTCGACTCAACTTGTCGCCCGATAACTATGGAAGAGACTACAATTTTCTATTTTGCTTATTGGCTATTCTTTAGTGCTATTCTTTGTAGATTTGATATTTTCAGAATTTAAGTTTATAATTTGTAGCTTAAGTTTTCTGGATGGAAGCATCACTCTATGTGCTATTATATTTTCTATCCACACAAAAGGATTCTGCAGTGTGCTTGCATTTGTTTGTTATAGAAGTTGAAAAGGAGCCACAAGTGAACTCAAGACCAATCTATATTGAGCCCAAAGGCTCTATAGAAGGTCCGCAATTGAATATTTGTTTTTTTGTTAACAGATTATTCAGATATGTGTTTTTAAATTGTGTTAAAAAAGCAAAATGTTGTCTGGTTTATGTTTCTGGGGGTGGACGTGGGGGGTTATGGGGATATTGCATACTATTTGAATGAAGTTACAATTATTCTATACACATCTTTCCATAAATAGCTTTTTATGTATGTCTTGTGTGATATGGGTTTAGTTTGCTGGGTAAGCTATATTAGTTACTCAAATATCTCATCTTATTTTTATTTGGAGCTATTTGTTAAGCTCGCCCCTCACATGAGCTACGAGAGGTTATCTTGATTAAATTATTATTTTATGTTCGGCATAAGCTGTAATGCTTATGTTATTTCATTCATTATAAAGATTTCACACAATGTTTTGCGCCCAGTTTCCTCTGTTTTGTTTTTTGAATCATACTCCGACGAATTAATTTCAACTGAGTGTGAAAGTTAGTACAGTGTTGTTCCAACATCCTTTAAATGCGCATTGATATGGTCTAGCACTGAATATTTACCTTTTCTTGACAATAAATTTTATGTTTTCATCCCATTTTTGTATTTCTTACAGAACAAGAAAAGAAAGCATCAGCTCAAGATGATGAAACCGTAATCCCCAAAAAGCGTCCCCTGAATGTCGTTTTCATAGGGCATGTTGGTATGTGATTGTTTTCTCTCTTTGTGTGTGCATGTATGTGTGTTGGAAATTATGTGGATGCTCTACTTAACAATTATTGATGTTACTCTTTTCTAAATGAACATCTGTCGGTTACATGGAAAAAGTGATCCCGCCAAATGCACAAGCATTTGCAGATAGTTTTGCAATGTAGGTTGCAAACTACAACTTGGATTTGGAATCTTTACATAATTTCTTAACTTGTGATGCACTTTTTTTTACCTTTCCTCTTTCTTTCATGCCTTTAGATGCCGGAAAATCAACCATTGGAGGACAGATATTGTTCCTTAGTGGACAAGTAGATGATCGTACAATCCAGAAGTATGAGAAGGAAGCAAAGGATAAAAGTAGAGAGAGCTGGTTAGTCTTTCTTGCATGTTTCAATTACTTGGCTAAATTGTTGTGTCTCTTAGCAATCATTTAATGTAGTGAACAGTCTTGGAAAGTTTTGTTTGGCTTAATTTAGCAATCCTTTTATGATTGCTTAGAATATTGACCTGCATTTCTTTTTTTGATCATATTAGGTATATGGCATATATTATGGACACAAATGAAGAAGAGAGGGATAAGGTACTCTCATGTTTATTAGTAACTCCATAATAAAAAAAATCATGTTCAATTTTACGTTTTAGCTCATGGTTTTGGTGCTATAGTTTCATTATCATCATCATTATTGAACTCCTTAATCCCAACTATGTTGGGGCTGGTGGCATGAAATTTAAAATCAATTAATTATTTAAAATGAGTTAATATGGAGTAATATAAATTCATGCAAAAAGAAATTAGTTGCAAATATTCACGTAAATATTGTTGCTGCTCATTATCTTCTTTGGAAGGAACAATGAAATGAAATTCCAAAATGAAACATAGAATAATAGAACATAACCTTCTATTTCTTTACGTTGTTTGCTAAAGATAATTTCTTGAGGGGGGATATCTCCTTATTGGTGATTGTAATTTGATGTGTAGGGGATTACTGTTGAAGTTGGAAGAGCGCGCTTTGAAACAGAAACTACAAGATTTACTATTTTGGATGCTCCGGTAAACTCCCCAAGCAATGGCTTATGTTTTTTTGGGTTTTACTTTCTTTTAAAATGCTATTTATGTGTTGGAGATTTGTTAGTTTCAAAGATTCACAAGTTGCTCTGTTACATTTGCATTCACTAGCTGTTTCAAATTCATTTTGGCCCTTGCTTCACATGGCCTGCTATTTCTAATTCCATTTTCTCCAGGGGCACAAGAGTTATGTACCCAATATGATTAGTGGAGCTTCTCAAGCTGATATAGGTGTGCTGGTAAGGCTTATTGATGCCATGAAACTAGAGTTCAGTATGAATGGATTGTCTCTATTTTGGATGAATTTACTTTTTAAAATATGAAAAAAACCATTTGTTTTGGGGAGATTGGGGATCCACGGACTCCTTCCATTCCGGCATCATGTCGGAGCCAAGCTCCGGTGATAGGTTCTGGGAAGGATATGGTTGGAATCATGTGAACATTCATCTTTTGACAACCTTTGAGTTCCATAGTTTAGCTATCACAGTTTGCAAAAAGATGTTGTTAATACTTAAAAGTTAGGAAAAATGAATATTTTTTATAAACTTTGGACTAATTTTTCTATAGTTAAACTGCGGAATTTGGTGTTGGTTCAAGCACGGGAGTTGTAGAGGGTGTTGAGTTGAATCCAACCATGTTTGACCTGGCGCCTTTTACCAGACCTCCTCTCTAGCACGACGCCAGAAAGTGTGGAGTCATTTGATCGTTGTTCTGAACAATTACTTTGCCTTGTAATTTAGGTGATATCTGCGAGGAAGGGCGAGTTTGAAACTGGATTTGAAAAAGGTGGACAAACAAGCGAGCATGTTCTACTTGCAAAGACTCTAGGGGTTACAAAGCTCCTCATTGCTGTGAATAAAATGGATGAACCTACTGTGAACTGGTCAAAAGAAAGGTGCTTCTTTGAATGGTGTTTCTCAGTGATTGTTTTTCAGTTCTTTTATTTTTTTCCATTTTCATACTGGAATTATATCTTTTCAGGTATGATAAAATCGTGGAGAAAATGACACCATTTCTGAATTCGTCTGGATATAAGAAGAAGGGTTAGCATTTAATAGATCTTTTATCTTCACTTATGTAATCCAGTGCTGTAATGGAAGATAAAATATTATTGTGGCTTTTCCAAACCATCCAAACAAAACTGTTATATATCATCCCGCCCCATAAACACCATAAAGAACCCTTATCAACAATGGTACAGCATTTTAATTTAAGAAGGTAAATCTATTATAAATACTCCAATATACCTATATCTTTAATTCTAATTGTTGTCTTAACTACATTTAACATACTCAACCTATTTATGATGCTTTTTACGTAGTATTATAATAATAAAACATTAAATATGATGTAATCCAGCCTCTTTTGTTCAGGTAGTACTATTTTATTGGGACAAAGTAACCTACAGGAACATTATCCTTTATATGGGAATGAGAAGTATAAAACCGTACAAATAATTAAAGAAATGTGAAGCTTAATAAATTTCAATCTTCATAATAATCTACACAGATATGAACTGTCTAATAATCATCTTCTATGTCATCATTCATCAAGTCAATACTATCCCTCTTCTTCTAACTTAAATGACGTCTCTTCAATGGATCTTTGTAATTCTCTTTAGATTTCAATTCATCATCTTTTTGACACACTTATGTTCTCATCTTTAAGGTTGAGGTCGCAGCCTTGTAGGTGGACCTTTTACTTTTGAAAGGTAAAAGTTTTGGCAGTTGTTACACCAAACAACAATAGTTTCTTTCTATGCCAGCCCTCTCTGATATGCGCTTCGGCTCGTATTAGAACCCTTTTCTAGATTTCCATATGAAATTGAGTATTTGCTACTTCGGATTCAGATTCTTTTTCGGACTGATGCAAGGGTTGTCTCATTAAGTATTATTAAAACTTAAAAGTGCATAACTCACACATATTGTTTTGTTTTACTAAGATGTTACACGTTTTGATATCATTAACATCATTAACAACAATAGCCACACTTTTACTAAATATCCCTCTTTTGATCGTTTTGTAATTCATTAAGCCCAATGTTGTAATGTTGACATACTTTCAGTCCATGTTCTTTTGAACATACTCTGACTTCTTTATAAGTCTCCCACACTTAAAGGCTGCAGTCTCTATACCAGTCAAATATTTCCAATGTCCAGAATTGGATAAAATCCTTTCGCGCAAAGATTTTCTGTTGTGATTAATTTGTTTCATACTCTTATGTATTGATTTTAGCGTAAATAACGAAACTAGATTCGCTTAGAATCATCATTGCAAAATTTATCAATTCAATTTCTACTCTAAAGTTTTTTTTTCTAAAATTTATAGATGTTCAATTTCTTCCCATTTCTGGGCTTTTGGGTTCAAATCTGAAAACTCGAGTAGATAAGAGTGTTTGTCCGTGGTGGAATGGCCCGTGTCTATTTGAAGCTCTTGATGCGGTTGAAGTCCCACCTCGTGATCCGAACGGTCCTTTCAGGTAATAGTTCTTCCCCCCTATTTGGCCACTTACCAACTTTCATATCTCCTGTTAGAAATTTTCCAGTAGTCTTTGTGGTTACTCGTGCATTTTGTGTTTGTTTTGGCCACTGTCAGATTTCCAATAGAAGTGTAGAATGCTTTTCAGCAGTTTGTTGTTTAGCTAATTTGGATATAGTCTTGTAGCGTTTGCCAGACCCCACTTGTGGCTCGTGGGACTCGTTGGGAAATTGATTAGATATTCAATAAAAAGAAAAATAAAGAAGAAAAAAAAAGACAAATGGTAAACAAAGGCAGTGACACATTGCCACTTTGGGTTTCATTCTTTACGGCTAAGTTTTTAGCTAAAGTCAAAAGATGGATTTGCAATGATCTTTTGGGGATTTTGCATGCATAGGAAATCACAAGGAAATTGACAATCACTCTTGACCTCTTTGGTATGTGTGATTGTGTTTGGCTATTTAATGGTCATGAAGTACGCATGGAGTGTGTGTAGTTTATCACTCACCTAGAGAGAAATGAAACCAAGAAGGTTCTACACAAGAATACCACCGGGAATATCCAAGGAGTCTTGGTGTGTTTGGGTGAGTGTGACAGTCTGTTTATGAGTGTCTGGAATTTAGCCTTGCAAGCAGGGGGAGACTTTTTTGTATATTGTCCTGAAATAGTGGAAATATAATTTTTCTCTCATATATCCTTCTTGTGTGATTCTCTCTTTTTTCTGGCGTTCACAATATTTTCGGTGTCTTACGCACTTAAAACTCCAACAGGATCTTACTGTGTTGTATGTCGCATGTTTCCTTTTGCTGTACAAACTTTGCATATCTTGTATGGTTTTAAGGATCTCTACTAACTCTTTGTGTATTTATTTGTAGAATGCCTATAATTGATAAATTTAAAGATATGGGAACAGTTGTTATGGGTAAAGTTGAATCTGGTACTGTACGTGAGGGTGACAGTCTGTTGGTGATGCCCAATAAGGTGCTTTTCATGAACATATAATTATCTTAGAAGAGTGAATATATTAATCTCATTTTGTGGTACCATCTCAGAGTTTTCATTTCTTTTGCTTCTTAAGGTTCCTGTTAAGGTTCTTGCCATATTCGTTGATGAAGATAAAGTGCGAGAAGCGGGGCCTGGGGAGAACTTACGAGTCCGAGTATCTGGGATTGAGGAAGATGATATCTTATCCGGCTTTGTTTTATGCAGTGTTGGTAAATACCATTCAATTATTTTCTTTGCTTAGTCTACTTTTTCAATTTTCAAAGCTGTATGTGTGGACAGGGTTTGCTCAATTTGTCCAATGTTAAGCTTATATGGATGGGGTTCATCAAGTTATCATTATGTTTTTCTATACCTATATAATCCTGTGTTGATTTTTACTGAAATGGATCTGTGTCTTGGTGCAGTAAGGCCAGTCCCTGCTGTTACTGAGTTTGTTGCGCACTTGTCAATCAAGGAGTTGCTGGATAATGTATGAACTGAACATTACCTTGGCATTTTTATTCTCTTGTTTTCTTGTTAGTAACTAGGTTAATTGGGTAGATATATTTGCTCTGTTTTGGTTTTCAGGCAATTTTTACCGCTGGTTACAAGGCTGTGTTGCACATTCACTCGGTTGTTGAGGAGTGTGAAATCGTAGATTTAATAAAAGAAATTGATCCAAAAACAAAGGAACCTAAGAAAAGGAAACCACTCTTTGTTAAGAACGGTGCTTTTGTTGTATGTCGCATTCAGGTTGGCTTCTTAACAGCACGACTTCTGCTCTGTGGTCTTCTTATATTGTGCAAAAACGTGAATGTGAAGTAGCTTAATATAACTTCTTGGTGATGTGTCATTGAAGATTTATTGCAATCTAATTTTGCCGAAGCAGTTTTTCTTAAATTTCATCCCCTTTTTGCCTTTTCATTCCCTCTTCTAAATTGTTTGTTCATTTTGTTATACAGTATTAATTTTTTTTTGCTTTTACCTCTTCCCAGGTGAATAATATGATATGCATTGAGAAGTTCAATGATTTTTCCCAGCTCGGAAGATTCACTCTTCGAACAGAGGGTTTGGAACTTATTCTTTTTTTGTTCCCTATAATGTGTGTGTGTGTGTAAATAATACATCATGACTTTCTTCACCTTATTTTTTCTTGCAGGGAAAACTGTTGCTGTGGGCAAAGTCACTGATCTTCCCACCGTAGGCGAAAATGCATAAAAAATCTTGTGCTCTCATTCATGTATGACTTATTACTTTTAACTGCATTTGAATATTTTTGCTGTTTGCCTAATGGAGGGAAACAATACGACTAATTTTGTGAGTAAAAGACTCGTTTCATTCTATGTCAGTTGTGGTAGTAAAAGGGGTTACGTTGCAGACGTGACAAAGATGCAACACAACCATAATCGCACACCAGTTTTGTGTACCGTGATTATCCGTGCTTTGATATGAGGATAGAGGTGTTTGTGGAGCATGCTGAACTCATAAACTATTTAATTTTTGCCATTCACATTGGAGTGTACACTTGGGAATGATGTAACACACTTCTTTTAAATGTTGTTATTCAATAGGAAATCATATGAACATTTTAGTTTCTATCGATCTGTAGTCAGAGTGACTATGCTTTGGGCGGTTGAAAAACCTTGCATATGTCAAGTTCATGTGACATAAATGAGGATTTTGCGGTGGATGTATGGGCAAACGAGGTTAGATAGATTACTTCTACTTTGTTTGCACTTTGTATCACCTTTGTTGGTTTTTGCTAACTCTGCTTTGAGTTAGGTGTCTTAGACACAGTTTCTCTACTTTCAAGTAAGAAAAGCGTGTGTAAACACCTTTTTCGTGCCTTATTTTTAGTGGGGTTTTATTAGTTTTGTTATTTAAAACATTAAAAAAAACTTGTTCGGATAGTTTGACTTAGAGATGAACAAAAAGACTAGATTTTTCGGATTGAACTGATTTCTTGAAAAACTGATATTATTTAGGATAGGATCATTTTCAAAATCAGTACAAACTAATTTGATTCTTATTTTTGAACATGTTAATTTTTTTTAACACAATAATAATCTAGTGGATCCCACAAAAGTATTGTTTGGGGAAGATGTGTTCGCAGATTATACCCCACTTGAAGGTAGAGAGGTTATTTCCAAAGTGACATCAAGCTAAAAAACTACAATTAATCACGTACGTAGCTTTACCTCTATGTTTAAAAAATAGAGTGACTATTTTTCGATGATTCATGAGGAGAGTCAAAAGTTGTACTGACTAATTACTACTTCCCTATTTAAACAGAGTACATAAGTTTAATGATCTATTTTACTTTATTTCATCATACCCTAGATAAAAAAATTACAAATCTTTGACTCCAGTAGATATATTAGAAATTATTTTGTTCTTTAAAAATATATATAAAATAAAAAGTCTTACTTTTGATCATTTAATTAATGTATTTTGTTGATTTACAATACTACCTTCACCTCAAATTAGATTCGATGTTTACTATTCATAAGGTTAAATTTTATTCATTTTCTTTTCCTTTTTTTGTTATGAATTTGATAAAATAATATAGTTATGTCATATCTTCGTAGATTTTTTTATAGTTCTTTAATATGTAAAGTTTGTTTTCTAATTCAATTCGAATTATCTAATACTCTCTCGGTTCCTGAGTATTTGTCCACATTTGATTTTTTTGGTCAAAACTGGTAAATTTTGACCTCAAATTAAATAAAAATGATATTAGATATTGATACAAAAAGTAGTTTTATTATATTTATTATACCAAATATTTTTCAAAATATTATTTTATCTAATTAATATACAATATAGTTATATGTCAAAGGTGAAATACAGTTGATCGAAAAAGTTAAAACTGGACAAAAATACTCATGACAGAAGTAGTAGATTGTATTGAAAAATATTTCAGGAACACATTATACATCAACACAAGTGGTTTAAACTGGGACAAAGCGAGTAATTATCTATGCAACATGAATATTTTTTTATCTAGAGTACAAGTTGCTTAGAATTATCAAAGTAAATAAATTTTAATTTGTATGTTTTATACATTTGAGATTTTTTTGCTATGTTTTTAAATTTATAAAAAATAATATGGAGTAGGATTTTCAATATTGATAGGATAAGCATATTTATATCAGAATTAAATCTTAAAGTATAAATGTAACTTCCTCTTAAATATATCAATTATTTAATATATTTTTTTTGAAGTCATTATTTAATATATTTAATACTATGTATTATATATTATAATTATGGTTGTTACCTATTATAGTTAGAATTATTATTATATAAAACTACCTTATATAAATTAGTCATTAATGTGGAGGATTTTTTAATATATTTCTCCACCTATAAATACATACTTTGTATTCCTCTCTTATTCATTCCGCTTCTTCCGCCGCCGTCGCTGATGATTTATCCGGCGACGGTGGCCTCACTCCTACTTGTTACTTCAATAATGATCTGCCATACTCCTCCATTTGGCTCCGGATCCATCACGACCGCTTCCTGATTTTAGATCATATCATCACCTCAACCTACTTAGTCGGCAGATCTTCAGTCAACATGCATCTCTGACAGTACCTCATTCCTTGTGTTTCTTCTCTAATCCAGTCGTGCACGACTCCAGCGCACGTCAATCTTCTCCCTTCTTCGACGTCAGTGACATGAGTCTGTCCGCAGCGGCTCTTCTCCCATCCTCCTCGAAGCATGCACATTTCTTTCCCAACAATATTTCTTCTTCTCTTATGGTCGGGATGCATTCAGGCTGCTCTAGTCAAAAATATGTCTCTAGTTTCTAATCACGACTTTGGTCATCATTCAATTTAAAGTGGGCATTCAATCCTCTTCATCGTTCAGAACATTGGGAGCATGTTAAATATATCAATTATTTAATATATTTAATATTATATATTATAATTATGATTGTTACCTATTATAGTTAGAGTTATTATTATATAATATTACCTTATACTCCGTATAAATTAGTCATTAATGTGGAGGATTCTAAAATATATTTCTTTACCTATAAATACATACTTTGTATTCCTCTCTTATTCATTCAATCAATAAAGTGTTCTTTATTATTTTTACACTTCCTTCGTTTGGAAATGTTTTTTGTATTTGACTTTTTACAATCTCTAAAGTCTAATGTAATAATTTGACAATTATTATATAATTATATATATTTACACAAATATATTTTCTAAAAATTTAACATTTCAAAATTACGATTTAAAAGGAAAGTATTGATATTAATTATACAAAAATACAATGTATTCTTTCTTCAAATCGAGGTTAAAGTACGAAATGTATAATATATATATATCAAAATATAATGTACTCTTTTTGATACTGTATAAAATATATCGATTCAGTATGATAATTTATGTGACACTGATATTGATCTCGAAATATATGTTTAGTATGATTCATGATGGTTAAATATCAATTTTGGTACTAATTAGAATAAATACATACGCACCTAGTTTACATTTAAAAATAAAAAAAACCTTTTAAAAAAATAAAAAGTATATTTTAATAAAAACCCATAAAAAATGAATAACTAAATACAAGAAATGACTATGAAACTTAATTTATTTTTCACAAACTAAAGAATAAATGTTAATAAAATATTTCAAATGCTTGTTAATATTTTTATATTTATCTATAAAATTTAAAAATTGAATAAAAATATAATTTACACATAATAAAATTTGCACCTACTTTTCAAAATAAATTATCATGAAATGACAAATAATAAAAAGATTTTTATTTTTATAATTTATTACTGTAGTATATATGTTCGATTCGGGATTTATACCTTTCTCAAATATCGTACCGATCATCGGTTCAATTCTTTTGAAGTATATTTTTAATTTTTTAGCTTGGTATTTTTTGATTTGGTATTTTCATTTTTTTTTTGTGGGAAATTTCAAGAATCTATTGAAGACTTTGTTGGGGCTCCATGTTACTAACCCGTGTTTGTGGCAAACAAGATATGTGTTGGTCTCATCAGATCATTTCAGGAAGCAGTTTTGGACTCTGCATTGACATCAATTTTCCCAAATCAAGAAATCCCAACTCTCCAATCGCTCAATTCCCGGCGTCTCTCTCCACTGGATTTGCTCTCTCAGTTCATATATGTACGGAATAAGCCATGTACCACACCTGTGTAAGCTCAACTCTCTCCTTAAAATGTAAAGGATGTGTATGTTTTTCTTCAAACGACAATCCCTACTGTTGTACCATAGACATATTTAACAAATACCCATTGTTCGATTCATCTTCATCATGGTGCTGTTGTTCAAATTCCATGTATAGAGTCCCTCTAGGCACTTGTTATGTCTATGGTTTGAGTCAATCCTCTCTGATTCAGTGGTCACCTTGTAAAAGAGTTTACTTGACCAGCTTAGATAGGTGTAATACGGATTTCCCGGTTTCGGGCATTGCAAGAAAGTGCTGTTATGATAAACCTTCTTGCTATTTGAATGAGAGGCGAGGGAAAGGGAGATTCGGGTCTCCTGGATTTAAGGAGAATAGTGAGAGGGGTAGTTTCTGTGATGTTGGTGAGGCCGAGGTTTTGCTCGGATTGCTTAGCGAGAGTGTCGATGAGGAATTTGATGATATGAAGAAGAGAAGGGGAAGTTCTTGGAAGAAGAGAGTGTTGGAGATTAAAAGGAGTGGCATTGAGAGTGATCACATACATAAGAAAGGAGATAAATTGGGTGCAGTTAGAAGGACAAAGTTGGAAGCTGAGCTGGAGGAGGATAGTAAGATGAGAAAAGAACATAGGAGGGGAGATGGGGAAGATGTTTTACTAGGGGGAGGAGTGGAGAAGAAGTGGAGAGCTGCTAGGGAGGTCATGGGGGGTAAAAATCTGGTTAGGCGAAGAGAAGAGGATAAAGAGGTTTTTTTGAGCAGCGAGAGGAAAAAGGAAATTTGTGTACCGAGACAAGAGAAGGAGCAGGTGGTAAGAAAGAGTTACACTGAAAGGGAGATGAATGGAACAGGGGAAGATTTTTCGGTAGTGGATCACGGGAACAAAGTGAGACGAGAGGGGTCCACCTGTTCTTCATACTACTCGGCTTCTTCGAGAGGTGATATAGAAAGCGATAATGAGGTGCAGATTGAGAAAGGGCAAAATCACACCAAATTATCAAGGAGAAATGGGGAATTTTCTCGTTATGGTGAGGTAGGGCAACATGTTAGGACGTTTGAGGATCACTCCGAGGGACAAGGATCGATTTCGAGAAAGGAAGACGCTTCTGTGGGACCCTATGTAGGATCTCATGACATAGATCACAATCTTCAGCGAAAGAAATCCGAGAAGAGGCTCGGTGGCACTTCAATTGAGGAGAATGAGTTTAGGAAGAAGGAATCATCACATAAGCAATCGAGGGTTTCGGGTGTTGATGAGATTAAGCTTGGAAAAGAACTTAGTACTTCTAAGGCTTGCGATGATAAAAAATGGGAGTCCTCCTCGGCGGAACAAGTAACACAACAGTCTGAGATCCGGATGAAGCATGAGAAATTTTTAGGTGAACCACAAATTCAAGAAGTTGCTGTTAGAGGAAGTTTTGGTAAAGGAGAGTCTAACATTAGAAAAAAGCACGCCGAAGCTTCTTCATATATCACTGAGGAGAAACAAAAGCAAGCTAGAGAGGTCACTGGTCAAGTGACTAAAGATGAACATAGAACTTGCATTTCTGAGAGGCAATCATACCCGGAGTTGATAGGTCAGGAAGAGTATAAGACAAACCTTCATTCGTCATCTTCAGAATCCAGAGGGAAATCTTCCCAAACAAGTGCAGGAGGATGTACAAGGATTATGGAACTTCCAAAGCTTTCTGGTCAACCTACCAGTTCAATGCATCCAGAGCATCCATTGATGATGGGTTGTGAAAATGGAAACAGCGTGAACACACAAAAATCTCAGGCATATTCATCTTCTCAAGTGTCGAGTTCTTCGAAACTTGAATCAATGAGTGGTTTTGCAGCACAAAGACTTTCTTCTGAAACTGCACAAAGTGGTCTGACCGTACCAACGGAACATTCCAAAGATAGGCCATACCAAATGCAAGAAGAAAGTCAAGAAACACAAGGTGTGGTCATAAGGAATGAAAAAGTAAGGCATGAGGTTTCCAGTTCTGAAATTCGTACGGAAACGGAGTTGATTCTTGAGGGCGAGCAGCAAAACCCGAAAGTTTTGAGCCAGATCGAACTAGGAGAATCCCAATTGAAAGAAAATGTTTCCACAACTTGTTTGGATGAAATGTGGGTAGACCAATCTATTCAAGAAACATCAAAAACGGAAATCAAGAGATCAGGACAGCCCCTATGGCATATTATCAGAGATATAGTTAGACTCCGCTGGATTTCAAGTTCAGGGTCAGGAGGACTGTGCCCATCACATCAATCCACTACAAGTAGTGAAGCTTGGATTGCTGGGGAGAAATTAAAGCATGACAACAGATCACAATATGAACATTCATCTGACAAGCTTAGAATAGAAGATGTTCAACTTCAGGGAGAAGCATCCAATTCGTCCCATTCCGTTTCGCCAACCAGAATTACTAATTTGGTGTCCAACGAAGAAAAGTTGCAAAAGACTGCCGAAAGCAGAGAGCTAATAGTTCCTTCATCAGCTTCAAGTGAAATTTCATTTCCTGAGGTTAAAGATCTGGAGGTGAGACAGAGAAGAAGGTTTCAGAGGGTGAATCAAGTTATGAAAGACAGATTTGATGAGTGGGAAGAAGCATACAAGCTGGAAACTGAACAGCGCAAAGCTGATGAAATGTTTATGAGGGAAGCTTTGCTTGAAGCCAAAAAAGCTGCCTGCAACTGGGAGGTCCCTGTTGGGGCCGTTCTTGTAAAGGGTGGAAAGATCATTTCTCGTGGATGCAACCTGTGAGTTTTTTTCCCTTTTAACTCTTTGTTCTCAAATAACTGTCCACTAAGGGTAAAAAAATGTGTTTTTAGAGGAGAGAATTAATTTTATCACGCATTGACACTAATATCCCCATTGGTTTCCTTTGCATTGGGAGTAACAAGAAAAGGTTAAACAAATATAAGAGGGGAGAAAAGTCATTTTACTATGTTTTTATGTCATAATAATAAATAATAACCCATGTATAACTATGTTGCAGAGTAGAGGAATTGCGTGATTCCACTGCGCATGCAGAAATGATTTGCATACGGGAGGCTTCAAATATCCTTAGGTCTTGGAGACTTTCGGTAAATCCCATGCTTGACTTGTTTAAAAACATTGAATGTTTAGTTAAATCTCCCTGTAGAACATTGAACTCCATTTCTTTATTTCCTTTTTTTTTAAAATGTGTTTTTCAATCTCATGTGATTCTGAACTGTATAGGAAACCACACTTTATGTTACACTTGAACCATGTCCAATGTGTGCTGGAGCAATACTCCAAGCTAGGATTGATACGCTTGTTTGGGGAGCTCCGAATAAGCTTCTGGGTGCTGATGGAAGCTGGATTAGGTATAAGCTCTTTATACATGCATTCTGCAGCTTATTTCAAACAAGCCATGTTTGTTAGAGAGCTTATATCAGAAGCTTGTCCTTGATTGATTCACAACTTTTAGCAGATTCATAACACATAGATCACTTGATAAGCTCAAAAGCTTATATTTCAAGAGTTTCTTTTAGCTGTGATATACTCCTTCCTTCTCCAAATCAATTTTATAAAACCTTTTCTTAACTCAGTTGAGTGCAAATTTGACAGGCTTTTTCCTGATGGAGATGGCCAGCAATCAACGGATAAACCGCCCGCTCCCGTCCACCCTTTCCACCCGAAAATGAACGTGAGGCGAGGGGTATTAGCGTCAGAGTGTGCAGAATCCATGCAACAGTTCTTTCAACTTCGCCGGAAGAAGGAAAAGAAGCCTGATGAGCCTCCTCCGCCGCGCCTTCCCATTTCCACCCATCCAAACAGGTTCCTAGCTAAGATTCATGATGCCTTCCATCTTATGTTCTGTTTGTAATCATAATTAATCATAATAATTCTATGCTCTAATTTTCTAATAATTTGATAAGCTTTTAACAATTCTGATTTCTAAGTGTGCTAGTTTCAAACAAACACTCCTTCCCCTCTATTTTTAATTGACCATTATGACTTTGTTTATATATTATGGTGCATTAAAAAATCCATATTCATTTACCTCTTGGTGTATCACAAAACTCATAATGGTTAGTTTATGCTTCAAGAAGATAGATACATCCTCTATCTTAGAGTATTCGCCTAGTTTGAAATATTTGGAGTCAAATGGGATTTGATGAACTTCAACAATCAATTACATAAAAACTACATTGCATATTTTCTAAATTAATGAAATAACTTCTTGCTAGTTTTCAGCAACATAAATCTAATGAAATCGTACTGATATGCAATGCAATTTTTATTTAACTGGTAGATCAAAGTTTGTCCAGTTTGATTTGAAAAAGCCGACATCGACTAATATCCTTGGACGAAGGTTTAACTACGAACTTTTGACTTTGTTTACATTTCGACAGAAAAATATTACAAGAATATACAATCAATTCTTGTATACCGGCTATCACGTGTTACGATACTCAACCAATGTTATTTTCAATCCATTTTATTTAAATATTAGTGTAAAACTAAAAAATAAAATTTACACCGTATATTTATAAATTTCAAACTTTATCAAAAGATCTATACAAAAAGGTAGCATGAGTACATGACTATTATTTTATCAAATGATAGTTGAAAATGGATGGGGAAAGACGATTAACTCGACCTGTCAATTAGGTACCGAGTATTATAATTTTTTAGCAGTTCCGTTTTACAATTTATATTTCGATCTATTCTAATTCAGTTATTGCTAAATTCACTTCTCTTTTTGCTAAATTTATCCTATTTATGAAAACTTTTCAATTTTACTCTTAAGTTAATCTAAATCTTGTATTTCCTTATTTTTACGCTTTAAGGGTAAATTTGTTCATTTGAAATTTGTACAAAATAGTATTCCCTCCATCCCAAATTCAAACTTCATTAATTTTCTTTTTCTATTTCTGATAGTCATTTGATAAAATAATATAGTCATGTCACTGCTAGTTGTATAAATCTTTTAATCTAGTTTTTATGTAATTTTTATTTTTTAGTTCTACACCATTTTTCATATAAAATGATTTGAAAATAATTTTAGTTAAACATTATATTAAAAACTAAAACATCAATTTAAATTGGGACGTAGGGAGTTCTAAAACATATAAAGTATGCCTTGTCCTAAATAAGATCTAAAATTTTTTATTCTCTAAATAGTGCGGAGTAGTTAAATGTAGTCCCTAAACGCTTATATTGGAGAATATTTATGGCGGTATGGGCGGGAGAACAAAAGGTCAGTTCTAAAATGCAAGCTATAGTTACGGGTGAGGGGTATTTATGTATCTTTAGATTAATATTACATAATTAATAATTAAATTAAGTACTATTAAGATATTTAAAATATTAAGTACAACAACAACCCAGTTGAATCCCACTACATTAGGATCTGGAGAGGGTGTGTGTACGCAGACATTGCCCCTACTCGGTAGTAGGGAGGCTGTTTCCAAGGGATATCTGGCTCCAACTGCACAAAAAATATGATAAGAATCACAGTATAACACATATAAAGCATCAAGTACAATGGAATGAAAGTCCTGCAAGCAATAACAAAAATTTCCAACCAAACAAAACACACTACAAAAAACCTCTGAAGCACCGGACCCCTATCCAGCTACTCTAATCCTAGTTCTCCAAATGTTCCTATCTAAAGTCATATCCTCAGTGTGAGAAGTCCTAAATCCTACCTAATCACCTCCTTCCAATACTTCCTAGGTCTACCTCTTCCCCTACTTCTCCCGACAACCGTAATCCTCTCGCATCTCCGTACAGGGGCATCAGCATTCCACCGTCTCACATGACCAAACCATCTCAACCTCGCTTCCCGCAGCTTATCTTCCACCGGCTCCATGCCTACATGACGACATGGCGTCAGATAACTTCATTCGAAATCCTATCCGACCTTGTCTTCCCACACATCCATCGTAACATCCACATCTCCCCCGCATGCAGACGACGCACATGAGTCTTCTTAACCGCTCAACACTCTGCCCCATATAACATAGCAGGTCTGACTACGGACCGGTAGAATTTACCTTTTATCCTGGGCGAAATCTTCGGATCACACAACACCCCTGAAGCCAACCACCATTTGGCCCAAGCCACTCCAACATGATGTCCAACATCCCCGTCTAACTCCCCATCAGCTTGAATTACCGAGCCAAGATATCGAAACTTGTCTACCTTAGGCACTAGGTGAGAGTCAATCCTAACTTCCACTTCTGATTCCGTTTCCCGATCGCTGAAACGACATTCCATGTATTCAGTCTTGTTCCTACTTATTCTGAATCCTTTAGTCTCAAGGGTAAGGCGTCATAGTTTCAACTTATCGTTTAGTCTCTCACGCGTGTCGTCGATAAATACAATATCATCCGCAAAAAGCATGCACCATGGGACCCCTTCTCGAACACCTTGTGTCAAGACGTCCATCACCAAGGCGAACAAAAAAGGGCTAAGGGCAGACCCCTGGTGTAATCCCATCCCTACGAGAATGACTTAGAGTCGCCCCTGGTGGTCCTTACCCTAGTCCTACCTCCATCGTACATATCCTTGATCGCGCGAGTGTACGCGATGGGAACTCCTCTCGACTCAAGGCACCTCCATAAAACCTCCCTTGGCACCCTATCGTATGCCTTCTCAAGATCAATAAACACCATATGAAGGTCCTTCTTCCTAGCCTTATACTCTTCCATTAACCTCCGCACGAGGTGAATAACCTCTGTAGTCAATCTGATAGGCATGAAACCAAACTGGTTCTCAGAAATCCATACCCCTTTCCGCACCCTATGCTCAATGACTCGCTCCCAAACCTTTATGGTGTGGCTAATCAGTTTGATGCCTCTATAATTCTCGCAGCTCTGAATGTCACCATTGCCTTTAAACAGGGGGGCCAAGAGACTCTCCCTCCACTCATCAGGCATCCTAGCTGTCCGAAAGATAACATTGAATAGTTTGGTTAGCTAAACCCACCCACCACGACCCACATGCTTCCAAAACTTCACCGGAATCTCATCCGGTCCCAAAGCTCTCCCACTACGCATCCCGCGAATTGAAGAGCCCGAGCCACCTCTTCCAGGCAAATGCGCCGACAATACCCAAAGTCACGAGATGCCTCAGACTGCCCCAGCTCATCAAGAACTAGTCTCTGGTCTCCTCCCGCATTTAAGAGTTCACAAAAGTACCTCTCCCCCCCCCCCCCCCCCCCCCGCGCGCTTAGCCACCTTGGCAGTCTCAACTAAAACTCTACCATCGCTGCCCTTCACGCATCTCATATGGTCCTAAAATATTAAGTACGAGTACTATATTATTAGGAAAATAGCTACTCCATGGTGAAAGTGTAAAACGTTGAAAACAAGACCAAAAATCTAAAGTTAGCAACCAAATTGTTTCTTCATTTCATTTTTCATTTCGATTTTCTCATAGTTTTTTTTAAATTTCGAAATTATAACAAGATGTTATCATTTTAGGGGATTTTTGTGTGTGGGTGAGTGATGATTATATCATTATATGATACTCCCTCCGTCCCCCATAGATCTTCTCAATAGCCTTTTTTCTTTGTCCACAATAGATCTTCTCATTCCATTTTTTAACAATTAAAATACCATAACTACCTCCACTTACTTTATTTATTACATCTCACCCACCTCATTTAATACACTCCACCCATATTTCATTAAGGGTATTATGGTAAACTTTCACCTTTTTTCAACTCTCCTTAAAAACCACCAAAAGTCAAAATGAGAACATCTTAGGGGGACGGAGGGAGTATAAAATATGATGAACTTGATTATGATTTGCCCACCATTTACCGAGACAACAACTTTCTTAGATGTGAAATTCGGGATTTTTTTTGAGGATTTACCCACAAGTGTGTGGAAATATTATATTAGGAGATGAGTTAGGGGTAGGAATCATCAATTTTACGAACGGAGCACTGGAAGTGTCCCAAAATGATAATGACACCGTTAGTGTCATCAAAAGCCGGTGTCACTAAAACACCACCAACTCCGATGTGGGTACGGTGGATCGTTGAGATTGTCAGTAGCCATCAAAGGAGTCCGTTGGAATGAAAGCACCACTTAATACTGTTAAGAATAATAAATGTATTAGAAAATATAATATTATTATTCATTATATTTTTTATTACATTACTTTCGTATTACTCCCTCCGTTCTCAAAAACACTTCCTCTTTTATTCTTTCCACTTCCAACAAAACACCCTCTTTCTATTAAAAAACCACTTTGACCCTTACTTTTTCATACTCTACCTATCACATCATACTTTTTCTCTAATAATCTATCCATCACATCTTACTTTTATCCATCACATCAGGTGCAAAATTGGAAATCAACTATAATTTAACACTTCCTTATTTTTGCCCCCAAATCAAATGGGAAGGGTTTTTTCAAACGGAGGGAGTATATTGTTATTATAATTCTCTTACTTAGATTAGAAATCACTCTTCAAATACACACACACAGATATATATATATATATATATATATATATATATATATATATATATATATATATATATATATATATATATATATATATATATATATATATATATATATATATATATATATATATATATATATATATATATATATATATATATATATATATAATGTTATATCTTTCATTATCTTTCGTTATTCAATAAGACCAAATATTATCAGATTGTATCATGGTATTGGAGCTAAGGTTCTCAAAAACCCACTCTTTCCTTTTCAGACCGAACACATCGTTGGTCTCTATTGACGCCGGTCGATCATGTCACTGACCGATCTCGATAATCGTGCCTAACAGCCGACGACGCCCATTGCCCCTCTCTTTCTCTCCAAAAACTATTAATATATTATCTCTCTCTCTCCCAAAAAATCATGCGTGTGAATGAAGAACGAGAAAGTTACATTTGTCTGTGTTTTTTCGAGAGATCAGGAGCACGAAACGCGATAGAGAAGCATAGAACGGCCTGAAAGGAGAAAAAACTTATCGCCCTCACTCTAATCTTTAACACTCTCACTAGAAAAAACTCAGCAAACGTAATCTCAAGCTCATTCGTCATGCAACGAAAATATGACTATATATATCTATTTCTAGAGGCTATCCTCACAGAAGTTCTTCCAGTGGCTCAAGTCCAATACTCGTTCTCCAAGCTTCTCCTCGTTACCAATGATCAGCTTGCGCAGAGATATTAGGAATAATAGATGTATTAGAAAATGTAATATTATTATTTATTACATTCCTTATTACATTACTTTCTTATTGTATTGTTAATATAATTCTTCTCCTACTTAGTTTAGAATTCTCTCTCGTAATCCCTATATATACGAATCTGTCCTTCATTATTCAGTAAGACTAATTATTACTTCCTCCGTCCCAAATTATTTGTCACATTTCTATTACCGAGGCAAAATATCAAGTTTTTTCAATTCATTCTATTTACATATTGGTAAAGAAATAAAAAATAAAAATTACACATAAAAAAATTACATGAAAAGTTCTTCGAAATAAGAGGTGTCAAGAATATTTTATTTTATCAAATAACCAATGAAAACGTCGAAATAAATAAAAGTTCCCGCGACTGCTGAAAAAGCAAATGTTGTGAATATTTAGGAACGGAGGGAGTATCAAATTGTATCAAATTTGATAATAATTGTTATTATTGAATAATGAAAGATCCATCCCTATATATAGGGATTACGTACTATACAGTATTCTAATCTAAGAATAATAATTATATAAACAATACAATAAAGAAATAACATAATAAGGTCCGCCACCGCAAAAGCGACTACCATTTGCTCTTGCATGGCGTCCAATGTTTTTGAATCAATGACCTTAATGTAAATTGCATTGAAAAATTAACAAAGTCTGGTTATTGTCTCCCCCCCCCACACACACATTTATTGGTAATATCAATATAATTGCCACCAGTAGAAAATGCTAAATCAGTACATGGAAATGATGAGATTTAAGGCTGTTTAATTTCAAATCTTTCATCAAATGCGACTCTTAATTTTTTAACATACTTTTGTGAAACTTTTATAATACGTATGTTTGAGAAACTGAAAAGAGTTGGGAAAAACTAGAAACTAAAAGAAATTAGAAGTTGGAAAAAATCAAACGAACTTTAAAAATAAGTTATACTCCATTCAATTCATTTCCAATATTTTCTCTTCTTATTTGTTTCCATGTCACACTTTTTTTATTTTTAGTGTTTTTTATTTTTTATTTTCTTTATTATGTCACATTATTTTTGTGACTCACAGCCATTAGTACTTTTTCTGAAATCTTTGCTTTTTAAATAAATACCACTATTAGGCCGTCTGTAGTGCCACCCTCCCTGGCCCCACGCGTGATCTGCCGTGGTTATGTCACGTTCCTCCCTCCCTCACGCGAACACCGCCCCCCTCCCCTCGTGGCCGGGACACATGAGTGCATCCGTGGTCACGACCACGGGTGCTCCACTGCCCGTCCGATCATTTCTTTTTTTCTTTCTTTCCAATGGTCATGTTGACCCAAAAAATTGAATTTTTTTCTGCCAAATTTCAAGCCCACTAACTCCTTCTCTCTTTCTATTTAAACAAACCAATTCAAACTAATTTTGAACACAATCACTTCTTCATAATCTCAATTTTTATTATTTTTTTACAAATTTTATATTTCTACTCACACCATGAATCCAAAAAATTCTAATTTTTCGTATTTTTACAATCTCAAAAATCGCCCCGCCATCAATTCAAATTATCCGAATGCCGGAATATGTTTGATGATTTTTATCGTCTGACTTTCGAAGGATTTGAGTATTGGACTCCATTCCCGAACTTCTTCTTGAGTGGCTCTCAACTCTCAAGGTTTAGCGTTTCCCAATTTCATCTCGGAGACTCAACCTCATTACATACAGGAGACGCAATCTCAGCCTGAGGCAGAGTCTGGGAAGAAGAAAAAAGGTTCAAAGAAAAAAGGCTCCACTTCAAAAGAAGGTGACTGACATGGCGTTCCTAAGCACGAAGTATGAAGGTACGGGAGTAGTATGTTTGTACAATAATTTGTTACAAGATAATATAAAAAAGGAAAAAAACTATAAACAAAAAATTATTAATAACGAAAAAAATTTAATTATGAACAAATAATTTATAAAAATAATGTATAAAAATAATTACAAAAAAGTTAATTACAATAAAAAATAAGAATGAAAAGAAATAAAATTATTATTTTATAAAAATTATAATTTCATTTGAATAGAAAATTAGAAATATGTAATTATTTATAAAAATAAAAATATAATTATTACAGTGGTGGTGAGGCATTATAAATGTACAATAAGTGAAATCACGGGTATGATTTGGAGTAAACACTGGCATTAGAGATAGTGTTACAATTTCTCTAAGTATGACACACTATGCCGAGTGATGACTAAGGCGAAGGGGCAGCAACAAAGGTTGAATGGCAAAATAAAAAACAATTACTCAAATTAATAAATTAATGGAGAGTAATTGATAAAAGAGAAATGGAGATGTTATAAAATATGGACGTCATAATTGTAACCCTGTGAGCCATTATTAACCCACGTGTCAACTTCTGAGTGGAAGGACATTGTCCTTTTTTTTTAAGTGAGTACCTTAAGAAAACCCTAATAGTAAAAAAAATTTATTACAACAAGTAGTACTGACTGATGACGCCGCCATACTTTGTTTTAGGGCACGCCGGGTTACGTGGCACTTTAAAAAAAAAGGAAAAAACGGGAAAAAAAGTCACCTGGAGCCCAAGAAAAGGTTAGCAAAATTAGGTCATCCGGCTATTTGTATACTCCCATAGATATAAATAGATATAAGAGAGTATATTTTAGTATTGAATTTCCAAAAATGTTCTTTGATGTGATGGATAAAAGTAGGATTTGATGGGTAGATTATTAGTAAAAAGGTATGATGTGATAGGTACGGTATAAAAAAATAAGGGGTAAAAGTGACTTTTTAATAGAAATGAGAAGTGTTTTATGGGACGGATGAAAAAAGAAATGAGAAAGGTTTTATGGGACGGAAGGAGTATATAAGTGTGCCCGTGCATTCTCTCCTTCACAACTTTTATACATTCACTTATTCCAGGAGATATATATATAGAGTGAGAGAGAGGGAGAGAGAAACAAAGATAATCGATCGAGAAGATGATGACGACGACGGAGAATGGTCTTCGTTTCCGGCCAACGGAGGCGGAACTGCTAAAGATGTTACGGCAGTTCACTGACGGGGAGTACACCGGCAGCCTTGTGGAGCAACATCATCTCTACGCGGATGAAGAGCCCTGGGAGATTTGCACCGGCCGTGGCACGGCAGCAACCGACGACAACCCCTGGTACTTCTTCACGGAGATGAAGCGGAAACCGGCCAATAAGGGCCCGGGGAAGAGGTTTATCCGCTCCGTGGGGAAGGGGACGTGGCACGAGACGAGTAAAGTTGAGACTATTTTCAACCCAGAGCGGAAACAGGCTCTCTTAGGGTTCAAGAGGAACTTCACGTACAGGGGGGAGATGACGAGGAGCGCAAGGGCGAATTCGTCATGAACGAATTCTCTCTCCCGAAAGGCACCGTCAAATCCGACCGCAAAGATTTCGTCATATGTCGGTTGAAGAGGAAGAAGAGAGGACCGGTCCACGACGACAACGTTGATGCCGGGGAGGACGCGCCAAGAATGATGCTAGTGTTACAAGAACACTTCCACTTTCTATTAAAAAACCACTTTTACCCTTACCTTTTCATACCCTATCTATCACATCTTTTTTTCTCTAATACTCAATCCATCACATCTTACTTTTACCCATCACATCAAGGGCAAAATTGGAAGTCAATTATAATTTAACACTTCCTTATTTTTACACAAAGTTAAAATAGGAACACTTTTACAGAACAGAGAGAGTACTTATTGATTGTGAAGAAAACCCTATAGAAATAATGAAGAAAATTGTGAAGAAACTGCCACAGTTTTATTGTGAAGAAAAACTTTGTTATTTCATTTTTCAAAAAATTAAGAAAAACATGGTCGTGATATACGTAACAAAATTTTCAATTCTTTTTAATTAAATATTGATATAGAAATAAAACAAAAATTACATATTGAAAATGTAAATGAAAAAATATTTGAAATAAGAAATATTTAAAATAATTTATTTTATTAAATAATCAATAAAAATTACAAATAAACCAAAAAAATGTTCTTGTTCAAAAATGAAATATGACAAGCATACCGGGAGAGTATAAGTTATTTTAGTTAAATAAATCTTGATTTTCATGGTGCTTTAAATACATGATAACAATTAACAAAATATAAAAGGAATTATGTTAGCTGAAGAAAAAGAAAAAAAATTACACTATTAAAAGGAATTATGTTAGCTGAAGAAAAACAAAAAAATAATTACACTGTTAAAAGGAATTATGTTAGCTGAAGAAAAACAAAAAATAATTACACTATTAAACCACCTCCAGATAACATAATAACTTTTAATAGTGTAATTCCAACCGTTAAGCATCGTTGCATCCATCATTATTCAAATCGATGCAATGGAGACAGCCATGACGGAGATGGGAGGCGACGGCGGTGTGGAGGACCAAAGGAAAATGACATTCCAAATATTATTCTCGCCGGAAGTCATACATTCAAAAAATGGAAAATGACTTTCACAAATAGGCTTTGAATTGAAAATACTCCCTCCGTCCCGAAAAACATGGGAGTTTTGATTTTGAAGAAGGACTTAAGGAGAGTGTATTTTGGCATTGAATTTCCAAAAATGTCCTTTGATGTGATGGGTAAAAGTATGATTTGATGGATAGATTATTAGTATAAAGGTATGATGTGATAGGTATGGTAGGAAAAAGTAAGGGGTAAAAGTGACTTTTTAATAGAAATGAGAAATGTATTTTGGGACGGAAGTAATTTCAATACGATCAGTGACAGACCTATTAAAAAGGGAATGGGGTGAGAAAGTTGCTTAACTAAATACTCTCTCCGTCCCTGAAAACATGAGAATTTTGATTTTAAAGGAGGATTTAAGGGGAGTGTATTTTGGTATTGAATTTCCAAAAATGTCCTTTAATGTGATGGGTAAAAGTATGATTTGATGGATAGACTATTAGTAAAAAAGTATGATGTGATAGGTAGGGTATGAAATGGTAAGGGGTAAAAGTGACTTTTTAATAGAAATGAGAAATGTTTTCTGGGACGGAAGTAATTTCAATACGATCAGTGACAGACCTATTAAAAAGGGAATGCGGTGAGAAAGTTGCTTAACTAAATACTCTCTCCGTCCCGGAAAACATGGGAGTTTTGATTTTAAAGAAGGATTTAAGGGGAGTGTATTTTGGTATTGAATTTCCAAAAATGTCATTTGATGTGATGGGTAAAAGTATGATTTGATGGATAGATTATTAGTAAAAAGGTATGATGTGATAGGTAGGGTATGAAAAGGTAAGGGGTAAAAGTGACTTTTTAATAGAAATGAGAAGTGGTTTTTGGGACGGATGAAAAAAGAAAGGAGAAAGGTTTTCTGGGACGGAAGGAGTAATTTCAATATGATCAGTGACAGACCTATTAAAAAGGGAATGGGGTGAGAAAGTTGCTTAACTAAATACTCTCTCCGTCCCGGAAAACATGGAAGTTTTGATTTTAAATGAGGATTTAAGGAGAGTGTATTTTGGTATTGAATTTCCAAAAATGTCCTTTGATGTGATGAGTAAAAGTATGATTTGATGAATAGAATATTAGTAAAAAGGTATGATGTGATAGGTAAGGTATGAAAAGGTAATGGGTACAAGTGACTTTTTAATAGAAATGAGAAGTGTTTTTTGGGACGGATAAAAAAAGAAAGGAGAAAGGTTTTCAGGGACGAAGGAAGTATTTGAGTTGAATTTATTATGTTTTCACGCATGGATCTAAACTTGTGTTTGAATTAAGTATTAAAACTTCTGCACTCTTTTATACTTCCTCCGTCCAAAAAAGATTTACACGTTTCAAAAAAATTGTGTCCCACTTTTACCCCTTACTTTTTCAAACCCTACATATCATATCATACTTTTTTTCTAATAATCTACATATCACATCATACTTTTACCCATCACATCAAGGATATTTTTGGAAAGTCAACACAAAATTATCCCTCTCTTAATTTCTACTTAAGTCAAAACGTACCCATCTTTATGGGACGAAGGGAGTATACTCTCATTAATATTTAAATTAAATGTCTTAAAATCTTTTGAAATATGATGTGTTTGGAAGCTAATTATCTAATAACAACCTGATCCGCTAGTTCATGTATTCGTATTACGCGGGTAGCTAGGGTGTTACATATATTCTCAGAAAACAACTTTATTTAGAGTTACTCACGTAATCAAGAAGTAAAAATGTACCCTAAGCACGTAATCAAGAAGTAATTAAAGAGGCCGTCATACTAATTGCTTTTGGTGCACGCAGCCATACTAATAATATTAAGAGTTAAATTAAATTAAAAAGGAAATTAGGGCAACTTCTTCGTACCCCGTATATATATGTGTGTGTCTGTGTGGCGTGACTGCCGTCATCAATACTTCCAAACAAATTTCATTATCAAGGTGCGAAGAAGAGAGAGAGAGAGAGAGAGAGAGAGAGAGAGAGAGAAGAAGATGAGTGGGGATGGCATGCGTTTCCGGCCAACTGACGCCGAGCTGCTAAAGATGTTACGGCAGTTCACTGACGGAGACTACACCGGCGGCCTCGTGGAGCGACGTCATCTCTACGCGGATGAAGAGCCCTGGGAGATTTGCACAGGCCGTGGAACGGCCGCAGCCGACGACAACACCTGGTACTTCTTCACGGAGCTGAAGCGGAAACCGGCCACTAAGGGCCCGGGGAAGAGGTTTTTCCGCTCCGTGGGGAAGGGGACGTGGCACGGGACGAGTAAAGTTGAGACTATTTTCAACCCCGATCGGAAACAGGCTCTCTTAGGGTTCAAGAGGAACTTCACCTACTGGCGGGGAGATGACGAGGAGCGCAAGGGCGAATTCGTCATGAACGAGTTCTCTCTCCCGGAAGGCACCGTCAAGTCCGACCGCAAAGATTTCGTCATATGCCGGTTGAAGAGGAAGAAGAGGGGACCGGTCCACGACGACAACGTTGATGCCGCGGAGGACGCGCCCAGAATGATGCTAGTGTTACAAGAACAAGAAAACAACAACGATGATGACGTGTCGTTTTCGTACGACGAGCTGTTCGGCGGAATAGAGGTTGAAGACATGACCGCCGCCCCCGCCTTGTTACAAAATGATGATGCCGCAAGTAATGAGACATGTCCATGCACCACCAATACGGCGGCGGCGGCTCCTCTTAGTGGGGTTTCTGGTGATACAGCATGGACGCTAGAGATGGTGGAAGATTTCTTGCTAAAAGACGACGACGATATCGTTGTCGGCGGGGACGCAGCGGCTAGTGCGGCGGAGATTCAAGAAGATAATGGATGGTTTTCGAGCATGATGGATGACTTTGAAGTAGAACACGGCGGTGGTTCGGTGGCTGCATCACCCGGCCATATGAGTTTTGATCATAATTTTGATGAATTGTTTGTGTAATGGAATGATTTGTAACCTTTCCGGGTTTTCTAACGGTTCTTTCCCGGATCGTATCAAAAGAGTCGAACCGCATAGGGTTTTAGAGGTCGAGTCTTTCAACATCACATTAATACATACAATTAAAAGTTGATCCAATATATCCAAATTAATTAATCAGACTTGTGTTCTTGATGTTTGTTTGCATGCATGCATCGTTACCTTATAGATTTGATTCATTAAAGAAAGATACTTAAGCAGTTTATTACTATGTCAAAACCCTTAATTGTTTATATATTGGGGGTTTATTTAAAGGGTGTTTGAGTGATTTAGTAATTTAGCTGATTTTAGTAATTTAGTTTCTGTTTTGAGTGGAAGTGATTTTATTTTGTTTGGCATGTCAGCTTCTGCTTTTCACCATCACTATTTTATACACAGAACACCGTTTTGGAGAAGCAGGTATGAGGTACTTTTGCTTTCAGCTTTTGTGAAAATCACTTTATTCAGAAGTTAATCACTTCAAACAAGCTCTTAGTACGTACTCCATATATATAGACTACTAGTACTAATAATTGTTCTTAAAATGTTAATATTTAGTGTCCTAAAATTGGGAATGAAGAAATAAATAATTGCGTAGAGAGATCAGAAGTGATTCGCAATAATGATCTCATACTCCCTTCGTTTAATGTCATTTGATTTCTTTTAAAATGTAATTTTGATCAAACTACTTTTTCCGTCGTATATCTTTCTTATTATTTTGATTTTTGTGATGGATTGATTATTAGAGAAAAAATATGATGTGATAGGTATGGTATGAAAAAGTAAGGGTAAAAGTGATTTTTTAATATAAAGTGGAATTGTTTTGTTGGAAGTGAAAAAAATGAAAGAAAAAGTGTTTTTGATAACAGAGTGAGTAATATTATGCCAAAAAAAGATATGGGATGAAAAACATATCTTTTTTACGTATATCATTTATTTATGTGAAAATTGCACTAAATAGGACTAAAACATAATGACTTTCCTAATCTAGGGCTTAAACTTTTTTATTCGCTAAATAAGACTTATTAATGTCTTAGTGGAGAAATAATATCCAGTAATGATGGACATTTACTTGAATAATGACTAATTAATAATGACCAAAACTCCTACATTGGGAAATAAAAACATATGGTCTTATATTCGGAAAGTCATTATGTTTTAGTTCTATTTAAGTAAATTACTCTTTATTTATAGTCGAAATGTTGTCTCGAAGCCATGAAAATCAAATTGTACAAAGTATTTAGGCATGGAGGGAATATGGCATGGTAAAGATTAACGTTTATATACATACACTATATACTTGTTGTCACTGAGATGGTGGCAAACTGTTGCTGTAGTGTAGTGGTTCTCACATTAGTCTTACACACTAAAGGTCCCCAGTTCGATCCTTGGCAGCAACATTATTCCTTTTGTTTTACTTCACTCTTTTTTTGAGTGGGACATGTTTTTTATGCCCTTCCATTGTTCTGCTTATTCATCCTTACTTCATCACTAAAATTGTGTGACATTAAGTGTCACAAATCTAACTGTCATAATGTATTATTAGTAAAAAAATGTACTCTTTCCAACCCATATCTTTCTTTTCAGAGCATTATTCCAAGCAACTTCACAAAAAAAGTTTACTGGCATTTTTTCATTGCATATATGATAAAATAAAATATTTTTGTCACAATATCTTTTATTGAACTTTTAATATAGTTTTTAAATATGTAAATTTTACGGAGTATTTTTTATTTTTATACCAATATTTAAATAAAATAAATTTAAAAAACTCGAAGGTTTTCTTCGTTTTGCGCAACGAAAAAAAAGATATGGGACACAAGGAGTGTTAGCTTAGTTTAATTTGACTCTAAGAAAACTTAAGGAAAATCTTAAGAAGTTTGCAATTAAAATTTTTAGAGAGAAATTTAGGTATGCAGGGATATGCCAATGAAGAACTTGTTGATTCATTGCTTAAAGAATGTATAGCTAGCACTCAGATTGTCAAAATATTGTTGAGTGTTACTTCAAAGTCCCACATCGGTGGGATAGGAAAATTGAGGAGGGATTGAAGCCTATAAATAAAGAGGGGATATAGGCTTCCATCACACAACACAATCCTTCAATCTATATAATTGTGTATTAGATTTTAGGTTGTGAGTGTCAAATATTGGAGAGGGTTTGTAATTTTTCCGTGCAAAAATTACTAGTGAGATTTATCCTAGAGGGGGTCGTGGAGTAGGTCTTGAGGTGGCGAACCACGTTAAAAATTTGTGTGCTCTCTTTTCTTTTCTTTCCATTTGTTTGCAGTGGGGGCCTAACAAGTGGTATCAGAGCCAAGGTGCAGAGCTCAGGTGACCTAGTAATTATAATTCTTAATATGCTCTGTGGTTGCAGCTTTGACTGATCTTCCACATCAGAAAAGAATTATTAATTACAGAGTTGCAGTCTAGGGAGGAAGGAGATATAGCAAGGAGTAAGAGGAGGGAGTGCCACTTCAGCGGAGGAGGTGGTTGTCCAGTCAGCAGAGGTGGGTCCGTGAGTGCCACGTCAGCAGTTTTTGGGTTTGAGTGCCACGTCATCATCTAGTCAGCACCACGTCAGCAGGTCCTGTCATCAGTGGGTCCCATCGCCGCGTCAACAGGTCTAGTCATCGTGTGGGTCCCGTTGGTGATTTTTTGAGAGAAGTTGGTTCTGACTAATTTTGACGTCCTGATTCCATTTTTGAGGCTAGTTTCCTCAAATTTGGATTGTTTGGCATTAGTTGATTGCTGCTTGAGTAGAACTATGACTACCTTGAAGTTTGAAGTTCCGTTATTTGATGGAAGGGCGGACTTCATGTTGTGGCAATGCACGATTCAAGACTATTTGGTCCAGCAAGGTCTTGATTTAGCATTGCAAGATGAGAAGCCAAGTGATATGAAAGAATCAGAGTGGAGTACAATCCAGAAGAAGGCTGTCAGCACAATTCGGTTGGCACTGCCCCCACAGATTAAAGTGACACTGCTGAAAGAGACATCACCAAAGAAGTTGTGGGAAACGTTGGAGAGCAAGTTTGCGCCGAAGACACTTACTAACCGGTTGATGATGAGGATGGATTTGTACTCACTGAAGATGGAAGAGGGAGGTAGCATAATTGATCACATCAACAAGTTTAATGAGCAAGTATCAAGACTGTTAAATGCAGGGGAGACTATAAAGGATGAAGAGCAAGGGCTGCTTCTACTGGCTTCACTACCAAAATCTTTTAAGCCGTTTGTGCAGTCAATGATAGCAGGAAGGACTACACTGCGACTAGATGAGGTGACGACTGCCTTGAAGTAGAGTCAAAGGATGATGGGAGGTGAAGAGTCTTCCAGGGACAATCATTTACTAGCTGCTGTGAGTGTTGAGAAAGGGAGGAAGAAGAAGAGTGACCAACTTGGGAGAAGATCTCATCTAAGAGACATGAGCACTATTAGCTGCTATTATTGTGAAAAGTTGGGTCACACGAAGAACGGTTGTCCAGAACTCAAGGAGGACTTGCAGATCCTAAAGGAGAAGAAGGGCAAATCGAAGGAAGCTTCTTTCGCAAATGTGATCACTTATGAAGATGATCTCCTCTGAAGATAAGAGTACTGCTGGACAGAAGATTCTGCAGGATGGGAGTATCGCTGCAGAAATCGCAAATGATGTAGGACTTTGAATTAAGGGGAGATTTGTTGAGTGTTACTTCAAAGTCCCACATCGGTGGGATAGGAAAATTGAGGAGGAATTGGAGCCTATAAATAAAGAGGAGATATAGGCTTCCATCACACAACACAATCTTTCAATCTGTATAATTGTGTATTAGATTTTAGGTTGTGAGTGTCAAATATTGGAGAGGGTTTGTAATTTTTTCGTGCAAAAATTACTAGTGAGATTTATCCTAGAGGGGGTCGTGGAGTAGGTCTTGAGGTGCCGAACCACGTTAAAAATTTGTGTGCTCTCTTTTCTTTTCTTTCCATTTGTTTGCAGTGGGGGCCTAACAAATATATCTCAATAGTTACAAGTGAAATTTAATACAAACATTTGCATGAATTGTGTGCCAATATTATTGTTGTTGTTGTTGTTGTTGTTATTATTATTATTATTATTATTATTATTATTATTATTATTATTATTATTATTTTGCACATTAAAACACAGTTTTACTCCACACCAAATTGAGTGATGCAGAAGTTCCAATTACATCATTCTTCTATGCATAAAGTAGCTTCCAATGTAAAAATATATGTAGTTGATTATTGTTTCCTTAATTGTACATTATTTCCTTTTGATGAAGAGTTTCATTCCTCATCCTCCATATTCAATTCCATACACACTTGGAGCCCATATTGCAATTATTTTCATCATTCTTTTCTTGCTAATATTGTCCTTCAGCAATAATGCTTCCAAATCAGAGAAACTGTCAACCCTTAGTTCCATATTGATCAAACTGCTGCTGCTTCTTCTTCTTATAACCTGCTGTGCATTTGGGCATTTCCCAAATAGGTGAGTGTCATTCTCTTCACTTTGTCCACATAATATACAGCTCATGTCCACATTTGTATGTATATCTTGATATTCTGGCTTTTGTTTGCAGTCTTCCTCTCATCATTAGCCACACCACAAACTTGAATTTTGGTGGGGTCATTTTGTTCCAAACATATTCTGTTCAACTAACTGTTCTTTTTTGGTATGCACCCAAAATGCACCATAGAAACACTCTTTAATTTAATTAAGTTCCAAATTCATTTAAATTATTTCAAAAAAATCAAACTAGACTAATACATCAGAACAGAGGCAGTACTTTTTATCCATGAATTATTATCACGTACATAATCTCATACACGTGTCAAATTTTTTTCACATTTCCTTTTGTCTCAACAAAGTTTGGCTTATAATTTACTATACCAATTAAAATTTATGTACCGAAGTAAAAAAAAATACTAACCTTTCGTGTATCATTGGTAAAATTTATCTAAGAGAATCATTAAATTGTATGATAATTTAGATATTTAATGCACAAAGAGAAATCTCTCAAAAAAATCATAGAGTAATTTAGATGTTGAATTAGATTCAATTAAATTTTACCCGATATTTTTAAATCCTAACTTAATTATTCGACTCGACAAAATATAAAAAAATCATCTTATGTTGAAGTAAAACAAAGAGAAAGCACCAAATAAGAGCTCTCTGTTTGTACCTTTAAAATAGGAGTTCACGCTGTGGTAACTCTATATAGACATTTCAAATTACTTTAAGTTTTGGTAATATATAAGGTTACGATTGACATTTTAAATTCATTTTGACTCCTAGCTATTTAAAGAATAAAATATGAAGCATTTATTTTCAATGTTTTACGTTTATTTTAATCTTTTTCCCATAAAACATCTTTTGGTCATCATATGCATGGTGCACATTTCGCAATTGCTCAAGGCCACGCTTAATAGGAATAAACGAATAATAGCACCCCATTTAATTTGAACGTTTTTTAAAAAAATTCTCACCAAATTCTCTATATATGGCTTTGTTTTTTCTCACCCACATCATTATTCTGTTGTAGAACTTGTTAATGGAATTTCATAATGGAGGAATTTTTTTACTCACCTCTCTCAAAAAATAGGATCCTGTTAGGCCCCCACTGCAAATAAATGGAAAGAAAAGAAAAGAGAGCACACAAATTTTTAACGTGGTTCGGCACCTCAAGACCTACTCCACGACCCCCTCTGGGATAAAATCTCACTAGTAATTTTTGCACGGAAAAATTACAAACCCTCTCCAATATTTGACACTTACAACCTAAAATCTAATACACAATTATACAGATTGAAGGATTGTGTTGTGTGATGGAAGCCTATATCTCCTCTTTATTTATAGGCTCCAATCCCTCCTCAATTTTCCTATCCCACCGATGTGGGACTTTGAAGTAACACTCAACAAATCTCCCCTTAATTCAAAGTCCTACATCATTTGCGATTTCTGCAGCGATACTCCCATCCTGCAGAATCTTCTGTCCAGCAGTACTCTTATCTTCAGAAGAGATCATCTTCATAAGTGATCACATTTGCGGAAGAAGCTTCCTTCGATTTGCCCTTCTTCTCCTTTAGGATCTGCAAGTCCTCCTTAGGTTCTGGACAACCGTTCTTCGTGTGACCCAACTTTTCACAGTAATCGCACCTAACAGTGCTCATGTCTCTCAGCTGAGATCTTCTCCAAAGTTGGTCACTCTTCCTCTTCCTCTCTTTCTCAACACTCACAGCAGCTAGTAAATGACTGTCCCCGGAAGACTCTTCACCTCCCATCATCCTTTGACTCTCCTTCAAGGCAGTCGTCACCTCATTTAGTCGCAGTGTAGTCCTTCCTGCTATCATTGACTGCACAAACGGCTTAAAGGATTTTGGTAGTGAAGCCAGTAGAAGCAGCCCGTGCTTTTCATCCTTGATAGTCTCCCCTGCATTTAACAACCTTGATACTTGCTCATTAAACTTGTTGATGTGATCAATTATGCTACCTCCCTCTTCCATCTTCAGTGAGTACAAGCCCATCCTCATCATCAACCGGTTAGTAAGTGTCTTCAACGCAAACTTGCTCTCCAACGTTTCCCACAGCTTCTTTGGTGATGTCTCTTTCAGCACTGTCACTTTAATCTGTGGGGACAGTGCCAACCGAATTGTGCTGACAGCCTTTTTCTGGATTGTACTCCACTCTGATTCTTTCATATCACTTGGCTTCTCATCTTGCAATGCTAAATCAAGACCTTGCTGGACCAAATAGTCTTGAATCATGCATTGCCACAACATGAAGTCCGCTCTTCCATCAAATAACGGAACTTCAAACTTCAAGGTAGTCATAGTTCCACTCAAGCAGCAATCAACTAATACCAGACAATCCAAATTTGAGGAAACTGGCCTCAAAAATGGAATCAGGACGTCAAAATTAGTCAGAACCAACTTCTCTCTGAAAGTCACCAGCGGGACCCACACGATGACTGGACCTACTGATGTGGCGCTGACCGGATGATGACCTGGCACTCGGACCCACAGACTGCTGACGTGGCACTCACGGACCCACCTCTGCTGACTGGACAACCACCTCCTCCGCTGAAGTGGCACTCCCTCCTCTTACTCCTTGCTATATCTCCTTCCTCCCTAGACTGCAACTCTGTAATTAATAATTCTTTTCTGATGTGGAAGATCAGTCAAAGCTGCAACCACAGAGCATACTAAGAATTATAATTACCAGATCACCCGAGCTCTGCACCTTGGCTCTGATACCACTTGTTAGGCCCCCACTGCAAATAAATGGAAAGAAAAGAAAAGAGAGCACACAAATTTTTAACGTGGTTCGGCACCTCAAGACCTACTCCACGACCCCCTCTGGGATAAAATCTCACTAGTAATTTTTGCACAGAAAAATTACAAACCCTCTCCAATATTTGACACTCACAACCTAAAATCTAATACACAATTATATAGATTGAAGGATTGTGTTGTGTGATGGAAGCCTATATCTCCTCTTTATTTATAGGCTTCAATCCCTCCTCAATTTTCCTATCCCACCGATGTGGGACTTTGAAGTAACACTCAACAGATCCATAATAGGATTAATTAGGCTGAAAATTACTCCCCCCGTCCCATTTTATAACGCCTTTTTCAGTTTACGATGTTTGATTGAAATTATTTTCAAATCGTTTTATATAACAAATGATATATAGTTAAAAAATAAAAAAATTCCTATTAAAATACTTCATCAAAAGATCTACAAAACTAGTAGTGACAATAGTACTTTATTTTATCAATTTACTAACGAAAATTGAGAAAGAAAGTGAATGAAATTTAACTATATGAATAGTGAACACGCATTATAATTTGAGACGGAAGGGGCATTTTTATGGCACTGAGATGATTCTCTTAATGCGAGGTCATGTGTTTAATTTCCAGTAAAATTAAATAATTTTATGAAAAGATACTACACCGTAATCGAGTTATTAGTATTAAAAAAACTAAACGGCAACGAGATTCGAATTCATAACCTCTTAATCAGAAATTCTTTTTAAGATGACGAGAGGAAATGAGGGGGTGGGGAAAATTGAGAGAAAAGAAAATGGTGAAAAAAATGATGAGAAACAAGTGTTTGAATGGAAAGAAAATGATAAGAAAATTAAAAAAAAAATAGGAAAAGATAAGGAAAAAGGGTTTTCTCATCCTTGATGAGAAATTTTTGTGCATGAATCCCACATACATTTTTTCTTTTCTCGCCTTTTTCTTTCTCATCCAAACATGAAATTAAAAATTGTGTTGAAAAATGCATTTTCTCAAATATTATGCCATCATACATACATTAAGTTCTCAATTCAAAACCCAGAGTATTCAGATGATCGAGATTCCTGGTATGCATAATTGAAATGAAAATTTAACTAGGATAATCTAGTGGTTGGTCAATTAATTAGTCATTTTTAACCAAAGTTTGTCTCATAACCAATATAATGATGACGATGATGATCAGTTTAATTTGTCGGACGAGCTAACCACAAAGAGCTTAGAGCGCGAAGCCTCGCCATGTAGTCGCTCATGGCGAGGAGCGCCCGAGCCGCTTGCCGCGTCGTTAAGATTCGGTGCAGTTGGTGCAACGTTTGCTGCCTCAGTAGATCCGCCTAACGGTTAATTACCAAAATTCGAAACACGCACAAGTTTTAATTTAATCCGGATTAGTGGCAAAAAATTAATAATTAAAAACGTTAACGCCATAGATGACACTGTCTGTGAATTTGTCCACGCACGGTCACACACGTGTTTGTACAAACTCACCACAGACGGTTGACATCGGTGGTGTCAACGGTGGTGTGTTTTATCTGACAAAGTATAGACCTGGTAGAGGAAGTTTTCCACGGTGGCGAGCTTCCCCATTGCCACGGCCATTTGGTCCATGTAGTCGCCGAGAGAGGCGGACGACAGCGTCTCCACCAGCAGCTGCTGCAGCGCCTCCATTCCCTGTGACAGCGCCTCCTCCGCCTGCTGTGAAGACTGCTGCAATTTGCATAAACCCACCAGCTGTTGCTCTGTCAATGGCTCCAAATGGCTCCCCAGTATCTGAATTAAATAATCGATTAGATTTAGGCTAAGTGTCTTATGACCTAATTGAAAAACATCCACATTAAGGACGGACACGGTTCAATTCCGGGTCCCGAGATGTCAGATGTTGAACATAAACCAAAACCGGTTGGGACAATCCCGGTCTCGATTTATTCCGGTCCTAAAACCTCCAAAATGTGACTATAATCGGAAACATTGTTTTGGGATCCAAACGTACCCTAATAATCTCGGAGGAACGAAACCCGCCTAGCCACATAAAGCATCTCTCGGCGGGAGTCTTCCACATTCCCGAGAGCACGTGGAAAACATCCGACTTCACGCCAATGCGCTTTATCCGAAACAATTTGTCGTAATGTGACATCACACCATCGACGATATGGCGAAGCTCGTTGTCTCCAAAGAAAGAATTCACCGCTAATCTCAAGTCGGCGACGAGTCGTTGGTGCTCGTCAAGCCAGCTCCCATATTCCATGTCAAACGCCAAAGCGCCTGAAACGAAATGCACATTGAGTAAACAAATGTGAGGGTAATACATAATGATCTAACTTGTGCTAACCATTTCCGACGGAAGAATGGCTCTTATCTCCAACCGAACCAGTTGCGGTTGCAAGTGTTCCCTGCATCAAAGGGACGATTTATTTAAACGTGTCAGAGTATAAAATCTTTTCTGAGCCGATTCGGGAGATTGACATAATGAAGAACCTGTTGGCGAGCTTGATTCAGTTCGTGCTCGAGTTTCGCAAGCCTTAGCCTACCATTCTCCAGCTCTTGAACATATGCCTATCAAATGAACACAAGACTTCATTATATGCGTAAACGCTCATTTGAAATTTATTCAAAACTCTAACGCTAGTTACAAATGTTGTCTCAGTTTTTCGTCAATTTTTATTTCGACGACGAACCCAAATGAACAAAAAGAAATGTGGGATTCTCATGCATTACCTTCTTCCTCAATCGGCTTTTACGAGCAGCTTCTCTGTTCTGAGCGAGTCGACGAAGTGACTGCAGGGGAAAAAATGCAGAAGAAATTCATTAGTTTAAATACTCTATTTTTGTTTTGAGCATTTCTAAATCCACCCCATATTTGGCTATATCATAAACACTCTTTATTGTGTCAAATACACAAGTTTACATTTTAATGTTTGATATGGGGAAAGAAGGAAGTGAAAGGGTAAATGTGTCCATTTTTTATAAATGTAGTAGATTTAGTCAATTAGGGTTTGGATTTAGCATTTATCATCCTTTTGTTTTTTGAAATTTTTATAAAATTGAAGATGAGAAGAGATATTTTCTCTATTTTTTTTCATCCCTCCGTCCCAAATTAAATTGTATGTTTACTATTTATAATGTCAAACTTTAGTTAATTTAATTTGTTTCTCTATCTTCGTTAGTCATTTGAAAAAATAATATTGTCATGTCACTATTAGTCTATTAGTTTTGTATATCTTTTGATGTAGTTTTTGAATATGTAATTTTTATTTTTTAATCCTACACTGTTTTTCATATTAAATAATTTGAAAATAACTTCAATCGAACATCATAAACCGAAACAGACGATTTAAATTGGGGCGGAGGGAGTAACAATCTGTTTCCCTTTTCATACTCAACTCTTTGACAAACAATGTCCCTTGAACTGTATTAGCAAAAAAAATTATAAAAATGAAATATTAAAAGTAATACTTTGAAACAAATATTATGACCTTATTCTTATATTTTAATTTATTTAAATTTGACACTCTCAAAGTAAGACATAAAAAACTTAAAATTGACAAATAAAAAAGAAAAGGAATAGAAGAGATGAAGAAAACTACCTTTTGCTCTCCAAGAAGTCTTCCTTTGGATTTCTCAATTGAATCCAAACCCATAACAGCAGCACCATGTGGGATGCAGAAACTCTTAACATAAAATTGAAAATTTTGCAGATTACTATCAAAATATTGTTAATATAATATTGTTAAATTTCAATATCAATGGGGCAAAAGGTTAAATGTTGTCATTATTATGATGCAAGTTTCTCATCAATTAAATAAAAAAGGCATTGCATTTTAATAAAAAATAGTTTCATTATTATATTCATTTTGCAAAATATTTTTAATAAATGTTCCGTCATATTAGTAGGTAATGTGAATTTTATTTAATTAGTGATTATATTGAAGTTAGTTTATTTTTGAAGAAAAATAGAAGGAAACAAAATAGTATAATCATTTCACAATTATAGTTATAAAAAATAGTACTATTGCTTATTAGTTACTCCCTCGGTCCCTAAATATTTGTCACACTTGTATTCCCGAGTTAAAATATCAAGCTTTTTCAATTTATTTTATTCACATATTGGTATATAAATAAAAAATAAAATTTACGTATCAAAAAACTACATGAAAAGTTCTTCTAAATAAGAGGTGTCAAGAATATTTTATTTTATCAAATAACCAATGAAAATGGAGAAATAAACAAAAGTTTCCGCGACGGCTGAAAAAGCAAATGTTAAAAATATTTAGGGACGGAGGGAGTATCACATAAAACTTCTTTGGTTTCAATTAAGATGCATGAGTGTCTCTATTGGTCTTGGTGTGCATTTGGTGTAAAAATCTTGGGGGGCCCTAACATTTTTGCTCAATTAACTGTCTCATTTGGTTCTTTACATGTCAAATTTTTTCTTCTATCTTAATACTATATTTTTGGAAACCATTTGTTAAATTCTTTCTTCCTTCTTAATATATTTTAGGAGTAGTACATTTCTTTTGTTTTTAATATATACAAGACAAATATTATTTTAAAACTTTGTCCCAAATTGGATTACAATTTCCCATTTACAAGGTAAAATTCTGCATTTATTTAAAAATTGGTATAAGAACAATTAATAAAATTTACTACAAATGTATTAAAAATTACTTTGAAATTTCGACAAAACAATTGAAAACAAAAGAAATGTACTACTCCTAAAATATATTAAGAAAGATGAAAAAATTTAACAAATAATCGATAAAAATACACAAATAAACAAAAGTTATATATCGAGGTATAAATCTCAAGAAAATTGTAGTCTAATTTAGGACGGAAGAAGTAACCAATTAAAGGGAAAACTATTCCCTGCTTAATTAATTACCTGAACTTTCTCATCAGTGTCAACATCAGTCGAAGTGTCAGTCTGGTGGCTGTGCTCCGCCGTGGCAGAATCTCCCCAGTTCTCAAAATTATTCACGTTTCCCAATCCACTGTCCACCACCGCTGCGCCGCCACCCTGCACCGTGAACCTCCCGCCCTCCGCCACCACCGCCGTTTCCGATGACCCAATGCTCTGCATCATATTCACCCATCACAATTACAAGTCATAATTGGTGGGACACAAAATCCACATTTTGTTTTTAGATGTCCATATTTTACTTTATTACGGTTACTTCATTTGATAACTTTTGTTTATTTACATATTTTTATTGAATACTTGATAAAGTAAACTATTTTTGTCGTCTCTTATTTTAGAAAATCTTTTCAATAGTTTTAAAATATGTAAATTATTTTTTTTACCAGTTTGTAAATAAAACAAATTTAAAAGTTAAGTGATTTCAAATAGTTTAAATCAAAATCTATTTAATTTCCATTTAATTTAATCCAATCCAAAATTAAAGGGGCCAGATGTAAAGAGAGATGGAGTACAAGAAAACGTACGGTGTTGATTTCACCAAAGTGATGCAAGCTATTAGGAGAGACAAGGGAGACATTGCTTTGTGTCATTCCATTATAAACTGAGCCTATCATCATTTTAACAAGCATTTCATTAGTATTTTCACATAAATAAACATATTATTTCCTACTCTGTCCTTAAAAGATTGCAACAATTTGATTTTTTACGACGAATTGTGACACCTTTTGGTGACAAATTAAATATATTTTAAAATAATTATATACAATAAGAGTTTGATATTCAAAATTATATTTTAAAATAAATCTAATTTTACTAAATTTACATTATAACTAAATATATTTTTTCTATAATTTACTGTCAAAAAGTACCATAGTTTGATCAAAAAAATTAAATTGTGGTAATCTTTTGGGGACAGAGGAAGTTTCAAAATCTATATACTACTACGACTTCTCTCTCTATTATAAATCTTTTCAACTTGATCTTTTATACTCCTTCCGTTCTAAAATGTAAGCAACATTTTTGAACGACGTGCAAAATATTGTCTCTTTTAAAATTATTTTATTTATAAATTGGTAAAAAAATAAAAAGTAAAAAATTACACCGTTCAAAAACAGATCAAAAGTCCTACAAAACAAGGGGTGTACCCCAAATATACAACACATGCCTCTTTACCATTCATTTTTATTTATTTTTTTGAATTCTACATGCAATTTTTTGTGGTTAAGGAGGGGGTGAGGAATATTTGGGGTACACCAATAGCATTTTTCAAATATTGTGTTTTATCGAATGATCAACCAAAATGAGTAAGCAAATAAAAGTTAGACGGAAGTAATTGTGGTGTACATTGCGATATTCTTTTTTAGACGGAAGAAGTATAAACAAAAAAGTAATAGTGATGATCTTTCACAAACAAACAAAAAAAACATTTGGAAAAAATCTAATTACATAAGCATTACTTTTTCACAACAGTATCTTTTAAAACATATTGGCAAAAAAATATTAATGATAATATATTTAAAGTAATTTTTTATTCCAATAATTTGGCATAAATTTAATACCAAATTACAACTAACACGTACTTGTCCTGCGACGTTAACTCTTTGTTTTTTTCAATAGATTTAGATAATGCGGTGTACATTGTACGCAGTAAGAGTTAAAATTTTATTTTACTTTTTACCGGGCCCACTTTAACGGGTTGCAAAATGTGCAACAATATTTTGTATGGCCCAATATTTAAAATAAGCATTTTTTTACTAAAATACTAAGATTTTCTTAATAAAAATAAGCATCTATATTTTTATACAAAAAATATAAAAAAAGCTTTTTTTATATGAGAAGCTCCACAAAAATCGTATGCACCCAAAGTGTACTATATAAGCACTCTTATTTGACCATTTACCTCTGAGTTTTAATAAAGTACATATTTGCTCTTGAATTTTCAAATATATAATTCTAATAAAGTTTATGTTTTACCCTACGAATATCACTTGATTTAAAGTCTTAAACCAAATATGAATAAAAAGAAAAAAATTATACGATTAGAACATGTAATTTGTGAAAAGTATAAAAATTAATGATGCATTCTTTAAAGTTCGGAGAAAAGCATACACTTTTTTAAAGAATTTGGGAGTAAAACACACATTTTATAAAAATTACAGGGACAAACTTGCACTTTAATTTATGAAAAAATCAGAAGTAAATGATGTAAAAAAAACTCATTTTAAATTGAATAAATCTAGTTGTCCCTCAAAGATTGTACACCAAAATATACCCAAAGGTCTACACTTATATACTTTTTTTGTCAATGAAAGGCCATGTGTTATGACGGGTTTGACAGAGGCTTGACGGAGTGTAGAAATGTATGATGTGGAGAGATAAAAATATACTTCATATGTATGGTGAGGCTTGAAAGAAAAGCGTGACTAAAAAGTTATGGAGTGTGAAGATGTGAATTATTTTAATTGGTTGAAATAAATAAAAAAAAGAAAGGTTAGGAGGCCACGGCAGGATGGCCCTCACGCAGGAAGGGGCCACGCCTGAAAAAAGGAAGCCCGTCATGGTGAATGGGGCGTGAAGAGGAGGTCAAGCCTACTCACCCCACCATAACACATGGTTTAAGTGCAAGATTGATGACTTACATTGACAAAAAATGTCAATGCAAAATTTTCTAATACTCCCGGTATAAGTGTAAGTCATTGGGATACATTTTGGACTACAATCTCTAGGTAGTATACCTAGCATGATTGTTTTAAATTTGCAAAACTAGTTTATTATGTTTTTTTAGAAGCAAGTTTTTTATGTATTCCGTATATAATTATATAAATATGGAATATATATACTCCGTATTCCGTTGTAAATCAAAGTTTGGCATTATTAATCATGAAAAAAAATCAAATTTAGCACCAATTTTAAAACAAAATTACTCCCCACAAAACCAAAAAAAGGCCTAAAATATGTTTTCACACCAAACCTTTAAAAAAATTATCATTTTCACAACCACCCTGCTAGTCTTCTATCTATTCTTTTTCTTTTTTTAAGAAAATAATTGTATGGACGATATTAGGATTACTTTGTGTTCCTTATTTTAAGAGTAATTTACCCAAACACGATTTAAACAGACTCGCTCCATTCAAAGATCATCTTCCAGTTCACTATTCACAAGGTCAAACTTTATTCATTTTGTTGGCCTATTTTCATTGTCCATTAGAGAAAAATAATATAGTCGTGTCACATTTAGTTTAGATTTTTTGATGTAGTTTTTTAATAAGTAATTCATATTTTTTTAATTTCACATCATTTTTTAGATTAATTGATTTAAAAATAATTCTAGTCAAACATCATAACTGCAACGGGTTGATAATTTTTGGACAGAAGGAGTATCACTTATCCCTAAATAAGACTAGTCGCATCTACTTTAACGTTTGACAATGAAAAGTTCTATAATGTTCTTTTTTTAGAAAATGACTTATGACACAATTCAATCAGATTAAGACATTATTAAAAACAATTTGAATCATCATTGAAATAATCAATCATTGTCAAACATTTGTTGTTGATAACCACATTCATGGAGTCATTATCCAACACTTGTTATTAATGAGAGCATATATGATGGCAGATCATGTGAAATTATGTGTCATAAAGAAAATAACATATTTGGTCCTATTTCGAGAAACATATTAGCATTTAGTCCTATAATAAGGAGCAAAATTTTCAATTTTCGTAAATCTCAATCACTCAATTAATTTTGTTTAAACTCTGCAATTAAAACCCAAAAAGAATTGATTTCGAGACAAAGAAACTAAGAAAGTATGTAAATGTTATGTATGGAGACTGGAGAGGGAGAGAATATTTACTTGTGCATAAATGGAGAGAATCTTCAACTTCATGGTGGTGAAAGCTTGGAGTGAAGTGGGAAACTTCTTCTATATCATTATTATCATCATTACTGTTATTATTCCCTCTACTTACAAAAAGAAAACATCAAATTATTCAAAGATTAAAACCAGAAAAGGCCCTGAAAAAAAAATGAAATGAAGAAAAAGAGGTAATAATATGTAATTAACCTGAGGTAAAAAAGAGGGTTGCAGTAATTGTACATATCTGAAGATATGTGCCTCATTTCACTGTTTTCTCTTTCTCTCAGTAAAAAAAAAAGGGCTGATTCCTCAGCTTGTGGAGAAGAACAAGAAGAAAGAAAGAAAGAAAAGAAAAGAAAGGAAAAGAAAAAGTTTGGATTTTGGAATTGAATTTTGGAGTGTAAATCTAAAAGATATCTTTATGCAACAGAGAATTGAATTGATAGATATGATAGCATTTCAGAAAGGGTAAATTCGTTATTTAAAAAAACTGTCAGAGCTCTACCTCACTTTTATTCTCTACTTACTCCCTCCCTCGGGTTCCTAAAGTATGGTTAAAAAAAATTTCTCTTTTAGATTTATTATTCCTTTCGTCTCTAAATATTTGTTACAATTATATTTTCTAGATAAAATATCAAATTTTTTCAAATCATTTTATTTACATATTGGTATTGTGAAAATTTGGTGAACTGAATGACTTGGTTGTTTCATTGATACCGGGGGATATATATACAAGTTACAGTTACAAGCTCAATAAGATAGGCCTACCATGATACAAGATATACATAAACTAATATCTATACATAATATACGCTAACACTCCCCCTCAAGTTGGAGCATATAAATCAAAAATGCCCAACTTGGACAAAAGAGAACGAAAAAGGGGACCGGGGAGCACCTTCGTGAAGATATCAGCTGTCTGCAGCCGCGTAGGAACATAAGCTGTGACTATATGAGCACGCTGTAGGCATTCCCGAACTATATGACAATCGATGTCGATGTGTTTTAAACGCTCATGAAAGACCGGATTAGCCGCAATGAAGAGAGCAGACTTATTATCACAATACAAACGCGGAGTAGCAACACAAGGGACCTATAAAGCGGCCAAAAGACCACGGAGCCACCTGATTTCAGCGCAGGCGTTAGCCATGGCGCGGTACTCTGCCTCTGCAGACGAACGGGACACTGTAGTTTGCTTCTTAGTGCGCCAAGAAGGACAAAATAACCGGTGACAGAGCGACGAGTGAGCGGGCAACTTGCCCAATCTGAATCTGAATAGGCCGTCAAAGTCAGGTCACTATCTCGACGAAGGAGGATACCCTGTCCTGGATGCCCTTTAAGATACCGGAGAACACGAAGAGCCGCGGTCCAATGGTCTAGACGTGGAGCCTGCATAAACTGAGACAAGGCATGAACAGCATAACAGATATCCGGCCGAGTGATAGTCAAATACAACAAACGGCCAACAAGACGACGATACTTGGCAGCATCCCGAAGCTCAGCACTAGTAGAACGGGCTAGATTATGGTTGCTGGGCAGTGGGGTGTCGGTAGGCTTGCATCTGGAGAGGTTGTGCTCCTGAAGAATGTCCAAGGTGTATTTTCGCTGATTAAGCACCATACCAGTAGAAGATCGAGCACACTCTATACCCAGAAAATAAGAGACCGGTCCAAGATCTTTGAGCTGAAAACAAGCATCCAAGTACTTCTTATAAGAAGTGCACAAAGAGGGATTATTGCCTGCAACAAGAATGTCATCCACATAAACAAGAACAACAAGTATATCAGGACCACGACAGAGAACAAAAAGAGTATGATCTGCATGAGCTTGGCGAAAACCATACTGACGCAAAGCTAGACGAAGCTTGGCAAACCAATTACGGGGAGACTGACGGAGCCCATATAAAGACTTTCGCAAACGACATGCTTTCCCAGGAAACAAATGAGAGTATCTAGGTGGGAGCCTCATATAAATCTCATCCTTAAGATCCCCGTGTAAGAAGGCATTGTTGACATCCAACTGGTCAACCTACCATCCGCGTGCAACTGCGACAGACAACAACACCCGAACGGTAGCCAACTTGGCTACGGGGGCAAATGTATCAGTGAAGTCGACCCCCACCTCCTGATGATTTCCCAAGACAACCAGACGTGCTTTATCCCGCTCCTTAGTACCGTCAGACCGATATTTAGTACGATATACCCACTGACAACCAAGGGCCCGCCGATTAGGAGGTAAATCAGTAATTTCCCAGGTATGATTACGCTCCAATGCATGGAATTCCTGTGCCATAGCGTCCCTCCAAGAAGCAAACCTGACGGCTTCTCTATAAGAAGTGGGAACCGGGGAAGCATCTATAGCACCAATAAAGCCCTTGTACCTGGTATGCAACTTATCATAATGAACATAGTTAGTAATCGGGAACCGGGTACCAGACGAGACTGAGCTAGGTGAAGAGGAAGACGGAGTGACGGTAGACACAGAATGGAGGACATAGTCATTGAGGTGGGTGGGGAGGCGACGTGTGCGAGGAGGTAAAGGAGAAGGAGACGGGACGGACGAGGGAGACTTGCCCGTCGACTGGACAGTGACGGGAAGAGGGGGCTGTTCGGTTGACGGGACTGGTACGGGAGACGGAGGAGAGATGACGGTCTGCTCGGTGGTAGTGTCACTGATGGAGACTGCCGGCGGAGAGACGTCAGGAAAGTCGACGTCGGCGGGGTTTAAGATGGGTTGGACGGAATTGGTAGGGTTTAGAACAGAGAATGGGAATTGTGATTCGTCAAACACGACATCCCTAGCGTGAAAAAATTGGTGAGTGTCCAAGTTATACACCCGCCACCCTTTTGTGCCATAGGGATACCCAATAAACATGCATTTCACGCTACGGGGAGAAAATTTGTTTAGGGGTTTAGGTGTTTGACGGACAAAACAGAGACAACCAAAAACCCGGAGATGACTCAAATTTTGTGGTTTGGACGAGAGTACTTCAAGAGGAGATTTCCCACCCAAGAGTTTTGTCGGTGTGCGATTAATTAAATAGACAGCAGTTTTGACACATTCCCCCCAAAATTCAACAGGAAGAGACGCTTGGAACATGAGAGAACGAGCAACGTTGAGAATGTGACGATGCTTTCGTTCTACTCGACCATTTTGTTGAGGGGTACCAACACACGACGTTTGGACACAAATACCCATGGAGTCATAATATTGACGCAAAGGGGCATTGAGAAATTCGGTGCCATTATCAGGCCGGACTACTTTGATGATTTTAGAGAATTGGGTGTGAATCAGGGTAAAGAACCGTTTAAGACAAGATGTTACCTCACTTTTAGTACGAATAAGATATACCCAAACAGCACGAGAAAAGTCATCAACAATAGTGAGAAAATAATGAGCACCAGATGACAGACACGGGGAATAAGGACCCCATAAATCACAATGAATTAAATCAAAAATTGCTTCAGCTTTATTATGACTAACAGGAAAGGGAAAGGAAGAACGAGTTTGTTTAGACAAAAAACAAATCTCACAAGCTTGAAGTTTCTTAGTAACAGAACCTGATTTACTGGACTGTAAAAGGGAAATAATATCTGAGGAAGGATGACCCAAACGTTGATGAAGAAGCAAAGGATCCACGTTAGCCACATTAGCCGACGCAGAGGAAGAAACCAGGATGTATACTCCGTTTCGCTTTTCACCATGTCCAATCACCATCTTCGACGAACGGTCCTGGATTACACAACCAAAATCATTAAAAGTAACATAACAGGTGGTGTCCCGAATCAAACACCCAACAGAAATCAAATGACAATGTAGCGTGGGGACGTAAAACACATGATGGAGAACCAGTCTAGAAGTCACACGGACACTTCCCTTTTTAGTAGCCTGAATCCGGGAGCCATCAGGAAGACAAATAGGATGAGAGAAAACATCCTCAATATTGAACATGTGAGACAGAGTACCCGTCATATGATGAGAAGCACCGCTATCAATCAACCAATCACACGAGGTAGTAGTCATCTTGGTAGTTTTTATGCTAATGTTTTTCACACCAAACAAATCCAAAACTCACAGAACACTGGTGGGAGAAACTGCTGTGGCAATTTGGACGGACGGATCACTTGGACGGACAAAGCAATTAGACAAGTTGCTGCTTTGTTGCTGTAATTTGATGGCGATTCTGCGCAGATGACCGGAAAAGGGGCGGCGACTTCAACGGGCAAACAGTGAATCTAGGCGACGACTTCAACAGGGGATTCTGACCGGAAAAGGGACGGGCAACAGATCTTCTTCACAGAAGACCGGAACAGGGACGAGGGAACAAGGACTTCGCCGGCGAGACATGGGACTCGGACAGGCGAGACAGGAGACGACCGGCGGTTCACCGGCGAGGGACTGATGGCGTTCCGGCGAGGACAACCGGCGCAGACGACCGGTGAATCGAGAGACGGACTTGCAGCGGTAGACCTAGGGTTTTACGTGATATCCCAGGTTTGCTCCGATACCATGTGAAAATTTGGTGAACTGAATGACTTGGTTGTTTCATTGATACCGGGGGATATATATACAAGTTACAGTTACAAGCCCAATAAGATAGGCCCACCATGATACAGGATATACATAAACTAATATCTATACATAATATACGCTAACAGGTATAGAAATAAACAATAAAAATTACATATCAAAAAACTACAAGAAAAGTTCTTCAAAATAAGAGGCGTTAAGAAAATTTTATTTTATCAAACAACCAATGTAAACGTAGAAATAAACAAAAGTTCTCGCGACTGCTGAAAAAGCAAGCGTGGCAAATATTTTGGAACAGAGGGAGTATATTTATAAATAGGTATAGAAATAAAATTAGAAATATATATATATATATATATATATATATATATATATATATATATATATATATATATATATACATACATACACACACACACACATACATACATGATAGAGCAATGGATTAATTATACTCCGTATTAGTTAATTCTTTATTTATAAATTTATTATTATTTTATTGGAAAATGTTAAAAAACCCCACCCTTGCTACCAAACATGCCTCCCCTACAAAAACATGTGGTAAGGAGGCAAGAAAATTAAAATTAAAGGGTGGGTGGAGAATAGGTAGAGATAAATATGTGGTGGAGAAGTGGATGGAGGCAAGGTTGGTAGCAAGGGTGGGGGTTTGTAGCACGGTCCTATTTTATTATTAATCATGTTCAGAATTTGAGTTTGGGCCCATGAGCACTTTAGGTCAAGTAGGGTTACATTAGTTATGCCTTGGATTGATTAATTGGCATAGTTTTCAGAACTGGACCTGTGATCGAACCAGTCAAGGTACTGGTTCACTGGTCGAACTAGTGGTTCAACTGGTGGAACCGGTGATTTAAACATATTTTAAAATTATATAAATATATATGTGTGTGTGTGTACACACACATGCATATAGACACACACACACACATTCTCATTTAGAAATACCTAAATAAAGTAGTTTATAATATTTGACTAGAATTATATTAATATATTTGAGTTATTTTACTAAATTAAAAAAATAAACTTTACATATTAAAAAATAATATTAAAATTTTATAAAAAATAATATCAATGATTTAATATTTTAAAATTGAAAAGGAATTTGTATACAATCTTTTTATGAATTATGAAATATTATAAAAAATTATGCAAACTTGAAACAACAAGTTACTTTGCTTAGATGGTTAAGAACGGAAGCAAATGTCTCTAAGGTCTAGGGTTCAAACCCTCGTGGAGTGAAGTTTTGGAAAAAAATCGCAAAAAAAAAACACTGGTCGGACCGGTCCGACTGGCCGGTTTTTATCGGTTCAAACCGGTTCGGACCGGTTCGAAGCACATTGCGGTCCAACGAGCTGGACCGGACCGGTTGGACTACTGGTTTGCCGGTTCACGGTCCGAACCGGCCGGTCCGGTCCAGTTTTTAAAACTATGTTAATTGGCATATGTGTGGTAGGTTAATTGATGATTGGGAGTTTTTTGTTCAAAAGTTCAAGATTCGATTTGTTCTGATACATGATTTAGATTATACTCCCTCCATTTCTAGAAAAATTTTCTTTGATCAACGTGCACAATCTCGTAACTTTTAAAATTATTTTATTTACAAGTTGGGAAAAAAATAAAAAATAAAAATTTTACGAGTATATTTAAACGCTACATAAAAACTGTAGAAAAAAAGAAGTGATAAAAATATTTTATTTTATCAAATAATCAATGAAAACAATCAAAAATTATCGAGAGATCGTAACAATAAATATATGTAATTCTTATAGGGACGCAGTGAGTATTTATTTTGAGAAGACACCGAAGAAGACTAGAGACACATTTGTCCACCTAATGGAAGATGCAACCACACTAGCTGCCCCGACTGAGGAATACACAGATAAATCAAAGGAATCAAGTGAGGAATCTCATATCAAGGAGGACGATGATTGCGGGTTTGATATTGTTGGCGATGTTGGTGGTTTTATTGATGAAGATGATTATGCTAATATATGGAGTAATATTCAGAGTGATGAGCCATCTTACAAGCTAGATTCTAAATCCTATAAAGTAATTTTTAAATCATTTTATATGAAAAATTATGTGGAATTAAAAAAAATAAAAATTATATATAAAAACTACATCAAAAGATCTACAAAATTATATATGACAGGACTATATTATTTTATCAAATGAATATCAAAAATTGACCAATAAAGTAAACTAAGTTTGATATTATGAATAGTGGACATGAAGATTATTTTTGGACAGAGAAAGTATTACTCCTTTGTCCACCATAAATCTTCCTAGACACTATTCACAGGGTCAAACTTAATTCAATTTGTTTATTTATTTTTACTACTTATTTCATAAAATAATATAGTGTTGTCACATCTAGTTTTGTAGAACTTTTCATGTAGTTTATTATTACATAGATTTTATATTAAAATTTTACTTCTATATTCAAATAAATTGAGTTGAAAATAAAGTCGGACAAGCCTGCCTCGTAACGTGCAATGAGAAGATCTTAGGTGGACGGAGGAAGTATTTTATTACTCCGTGTTAATCATGTTTAGGATTTGAGTTTTGGCCCATGAGCCCATTAAATTAAGTTGGATTACTATTGCTCTCTATATATTGTGATCCTTTCTCATTATTATTCAATCAATGAAGAATATCAAACCCTAATTTTCTTCCTCTTTTCTTGGGAGTTCGGAACCCTCGAAATTTTCCATCTTTCTCTACCCTTTTGCTTTTTGGAGCATGAAGACCGTTCGAAGTTCTTCACTATCCGATACGATATTCGTATCATTACAAACTACTTCATCCGTCTAAAAATTATCTTCTCGTTTCGCGTTACGATATTTGACTAAGGTTATTTTCAAATCATTTTATATGAAAAATGGTATAGATTTTAAAAATAAAAATTATATGTTTAAAAATACACCAAAAGATCTACAAAAATAGATGTGACATGATTATATTATTTTATCAAATAAGTAAAGAAAATAGGCTAACAAAGTGAATAAAGTATAACCTGTGAATAGTGAACGGGAAGATAATTTTTGGACGGAGGGGGTACAATAAAAAAGGTGATAAGTTAATAATCAGCAAAAACACAAACACAAATAAAAGTTATTGAAAGCGTTTAATAACAAAAAAGAACGATAATTTAAGGATGGAAGAAATGTATTCATCCCTTTATAAAATAAAAAACAATTTATTTTTATCCACTTTCATTTTGCAGGAATTCATTCATTTTTGGTAAATTAATACAATAATTTTTTTTGAAAATAAATAGAGAAAATTCAGATGTAAGTCAAATTTTAAGTGTAAATTTATCTATTTAACATAACAAGAACTAGATTTAATTTTAAAAAATTTGTGGAAGAGCTACACGCCCGCAACCCTGTTTAAAATAGAGTACAGATATCGAGTAGTATTTTGGAAAACGTTTTCATTTTGTATAAAAAAAGAAAATTACACGGGGGTACGTTCAATTTTCTAGTAATAACTCTGAATTCCCCCAAATTATCCGAAATATATTCTAAGGATCTTTAAAATTAGTGGTAATGTTTTTCAATGGTACATTTTGTTTATTTGGCCATTAGAATTAAAACTTTTGGTATTGTCATCGTTCTTTACTCTTATCTAGAAAGTTGTCCCTTTTATTACCAAATGACCATGTGAATATTAAACAGACAATTTAATTTGGACAAAGGAGTAATGTGAAAAAAATATTATGAAATATCAATATATAATTAATGTCAAATAATCACAGTGCAAACTCATATATTAGATTAAAAATATAGAGTTTTTATTTTAATACTTTATCAATATTTTAGTCTTATTTTAGGTGATTTCTTTTCTACCTTTTAAACTGTCTTTCAATTTTATGATACTCACTTTCATATTTTGAAAACTTTTGTAAAACTGAAAAACGAAGTTATTTGTGAGAAAGAGTATTTTGCTCTATTCCTTGAAAATGCTTACAGGGCTGAAAATTCCTATTGTCTCCCTGTCAAATTAGATTTTTTGTCATAATATTTGATTAAGAATAGAAAAAATTACTATTTGTACAGTAGTAAATCTCAGGTTGCTACTGTTCAAATTGCAATGTTTGAATGCCTCGAAGCCATAATATTTGACTAAGAATAAAAAAAATCATTCATTCTCCAAAAAGGTGAAATCGCTCACCCCGGGCGCCCCTCACCCCCGACCCGACGGGAATGTGAGAGGAGGTAAATCACGGTGACCCAAGCTAAAAAAAAAAATCATTCATGAAATGATGTGTGTTGTAATAAGGGTATCCACACTAGTAACATCTGTTATTAGATGTCTAAATGTGGATCCCACTTCAAAGATGTTATTCTAGCATCTCTCTTAACATCAACTCCTCCAATGCTAAGCATCTCATTTAGATGTCTAAACATTTGTTTTATTACATATTTTAGTGTGTCCTACTTCCATATAAATAAAATAATCTTTTATTTTTATTTAAAAATTGGTATATAAATAAAAATAAAACTTATATATTTAAAAAGTACATTAAAAGTTCTATAAAACAAGATGTGACAAAAATATTTTATTTCATCAAATAATCTAGGAAAACACACAAATAAACAAAAGTTTCTGCAATTTTTAAATAGTGTGTAAATATTTAGGTACGGAGGGAGTATTAAATAATTAAAGCTTTTATTAATACATTGCCAACAACACACCACGGTAATAAATGAAAAAAAACTATATTTTAAAACACTCAGTTGGTTTGTGTAATTATTTTAAAACACTTAATTGGTTTATATAATTATATTAAAACACTCAATACTCAATTGGTTTGTATAATTATATTAAAACACTCATATAGTCATACTGAATAGGAACTTAATTTTAAAAAAAAAGTCATTGCAATTGGAACACGATAAAATTGCTAGCTAATTCTAAGAAAAAACTATCAATAAAAACCTTCTACATTAATTAAAAGAAACAAATAAATAATAAAAATGACACATGACACATTAACTATTGGAACACTATATTAAAGTAATTAAAGGAAGTAGTAATTTCAAGTTGGAACATCGGTGCTCAACCTAGCATCTTCCCCTCTCTCTCTTCATTGGGCATCTTTATTGAGCATCTACCTACAATGGTTGCATGTCTTAACATTTCATTCTCTCTCATCTAGGCATCTCACTTGAGCATCCCATTGGAGATGACCTAATGCCTTAGCAGAATGGACAGGTTGAACTCAAAGAGTGTCTTATTCCTAATATTGCTTGGGTATATTGAATTAGAGTGTTAGACAATAAGGAGTATGAAAAAAACTCATTATATTGAATTAGAATTGGAAACAACAATTCAATAACCCGAACCGGAGCCGGACCAGTCGAACCGAAATTGGACCGGTATCTACACGGACTACACCATTTAAGGTTCTAATTCAAATTCTATATAAAACCCAAGAGTTGGACACTGCAGTTCCAAGACCAAGAGTATGAGCAAAGTAATCTACAAAACAAAATGGTTAAAAACTTTCACTAACAAGAAAAAGTCTCTCTTGGGAGGAGAATACTCAAAGAATGAACCAAACCAAATGAAAAAATATAATCCAAACTCTCTTGGATTTGAATATTAGAATACTCACGGTAGTATTATTATGTGCCTGATTTATTTATAAAAAGCTTAATAGAAGAGGCATATTTCTAAAGAGAAGATTAATGTAGGTCAAGGGGAATGAACACAATGATCAAGAGAACTAAAAACAAACCAAGTGATTCCCATGAATGACACTCCTTGGAATTGCATAATAATTTGGACCGTGCTACAGTGCCCTCACCTTCGCCCCCACGCATAACAACGCAGACGATTTTATACCTGTACAAACCATCTATGAACAACACAGACGATTATTGTCTCTGCAGGTATAAAATCATCTGTGTTGTCACGCGTGGGGGCAGGGGTGGTGGGTTTCTAGCACTATTCTAATAATTTATCCTCAAAATCCATTTTTCCTATAACACAGTCAATAATGCCCACATATTTCACACAAAGAGAACCTTGGCTGTTTTCCAAATCATTTGGGAAGATACCTACTTAATTACCTACCTGTATCCTTATAATATCAACCTGCAGTGTGATGAAGAGAGGAATCAGTTCATAAAGCCGCTGGTGGGAATGTTTGGAAGTCCTTGTGACGAAACTTGCCCCCCCTGAGACATTAGCTGCGGTCGCCCGGGGCCTTGCATGTACACCTGCTGCTGTTGTTGGGGTGGTGGTTGCTGCTGCATTTGTTGTTGCTGCTGTAGTTGTTGTTGTTGGATGAGTGCTGGTGGCGGCTGTTGCATGTGGGAGAGCTGTTGCTGCTGGGGAATCTGAGAGAGCGTTTGCTGCTGCTGCTGCTGCAACTGTTGAAGCTGTGGGTGTTGTTGAGCTTGCATCTGTTGTTGCTGCTGTTGCGGGTTTGGGATCTGGGGTTTAAACACTACCATATCCTACATATATATAGCTAAAATCTCAACCAAGAGTGTATATAATGGCTAAAATTAGGACCTTAAGGGTCCTTTTGGAATATGGAAAATGAGAGTTTTATTTTTGGTGTGTGCGGGGTAATGGGTGGGGGGTGGGGGGATTTGCTAAAGACGTTTTATTTATTTATTTCTGTTATATAGAGACTAAGAATTATACATATTATGACACAGCTTTATTTCAAAAATTAATAATGTCATATTTCATTTCCCATGGTCAAACAAGACAAAAAATTAACTTGACATTTTCTTTCTTTTAGCTGTCATTTTCCATTATGCAAATATACCCCAAAGAACTAGAGAAAATCTTACCCCTGGAAAAAGCATCCCAATCAAGCGGCAAGCTTTATCCGAAACAGAGAGCAATAGCGTCTGGGAGGGCAATTGAATGACTGCACACTAGAAAAAAGATTGTGTATTCTTTCATACCATATTAGTTAATATGACAAACATTTGATCAAGAGCCATTCAAGAAAAACAACATATCATCATTAAATTTATAGCGTCAAATAAAAAAAAGATTTTTGTAGTAAGGTTTGTTGATAAGAAATCTTAGTTGTAGGCTTGTAGCATGGGTAACATAATATCTACTACGGAGTATTATTTTACACTTAATTCATAGATTTTTATAATATTTACTACTTCGTGGTTGGGATTAGTATTGGTAAATACTAATGGAAACAACCTCTCTCGCTTTTACATGGGTAAGGTTGCATAAAATAACTAATGAACAATCTTGGTACAAATAAAACTAATGAACAATCAACTTTTTTTGCACCGGATATCTTTCGTATCACAACCTTCTTATTACAAAGAAAAAAACGATATGAATGCAAAATATTAAAGCACAAGAGGCACCGCCAAACCCAGAATTTTGCACTTCGGCACAACTTTTGGTTTGGCCTGATTACCTAAAGCTTTTTACAACATTGATTTGGCCAGAATTCTTCATTTCAAACTAGTTAAGTTTTAGTGAGTTATGCACAAATCAAACAGATAGTGACATCACAATATGCAATAATATAGCACTCTTTGTATACCGTGACAAGAGAATAAGATCTCTATAACATGCTTTTCATTTTAAAATGTTCTTATTTAGCCAAGCCTCAATCGAATACTTACAAGCTTCTTTTCTTGTAATTGACCTAGAAAACCATGCTGGTTCATTGCCCGAAAAACTAAAAAATCTGCCTTCCCAACATATTGCCTAGCATAAAATATAACAAAAATAGATAAAAATAAAGGTGAGCATTTATTGTGCAATACTCCCTCCATCCCACAAAGAACTCTACATTTCTTATTTGGATGTTTCAAAAAAAACTTCACAATTCTTTTTTAGTTTTTTTTATTCTTCAACTCAGTAAATTTGCTTTAAAGTTTAAAGGGTAGATATATGCGGCTCACAAAAAAATCTCTCATCCAAACAGATTCCAACAATACATTTTCACTTTTCTTAAAAAAACTCCGTGAAAACAATGTTCTTTGTGGGACAGAGGGAGTCTAAGACTATTTTTTAAGTGGTCTAAGAACATGCAGTAATTGAGATGAGAATAAAGTTACTTATTGCTCATATGATCCTGGGAAATAAGTCGTACAATTTGCATTGTTTCAGGCCAATTCGCTGCGAGCCTGAAAAAGAAAAAGGTTAAAAAAAACTCAATTCACCTCATGTCAGCATATGGTGGCAGAACAGGAAACAAAGTTAATAATAAGAGGCAGCAACAAGCTGTGAGGCTTATATCTCCAACAATAAATCCAAATAGTCATCACTCAAAAGGTTCCCGGTCATTGTTGATAAAAGTAGTTTCCAAAGAGATCCTCAGTGATTGTTAGTAAAGGATTCCATGAAAATTGTCAAGCTCCCCAGTCCCTGGTCCCCCGCATTATCTCATTCTTAATATTCACACTAATATGCATCTAGAACAAGACCAAATCCATCATAAAAAGGAGCTAGATGGTTTCCACTCTGGAGTGCAAATCAAATGAAACTTAGAAAGGCAGATGTCCCTATTTTCCATATTTGACAACACCCCAGCACGGTGTTGTCTTTTAAAACTCTATATTCAGCTGAATTTAAAAATGTAGTATACACTTACGTTTCTGATGATGACGCACTCCTATACCCCTGTCACAGGTAAATACATCATAAGTTCCACAAACAAGCAAAATAATATGCAGATCTTATGAAATCGGTTATTATTCACGAAATCCAGATTATTATAAAACATACATAAATTTACAGGTTGAGTGGAGAGATACCTCTAGCTTAGTAATGAACACAGGCTGACCTTGTCGCTGCCCAGATAAGTGCCCCTGCAAGATAAAATAAAACCAATATTTTAGAAGACAGTACCTATCAATCACATCCATACGAAGGTTGCAACACGAAGTGCGTCCAACGTAAAACTATTGCAACTAGGTTTTTTTCACTCATAAAATTATATTATTAAACTGTTAACTACTTTAGACAAATACTACGTAATTGGCAAAAAAGAGCATTTTTGTGAATGACCGAACGTAATTCTTGTCTTGATTCATGTAATTGATCCCAAGTTACTTTGGATAGGGCATACTTGGTGGTGGTGGTGTAATTGACACAAGTAATATCCAGCCACCCTATCCCAGCCATCCTGGTGCTCGCAAATACTGTTGCACAGAGCAGTGAAATATCGTAGTTCTATAAAGTACTCCATCTGTCCCAAAAAAAAGAGTCTTGTTTGAGTAAGGTACAACTTTTAAGTTTTTAGTATACTCGATCAAGGTACAAGCTTTTACAAGTAATGAATGGTGACTTGTACCCGGAAAACTTAATTCCAAGATTGTTTGGAGTAATTGACAAAAACCACTTGGCAAGCAGCTTCAGAAAAAAATATCTCTTCAAAACGGATTTATTTTTTAAACAAAACACTTCTATACAAACAAATGTTCTTAAATATGCCTCCACTTTGGGACCGAGGGAGTCTACAAGAATGAAAAATAGAAGGCATGGTGGCCGATATTGCATAATTCTAAGAAACTTGAATGGTTGAACCCTTAAAGTTTTTTATATAATTTCCAAAATATGATCACTTATCATTGAATGTATAAAGCAACCCACCTCCCAGACTTTCACATATTTTGATTGGGATGATTGCATTTGACTAGATGCTTGCTGTTGAGGAAGAGACATAGTCACTGCTGAATTGCTATTTACAACAAGTTGTTGCTGCATCCCCGTTTGCACTTGTTGACTCATTCCCGGAGTAGAAACCATCATTGTACCAGCAGTACCAGAAGGCACAGCAGTCATACTCTGCTGACTCCTGCTCATTGCGATTTGCATTGCCATGTTTGTTTGATTCATGCCAGCTACTGTTTGACCCATAGTACCGCTGCCCGGAAGAGCATTATTATTCAATGGCTGTGACATGGCTGGATTTGGGGATGCTGATGTGGCATATGATGTTGAAGTGAATGGTGCGGGAGGAGCAGAGCTCGGACCAGTGGGTCCTGATGATGTCACACCTGATTGTGCGTTTGACATTATGCTTTGAACTGCAGAGACGGAGGATGCCATCCCGTTGGATATCATGTTTGAGAGCATAGGGGTTCCCCCACCAATGGATGTTCCCCCGGAAAATGCATGTCGTGCTTGGGCAACAGCAACATCATTCAGGATTCTAACATTGGCGGCTGCAGCACCAGGTGGACGTACAGGCTGTGACAATCCATGAACGACCATTGGCTTAGTATCCTGCAGAGTTTCATTGTTTTCCTGGGAAACAGAAATAGGCGAAGGAGCTTGAAGGTTTGGAATAGGTTGCGAGGGAGCACGAGGAGCTGATGGAGCATGTGGAAATGTGGGCCCGGGCATGGAGGTTACAGTTGTGGGCTCCTGAAAATATATGTAATAAGATTATAGAGGTAAAAAAAGAAAATCCCTCTTTCAAAGTACTAACAATTGACTGTTAAGAGTTTTACAATTTTAACAATGGCAGAAGGAACGTTTCCAGTTGGAATTGGTTGCCAGTTCGTGACAGGAACATTTGCTGTAACAGAAAAAAAACTCAATGCTTTAGTAGTTCTACAAGAAAATATTAGAGAGAATATTTTCAAGAATTTGGGTCAGAATAATGTCAAATAAAATATAAATAAAAAATGCATGAGCATTATATAGAATAGAGAGTAAGTTAAAAAAACAAACCTGAAGGGATTGAAGTAGGTGGTCCTGAAACAGGAAGAACAGAAGGCACATCCATTTTAACAGGGTTTTGATTTAATTGCAAACTTGGCATTCCAGTGTGATTGAAAGCAGCACGAGCCTCCATAAAGTTTTCCGATATTAGAACAAGATGATATGGATTCTTCGGATTGTCGATGGGCAAGTCTGCTCCTTGTGGATTACATTTTGCCTAGGTCAAAGTAGTGTTTTGCTTGTCATATATAGTCTATTTAAAATAAAAGCAGACCAGTGAAACAAATGAAGAATCAAATTCCTCCACATATGGCCCCACAAGCTCTAGAAAATACGGAGTAACTCATTTAAAGATTAAAGATTAAAATTTTTAAATGAAGTTATATTCCAATGTATTCATATTTATGTTGAGAGTTGTGATAGTATCCATTAGAATGCAATCCAAGGGCAGAAAATTATGCAGTGCAGTTATGTGTAGCTGAATTGGAATGGGGAATTAATGGAATCAAGGAAGGCATCTTGAGCTCAGGAAGGTAACCATCTAATGCCGTGTTCATTTCATGTAAAATGAAAGGGGAATATGGTAGAAGAAAAATAGGAGATGACGCACCTCAAAAACTTTCATAATTTTTTACATTTTCGCTACTAACAAGTTCTAACTATTTTTTTCTTACTTATATTAATCATTTGTTATAATAAAATAGTCATGTCACATTTTGTTTTATAGAACTCCTTTTGCTGTTATTTTTTTAAAAGTAAACTTTATTTTGACTTTAACACTTGTATTCAAATAAATTGAATTACAAATAATTTTGTTCAAACATAAACAAAATTGCATTTTTTAGGGGCGGAGGGAATAATATGCAAGTAAAATGGTTTTTCAAGGAAACACTTTATGCACAACTTAATAAGAAAATATCATAATATGACAGCCAGTTTATAGCTTTATGCATAAAACAAACTATAAAAATTCAGAGCTACTCTTGCTACATAGTAATTGGAAGCATATGTGAACAATAGCCCGACATAATAGGCAACCAATAAGCTAATAAAAATGGCTATAATATTTTACAGTGGAATGTTCATTTATTTGTTAGGCTACCGATGCATCATGCAATAATCTAAAAAATCTGGCAAGGACAGATCCATGAATGTTACATAGTAATCAGAAACATAAACGAGCTATGCGCCTATGCCTTGTATCAAATTCTTGAAAAACTGTTTCAAATAAGTGAGCAATGAGCTGATAGAAGGTTGCTGTAGTCATAGGCTTACCGCAGCATAGATTGTTTTGAGTTTCAAGACCTGCCTTGGACATACAACTGATAGAGAAACAGAACACTGTAAAAGATAATAAATTGACAACAAAATTAAAGAAATACAAAAAGTTCAGCAGAACGGTGATGCAAAAAATAGTACAAACAAGAAAAATGAGAACCAACAAACAGATATAGCACCTGAGCAAATGCTTTTGCAACTGTCTCAGCATCAGAAAGACGGTGGTCATCAGTTTGTGTTTCATTTTCACTTTGCTCTGAATTCTGAAGTTGTGGTCTATAAACTGGTGTAGGTAATGGATAAGGATTACTTGCAGCAACAAGAATGCAATGCTTTTGTCCTTCCAAATTTTGCTTGCTTTGGCTTCCATTTGAAAATGAAAGCATCTGGATGAGGCAATGTAACATTCATGTACCAGAGATGTTTAGTATGAAATACAATCATCGTAGAAGACTAGAAGTTTTAGTTGGATTACCAAAAGGAAACTTTAGTATGGTTGCAATTCAAAATGCTTGATTGCAAGAAAAAGCATATTGATACTCTAAACTTGATGTTAAGAAAGATAATAAAAGGCACCCCCTAATTTCTATGATTTGACATGAGTTGAAACAAAAAAAATCTTTGACTCTGAAGGAAAATCAAGATGATGTTACTAATTAAAAAACTCATATGCCAATATCAACAACAACAACCTAGTTGAATCCTATCATAGTAGGGTCTGAGGGGGGTGTGTGTATGCGGACCTTACCCCTACTCGAAAGTAGAGAGACTGTTTCCAATATCATGAATAAAATAGCCAATAGAAGCACACACCATTAAAGCCTCGGCTAGTCCTTCAGCAATCGCAGCATTATTAAAACCCCCACCACCAAAGGGTATGGATGAGAGCCACTGGAAAAAACGATCAACATCTCTAGTCCAGCCACTTCGCTGAACCAAACAAGCTGCAAGAAAGATGATGCAGTTTGTCGAAGAATATTATCACACAAAGTAAATCAAAATACACCGCTAAGATGCGGAAGCAAATGTGGAACAAATGAAATTTTAAATTGCCACCATGAAAACATAAAATGAAATTTATAGCCACAGAAAAGTGAATAATATGTACAGATACATATCGGGCGGCATTGGGCTCACACTTTTTATGCAGCTTTAATAAAGTTGATTACTTAAATACAAACTTGAAAAAGGAAAAATTAGTACCAACTACCATCTCATAGGTGAGACAAGAATCAGAGATGAAGGGGATGTGGTAGTACACTACATCCTCAAGACATCAATGAAATTACTGAGAACAACAAAAAGTACTCTGTATTACTCTCTTTGCCAAAGGAGCTAAAAGAGTCGTACTTAAACTACCCTAGCTTTTTCACTTTGACGTTTTGGGAAGAGAATGCAGCAATGCATCAAGGGTCAGAGTGAAAGAACCCCCGTGTCTTTGCAGGGGTAAGGTTGCAAACATCTTGACCCCCTAGACCCAATTCAATTAAGATACTAGGTTTTGTTGTTGTAATTTCCTTTTTGGGATGTGCCTGAATAATGTTCTCTTTTCTTTTTAAGCAAAGTATTGTGTGGTTCCTAATTCCTATTCCTTCTCTGCATAACTTTAAGCCAAGTGATTCCACCTTTCTTAAACTATGTGCAAAAAGCAAATGGAAAACATTAAATATGGACAGAGAGAGTACTTAATTTTGAACGGGAAATTAACTTTAATTTTCATAGTAAGAAAGAAATGCTGAAAACAGTTTTTCAACTGCACATAATTATGAACTAAAATTTCAAAACATTATTGAATAGGCCTCCTCTGCCTTTATCCAAAATTTAATTTGGTGCATGGAAATGGTAAGAGACAAGAAAGACACGACACCTCTTCTAGAACTGATATATAAACAAACGAGTGTGTTTTTTCCTTTTTTTCATTGTGGAGATGGTAAGATGAATGCATGAAGGACCTTTAATACATGAGTCTCAATGCAGTCTCTGAACGACAAGAGATCAAACAAAATTTAGTGAAATAACAAACACAAATAAGCACTTTTTCAAGTGATTGGAAATGAATTAGGGATGACATACGCACCACTATGAGAGCCATGTGAGTTAAACATAACCAAACCAAGCTCTGCATTAGCCCCAGATGGCTTCTGAACATTTTGACAAGCAGTGTGTAAAGTTAGGACTAATAAATTGCACTAAAGGAAAAGCCATACATAAAGCAGTGGCAAGTCAGACAAGAGAAAAGGTGCATGCAAATATCTGGTTACTAGTGCTAACTATAGCAGTGAACTACATCCGCTTATGTGCAGGACTATATCCGCAGCACAATTTTTTTAAACATGTTTCTTAATCTGCAAATTCAGAGTATGTTATAATGTCGTATGAAGCAGGAATAAAGGAATGAATATAACTTCGATTTATTTATTCAAACAAGCACAATTACATGCTAGTCAAATATTATCATAATCATCACCAGCATACCACCTTAATCCCAACTCTGTTGGGATAGTGGCATGATGATAATCGTGTCAATTGATTGTCTAAAATTAATAATAATATAGATTCGTGCAAAAAACAAAGACAAAATGCTACGCTGGATGTCCTCGTCAAAACCTTCTTAAAAAACATAATTAGATGAAATTCAAAACCGTCATGATCATATACTACGTATAGATTTTCATTTTTCACTTGCATGATACTTCATAGATATCATGAGAGACCAATGACGTGTATCCCTGTTTGTCTGCTCATGAGAGACCAAAAAGTTGGGATAGTTACTCGAGTAATGTTTAATACGAAGTACAAGATTAATCCTTACACATAGGCCTTGTTTAGGAATCACATTTTCAGTTAGCGTTTTAGATATAAAAAAAATAATGGTGCATATTAACTTTGAAAACGCTAAAGCTAAATGTTGTCGTTAGATAGTCTTTTCAAAACGCTAACATTAACTTCTGACGCTGTTGCTAAACAGGCTTATAATAATACTACAACACTAATAAAAAGTTTCCCACCCAAAGTTCTATATATACGCATTTTAAGACATGCTATTCCACAACATCTACAAGCTCCAGACGATTAAGTCTCACGTATGTGTACCATTTGGTAAAGATTGTGTTGCAGAGAAATGAATAAAATGAGATAAAATTGACTAAAGTAGAAGAAGAATTGAACAAAATCCGGGCTTGGATAGACATGAACACAATGATATATCCCTCTTTAGCCAAATAATACCACACTGTACACATCAATATACTAAAGTTTTTTTTTGTGCCGTCTTGGAAAGGTTGAAGTTTTTACCCATGCTCAATTGTATATTGAGCTCTTGATGGTTACAAGTCTATCTTGGTAGTAATTTATCATATGCAATGATAATGGTCAACCATATATAACACCCCTACGAGCGTTGTGCACAAAGAAATTTGCTACAATTTGGGGAGTGGTTTTACAATACTCCCTCCGTCCACAAATAAACTTCCCATTTTGCGTTACGATGTTTGACTGAAGTTATTTTCAAATCATTTTATATGAAAAATGGTGTAAAATTTAAAAATAAAAATTACAGATTAAAAAACTACGGAGTATATCAAAAGATCTACAAAACTAGAGGTGACATGACTATATTAGTTTATCAAATGGGTGACGAAAATAGGCCAACAAAGTGAATAAAGTTTGACCCTGTGAATAGTGAACGAGAAGTTTATTTATGGATGGAGGGAGTATATAATTATATACAACAACATTATCCCGTGCGTAAAAGGCTCCTACCCATTGCGGGGTAAGGGGGGTCGGATGTATGTAGTGTGACCCCTATGTTTAATACATAGAGCAATTGTTTCCAGATGACCCAAGATGAGCATCGAAAGTTGCATTGACCAACTGCTACTTCACTATTGAAAAAAAGCACAAACAAATTAAAGAACCATTTTGCTTTATTCCATCATATACCCAAAGCCAAAAAATAGTGAATCTTTGGCTCCATCGGAGATGATTGACATTTATTTTTCCATCATCTCCGATGGAGCCAAAATTTCACCATTTTTTGGCTTTGGGGTGTGATGGAATAAATCAAAATGGATCTCTAAACTGTTTGCGCTTCTTTAATTAATGAAGTAGCAGTTAGTCAAGTAATGCAACTTTCGACGTTGAGCCGGGGGTCTCTTTGGAAACAACCTCTCTACTTTCGAGTAAGGGTAAGGTCTGCGCGCACACACCCTCCCCAGACCCTACTCTTATGGGATTTAACTGGGTTGTTGTTGTTGTTGTTATTTGCAATCATATTTATCTTACACCAACTATATGTGCACTACCAATCTACCATAATTGCATTTCCAATACAAACGTAAAAAACACAGACTAAATCTTGTGCAACACACTAGTAAAAGCTACTAGTATTTATTAATAATGTAAAAACAACATGCACACCATGGAACACACTAATTAAATATATCTTGTCAATTCCGTAAATTGTAAATAAATCATGAAATCTTAAAACTTTCTAGAGTTTCTTCATTTATTATTCATAAGATGTTAAATAAATGAAGGTTATCTGTAACCATAACAATTTTAACCATAGCAGTGAATCCAGTGATGAAGAATAAAAGCTTGACTTCAATGCTATTGCAGAAATTTGCTAACCTGTGCTGTTGTTTCCATTCCACAAAAGCACCTGCATTTTAATAGAAAATTAATAGCTGGAAGTATTGTTGGAAATCAGCACTAAGCCACTATAATCCCGTTGTGAATATCATAGACAACATGAATGCAATGAATTCGTAAGTTTGGGTAAAACATTCTACTATCTTGCCATAAAGAATGCAATTCAAGATTCATAAGAAATACGGAGTAGTAAATTGGGAAAAGGGTATTTGGTTTTTATTATCGAGGAAAATAGGGGTATTTATTTGATTTAGGAGAAATACTACCAAAAGCATGCAACTTTGACTTGGGGATAACAGTTAAGAAATAAATTAATTAACTAATAAAATCCTAGAAATAATTTAAATAAAATGAGCTCAATTTAAGGGTATTTTAGAAATTCTAAAAACCGCTAATTCACAAACAACTTATCTTACCAAACACTTATTTTAGAAACAACTGTAAATGTGTAACAAACAAGTGGCGGAGTGCCAAATAGGGCTCTTTTCTAAGCATGGTGACAAATAGAATTAAAATCAATGAAGCGCATGAAATCATGACTAGGGATGGCAATGAGGATGGAGAGTGTGGGGATCCACGTGGGGAATCTGTGATCAGGGCCCGAGATTGGACATTTTTTCCCAGTGGGGGTGGGGATGGGAACAAATATTCCCCTGCCATTAATTTGGGGATGGGGATCACACTCCCTGCACCGATGTGAATTTTAGCATTTCATATATATTGGTATACTATTGGCTTCGTACACAAACTAACCCTAAAAGATGAAATCCTCCCATATCATGAATACTCACTCTGACTCTAATCACTCATGGTCCTCGCATACGCACCTACTCTCTTAGTGGTGGCAGTGCCTCCTCTCTAGGTTTAAACCTTACTTTTCAATGCTCGCACCTCATGGCAATTGCGGTTTAGCAAAAACCATTCATCCTCTCTTGATCAATGCCTGATGCCTGACTCGTCTTCTATTCATTGATATTAGTTATGGCCAGTCACAAGAACTTTCGACACTTTAAGTTTAGTGTTCTTTTTTTCAAATTTGGTTTAGACAAATCATCAAGATAATGATCAAAACTTCCCTAGTTTTTATTACTCATATCTTGTTGTCCTCTGAACCATATGCTATGACCTCTGTGCTTTGTCATATTCGAATTTTTAACCATTTCCTGAGGACTCTACTTGTGTTTTTTGTGAAAGTTGGGTATTTGCTTTCCCAAAAAATCCGTGGATCTTCGTGAGGATTGGGACCTGTGAGATTAGGGGTGGGAAAAAAATTCTCCCATGGCGGAGATGGGAGAGTTTCTATTGCGCGCGGCGGGGAGCAGAGTATTGCCCCGCCACAGCCCCACCCCACTGCCATCCCATATCATAACCACACAAAAAAATGAAACATGAACATAGTTCATCTCCTATGAGAAACTTTTTTAATAGGAAGAAGCATCATATCTTAAAATCATAACAACAACAACAACCCAGTTGAATCCCACTACAGTAGGGTCTGGGGAGGGTGTGTGTACGCAGACCTTGCCCCTACTCGGAAGTAGGGAGGCTGTTTCCAAGAGACCCCCGGCTCAACCTGCACAAAAAATATGGTAGGGAACACAATATAACAGGATATAACAAGATATAACAGGATAAAACACCAAGTACAATGAAATGAAAGTCCAGCAAGCAAAAGTAGAAGATTCCAATCAAACACAACACACTACAAAAAACCTCTGCAGCACCGAGCTCCTAACCAGCTACTTTAATCCTAGTCCGCCAAAGGTTCCTATCTAAAGCCATATCCTCAGTCAGGGTGAGAAGTCCTAAATCCCGCCTAATCACCTCCTTCCCATTCTTCCTAGGTCTACCCCTTCCCCTACTTCCCCCGATAACCGTGATCCTCTTGCACCTCCGTACAGGGGCATCAGCATCCCGCCGTCTCACATGCCCAAACCATCTCAACCTCGCTTCCCGCAATTTATCTTCCACCAGCGCCATGCCTACTTGACGTCGAATAACTTCGTTTGAAATCCTATCCAACCTTGTCTTCCCACACATCCATCGTAACAAAACAATAAATAGTGCATATGTCACAAAGGGAAATCCTTGTTCTGTCTTGTGTAACTGAACATATATTATATGTTGGATGAAAAAAAAAGTGCAAGTTATAATTTTGGAAGACAGAAAACACATATTGATGCGTAAAACCCAAAGCACAGAACAAGCTAATCATGATACAACTCGAATTTGGCTGGAAAAAAATACTCCTGCAAATAATTAAAAAAAAACTTTTTTCACTTCCTATTCAAGGAAACGAATTTGTTGAACAAATGTTGTCTCTTTATCCTAAACGAATTCAACCACACAATTTTACAATTCCTTAATCTTCCTGATCAAGTTGAAACCACCCAGCTGGGCGGATGAAGTATGAGTTGTTGCTCATTCACCAAATGAAAAATTACATAAACAAGCACAATTATACGGAGTAGAAGAAAACAGGAGAGCAAAATGTAAACCTAATGATTTTGTCGAGGTAATCGGTAACAATGGAGTTCCAGTGAGGGCCCATGGCGGCGGTGCCTTCGACGGCGATGATCAATTTCTTATCCGCCATAGGCATTTGATCGCCGGAGACTTCTCACAAAATTTTCACGTCTCCCTTTCACTAATGAAATGGTCACTGCAGTAGATACAACAACGGAAATACATGTTAATTTTTTAACACCAATGTTCTTTATTTATTTACGGTATTTATTTACTGATAAATTCTTTAGTTACTGCATAATTTTTATTGATCACCTGCTAAATTTGATTTAAATGTACTAGAGCACTAGAGCTGGTAAAACGGATAGTCTGGTCGGGTTCAAATTCGATCACCTTGGGTTCAGATTACTACGAGTTCAGGTAAAGTTTAAGTTCGGATTGAGAGCTACATATTCATAACCCAATGTTATGGGTACGGGTCTATCTAACAGGTTATGACTTTCATTTATTTTTGAAATTTTAAGTAATTTTTATGATCGATTGTCAATATTACGAATAAAAAAACTAAATATGCAAAAAAATTGAAAAACAGTAAGATAATTATGCGATATCATTAAAATTTTATATGAAAATATAAATTTATATATTAAAAACGAGTAGTAAGCAAAAAATATAATTAAAATCTTATTTTTATAACATTATACGGAGTATTACATATTAAAGCATATGATTTTGAAAAATTCTTACATTAGCAGGTCGGTCAGGTCGAGTTTCGTTTTGGTCGGGTCTGACCCATTTTTAATGGGTAATTTGGGTTCGATCTGCAAAACCTTTGTTCACACAGTATTTTTGGGTCGGGTCTTGGATCAAAAACAGGTCGGGTCATTTTTTGACAGGTCTAAAATGTATGGAGTAATTCTATTTTTTTAGGAAAAATAAATGTATTAATCATTATGAATAATGTCAAGCAGAAAGTTTGGGGGATAAACACTTTCGATATTCAGAGGTAAACGAGTTACTTGAGCTAGAGCGTGGACAATCAAGTTCGCTAAACGATAAGCAAAAACAAAAAAAAAATCTCTTTCCAAAAAAAAGAGCAGAGATTTACAATCAGTAAGATTAGGAGAGATATCATCGGCGTATGGTTATTGGAGTGCTTCAATGACTTCAAGACAGTCGGATTGAGTAATGATCTTAGGCCACCTAGAGCCTCTGCTGCCTTTGTGGAGTGATAGGACAGAAGAATGAGGTTTTTGGTAGCATAAATAAATCTATGCTGGTTGCGGAAGATCCAACCAACTTCGGTGTGATTGTCGGGGAGGCCCACTGAAGCATCGACTTTAAGTTTTATCCAGTCCATAGGAGGTTTTATCCACGAGCGGAGGACAACCGCGAGTTGGGCCACAACTGTCAATTGTCGCTTTCTGCCACTCTGATAATTGCTACGTGCCCAGAGGATGAGGCCGTTGGGGGAGATGATGCCATAATGACTCATTTCGTGCTTTCCAAATTACTGCGAAGATGAAGGAGAGTGAGGTGTCACTACTATTGAACAATGGAAGAATTCAGGAGAACCCGTGTCGGGAAGAGGTGCTAGCTAAGTTGAACAATCCTAAGGGAGATGAGTAACAAACCCCTTGTGCAAAGACGCAATCAAAGAACAGATGGTGAACTGATTCTGGTAGCAGCTTATAGTTCAGAGAGGGTTGACGTCCACATGTTTGAAAAGAAGGCGATCACAAGTTGGGAGAATATTCTTGATTGCATGCCAGATTAGATTCTTAACTCTAGGGGAATACTTGACTGCCCAAAAACGTTTCCATTTGTCAGAGGGAAGGATGTCATTTTGCAGTGGGAATATTCTCAGATACAAGTGTTGTAGGAAGGTGAATCTGAAAAATAGCTTCAATGTCTATATCGTTGATATCACTAAGACTGCTGACACATCCCAAGAGCCATTCAAAATGCATTTCCAACTTGCCATCCAATTAACATTACTCTTAATTCTTATTAGCCAATAACAATTGTACTCTCTAAAAATAAAAAAAGATGATCATTGCCATAATTAAGAAATTCTAGTTGAGCTTCTCTTTTGGCTTAAGTGACGGAAACTCTAGAAAGTACATTCTCTTATATTCATGGAAGAGCTCGCCCATGCCAAACTAGATTTCCAGCGAAGGCAAAATCATTCACTCGTGGTGCGTCATTACGTCGAAAAAGTATGAACAAATACTACATTGTAATAGAGGCAATAAGACTACAAAACAAGTCATTGAAACAATTCATCTTGATCAAGGCATACATAAAACTATCCTTTAGCCATGTAAAACTGATGTCATCAAATACAGTAGTCTAGAAAAGAACACAAGTTGTTACATGGATCAATAACTGAAGAACAAAAACAAAAAGAGGCATCAAATCCACACTTAGCAAGAAAACCTGCAGTCTGATTCCATCTCATGCAGCAAAAAAACAATGCTCAGACTAAACTGAGATTTACTACTTCAGCCTCCTAATCTTCATGATCAAACGAGTAGCTACTGAGGAACATTCCTCGCGATAATTAGTACATAATTCCACAGGTTACTCCGGTTTCATGCAAAAAAGAGAAGAGCCCTTTTGGACACAAAAGGTGTAAACCATCCAAAAAAACCAAAACCTTAGAACCAAGATGGGCTTCACATTACATATTAGCATCGAGAGAGATGCAAATACGGGTTTCATGCAGAATTTTAGGATACAGACAGTGACACTAATGATGACTTTGACATCACCTGGTTCTAGCTCGCCTTTCTCTTAGCCTTCGACCAATGCTGTCCGGGATTGATTCAGGAGCCGGTCGCTTCCTTCTCCGCGGTGGACTTGTGTTTTGACCAAGAATGGTATCAGCAGGTTTAACATCACAAGCATTGCTCCAGTTCTGCTGAGCATTTAGAGTTCCATCAGAAGGAAAGTTGTCATTATCTTCAGTTGCATCAATGGTGCCTGGGATTGGTTCAACAGGACAAACATTCATCTTCTCTGAATCAGTTATATCATCACTGACTTTGGCTTCAGAAGCTTGACTTGATGTTTCTTGAATCATTTGAGCTCCATCTGAGGATGGTTTCTCATTGGAATTAGGACTTGTTTCTGGCCCATGATTCCTATCACAAGGTTGGGGGGCTTCACCACTGTCATCAATGATGCATTCTTCTTTCTGGCTGCTACTCGAACTCATGGGAGTAATGTTCATGAGAGTATTTGATTCTTTATCCATATTTTCATTTGTTTCGGCTTGAGTTTCGGCAACTGAGAAAGGTAAAGATCTCTTCGCAGGTACGCCATCATCAGGCACATGATTATCTGGACCTGTCTTTTCTCTGCGGGTTTGAATGAGATAATGTGCAACCGACTTGTAACCCAGTCTGTTAATCTATAGATATTTGGAGACAACGAAAGAATGATGTTACACATACACATTTAAATATGAATTTACTTTAAGAGGTGCCTCTTGTTGGGTTACCTATATAATTCAAGGGGTTCTAGAAAATTCGAGAGCTTTCTAGAAAAGTGTAGAGTTTTCTACAATAATCTGGAAAACTCTAGAGAAGTGTAGAACTCTCTAGAAACTCATGAAAGAATATGAAAGCCTTTGAAAAATTCTAAAGACGTGTGAAACCTTATGGAAGGATATAGAAAGGAGTGGAAGAGTGTAGAGATTCCTATAATGTGTGAAGCATTCTAGAGAATAATATCCACCTTTTCTCATTATGGAGGTGTAGTATAAATAGAGGTAGGAGCCTTCATTCCTATCCATCCAAAATCAAGAGACAAGCCACTCCTTAGAGTGAGAAAACAAGAGAGTTAGAGAGCCTTTTTAAAGAGAGAAGAGAGATAACTTGGGAAGTCTCTAATTCCTTATCCTCAACCTTGAGTGACCCACCATAGTCTGAGTTAATTTTGTAAGCATATTCTCGTAATCCTAGTATTCTTTTCATTTTTTGTACTCGTATAATCGAAGAATCTCCATATTGGAAAATTATAAATTCTTGCGCTCCCACTACTAACTTTAATTGGTAAGTGCCCATCTTAACACTACTGTCTTTATACTTTATATATTACATATTATTACCTTCCTGTAGAGAGCACCAGTAGGAGCCCAACCCTTTGCTTGTCGGCACAAGCTGCAGTTGCAGATTCCACGACAAACTGGGCAACGCCAATCCGGGTTCTGGTTTGCTTCAAGCACATGCTCTCCATATCTGTGTACATACACATACGTTTTTCAGACCACAAGACAGATAACGGATGTAAGATTTCTTTTTAAGATTGTTTTTTACATGAAGAAGGCATTGCTGGAAGCCTGGAATTAAGAATCCGTAAGCCCTCTGAATAAGAACAGAAGTTTGTGTTAATGCAAAGGAGCTTGATGGAACCATTATTCTTATACTCTCCCAATTTATAATCTTCAATTTAACTAAGCACGGAGATTAACAAAGTAAAAGTAGTGCATAAAAAGAAACAATATCAGCAACATAATTGCTTTAGAACAATGAAAATAAAACTACTACTACTATAACAGCCTGACCAGTCAAGTTCCACAAAGTAAAGTCCAAAAATGATAATTTGCAATATAATGGGACATAAATTGAGAAGAAAAAGGATTGAACTCATCCCTAGGGTCCTCCAAGACCAAGCAGACAGTCATTGAAGAGGACTTAAATTGAGCTATAATCTTAATCGAGCAAATAAGTAGTGAGGTATGTCCCTTATACGTGCAAGGGCTATATCTACTCATGATTGCCTTCATTGCCTCTGGCAAGAGTAGAGCTCGGGTATTCACCTTTTGCACCCCTTATTTGCCATCTAAATTATGCCCCAGCATAAGATTTAAATGTGTGTGTGTGTGTGAGAGAGAGAGAGAGAGAGTACCTCATAAACAAACAATCTCCACAAAACTGCCCCTGGATCATGTTGCAGTGGCTGCAATGAGTACGAAGACCGAGAGTTTTCTGCCTGTCAAACACAATCACGACTCATTAAACAAATATCTCCAGTCAGATAATGGAAGAAACATCTGATAGCATAGCAAAGCAACAGAAACCAATGGCTCAGAAAGGCATTTCTACTCATCACAGACCGGCATTGATGGCATGTCTTCCCCGTGACTGGATCATAAATCCGCTTCCCGTCCTTCCCACATCCATCTACAAATAGTGTCCAACTCATTTCAGTGCTACCCAACAGTTTCTCATGCTCTTCTGTATACACCTCAGCCTTTGAACCAGCAAGCAAGTCGTCCTCAATATCCAAAGATTTTCCCCTCTTTCCTAGAGGTATTTCAGAGTAGCTAACTGGTGTAGCATTTTGCAGCCTAAAATTACCACACACAAGATGGAAATGTTAATTAATTACTCCCCAAATACCTAATATTTTCTCGTCAAACTATAAAAGAACCAACTCAATCACGAGCTCAAACATTTGGCTCTAGGCCAAAAAAAAATCTTTACTCTAACACACTGCCTCAAACCCCAAGGCAAAATTGTTTTTACTCGAGTCTCGCAACATTATCATTTTTACAAATTGTTTTGGACCATGCTAGGGTGCCACCACATGGGTGCACCCATGCTTCGCACAAACAAACACAGACAATTATCGTCTGTGTTTGTCTGTGCGAAGCATGGGTGCACCCATGTGGTGGCACCCTAGCATTTTCCAATTGTTTTTACTCGAGTCCCAAACCCCAACGCAAAATTGTTTTTACGGATTTACAACTCGTACCCTCTACACCAACAAAAAACTTATATCATGTCAAAGAACACACTCAATCAAAAACTCAAGTTTTTAATAGTAGGTCTAGGAAAGGTTTTATAGTCAAAGTTCTCATTTTATAATCAAAGTTCTCTTTTTTTTTATTTTTTTGCAATGCAGGAGCAATTGAGTACAAATTCAGTATGAATCGTCCAGTAGCCTTCAATCAAAGAAAAACCCTTCGTAATCGAAAAGCAAATGTTCAATCTGAAATAAACCCTAGGAGAGAGAGAGAGAGGGACCTGGAAGAGCGGCGAGCGGGGAGAGGAGAGGGCAAAGGAGAAGATGGAATCTGTGGGGTTTTGCGGGATTTGCTGCAAATGTTTGGCTTGATAGACTTGAATCTGAGAGAGAGATCGAAGATTCCCAGCTTTCTCATCCTTTCCAGATTTTCCTTTATCCTTTCTTCCCGGAAATGCTCGTACTCAGAACCCATCGTCTCCTTCTGGGTATGAATCTCTTCTCCATTGCCGCCCATTGCAGCTTCTTCTGTGCTTCTTCTCACTCTAACTTCTCCTTCAATTCCTTCTCTGGTTTATTTCTGAAAGACACTGTGAATTAGAAATTGACTAATTGAGGGTTTTGTATGTCCAATTAAAAAACAAATAAAAAAACCCAACGGTCAAATATTTTGAACAGGGATTACTGCACTTCGAGGAATGCACCTACATTTGCAGCAACATTGGTTCATTAAAATTATTTACCTTTTCACTATTATAATATTTCGATTATATTTTTATAGTTTATTTAATAAAATAAAATATATTTTTTTTTGTTTTTTAGAAATTTTGATATAACTTTTAAATATGTAAATTTTATTTTTTATTTCTATATTAATATATAAATAAAATCTTTTTATAAATCAGAGCTTTTTATACGTGGTTCCAAGATAATAATTTAATTTGGGATGGAGAGACTATTATAGATTAATATCTTATAATTTTTGTTAATATTATGTGTGAACATTATAAATTATATTTTAGTATAGAAATATCGGAAATCATATTTTGATAATTAATTTTTAACTCATCTTGTCAATGTGTTAGACCATCTCCAAAGAGTAAGTCAAATGTTAAAAAATATTTTCTCCGTCCCTAAAAGATTGTCACAGTTTGATTTTGTTGGTCAAACTGTAGTACCATTTGATCATGAATTAGATTTAGTTTAAAATAATTAAAAGTCATAAAAATTTGATATTTCAAAACTATATTTCAAAATAAACTCAATTTTACTAAATTTACATTATAAATAAATATACATTTTCTAAAATTCACGGTCAAAGAGTGTCAGCGTTTGACAAAAAAAATCAAACTGTATCAATTTTTTAAGAACGGAGGAAGTACTAGATGACATACAATTTACTGCTGCAAAATGAGCCTCCAAGGGACACACTTCAAAAAATAAAGGATTATGTTATGTGTACCCCAAGGTTTGTATCCCAATTTGTACCCCGTAGTTTTGCACCAACATTTTGTGTTTGTGTAAAACTAATTTTTGTTAAACGCACCAACATTTGTGTCCGTGTGAATATTTATTAACACACCAACACTTGTGTCGGTGTAAACCATCAAAATGTTTGTGCAAGCCTGTGGTGTACAAATGGGGTATATTTTTTGGTGTAAGTGTAGCATGGTCCAAAAATAAAATGTCCTCTGTAATTATTTTTCCATCTTCTTAGCGTACATCTTCTGATCTCTTTTGGTATGTGACACATTGCTCTTCTGTTGGCAAGGTGAAGACGGAAGCTAACAAAGAGGATAGCAAATCTTGACCAATAATAATTAAAATGTGAATTAATTACACATGTAAAAAAAATAAATGGATTTAAAGTAATAAAACATTATTAGATGGCAATTATGCTAAATATATGATTTCTGCAAGTACTAGCAGGAGTAGGTACTCTATATTTTTTGTCATTAAATTTGTGGTTAAAACTCAACTTATTTTCTTTCAGGCGACTGCCGGACTGAAACTAAATCTTAACCAGTTAAAATGTAGGTTAAGTACCTGTCTAGAAATTAATTTAATTGAAGTAATAAAACATTATTAAAATGTACTCTATGAAAAGTACCGTGTAGATGACATAGTTGGAGAGGTGATAAAAAGGTGGAATGTTGAAGTATCCCACATCCTAAAAAGTGAGAAATTAAAAATTAACAACTTTATGAGCTCTCGAGTTGAACTAGTAATCGATCGATTATATTGATTTTTTTTAAATATGATTCAATCCACGTATTTTATGGTCTCTTCATTCCAATTTAAATCTTGCCTATATACTCCCTACGTCTACAAATAAACTTCACGTTCACTGCTCACAGAGTCAAACTTTTATTCACTCTAGTGGTCTATTTTCGTCACCCATTTGATAAAATAATATAGTCATGCCACCTCTAGTTTTGTAGATGTTTCGATATAGTTTTTTAATATGTAATTTTTATTTTTAAATTTTACACCATTTTCATATAAAATGATTTGAACATAACTTCAGCCAAACATCGTAACGCGCAACGAGAAGTCTATTCGTGGGCGGGGGAGTATTTAAATAGATTATCTCGATCACCTCATGATTCCCATCATATAATCATTCATATACCCATTGAAGACACAGATGAACTCCTGTAGAACATACAACTAACAATACCATGCAAACTCAACAGCCCCATTCCATGGGGGCACAAAACCCTCAACAAGAACAAGTAGAGGAGGAAGAATCGGGTGAGGGCGCCTCCACGGTTCTTTGCCTAGGCCCTCCTGGCCAACACCGTCACACTAAACAAAACAACAACAATAGCCACATCCATAATAATGATGAATGGGGAGTCACTCTGGCATTTCCCTTGGGCCCACCGCATCCGCCACTGCCTTCTTTTCTGCCCGGAGCAACTAACACCGACAGCTCCTGGTCGTCGTCGGGCAATGCCGCCGTTGTTGTCCGCCCCGGTGGCGGTGACGCCGCAGATGCCGTCGCCACCAGGGGCGGGCTGAGTCTTGGTGGTGGTGGTGGTGGTGTAGGAGGGCAGTACCGGATTCCAACACCGGCTGAAATCCTGGTTGGGCCCACTCAGTTCTCTTGCACTGTTTGTCACAAAACATTCAACCGTTTCAACAACATGCAGGTTCTCACTTAATGCTCTAGAAATTAATAGTGAATAAATGTGATGTAATAGGTAGGTTGAGAATTAGTAGGGATAAAAGTGATTTTTTAATAGAAATGAGAAAAGTTTTTTAAGAGAGATGAAAATTTTCATATAGTTGATCAATTCTATTTTTGTCTCAGAAAATTCGTTACAATTTAATTTTTTGTTCAAATTTTAGAAAACATTAATCACAAATTATAGAAAAAATATATTAACGGGAAATGATATTCATACTTCACATTTTGTTATAAACACAATAATATATATTTGTGTACACGGCTAATGTGGGATAAATATAACTCAACAACAACTACTCCGTAGTTATCTTTTTCTTCTTTAAAGAATAAAAATAAGAAAAATGCTAGAGTCACAAAAACTCCAGTCACAAAATACACAAACTTTCCATTTGTGCACCTCACCAAATGAATAAAATAATGATAAATAATAAAAAAAAATAGACATTTAAATACATAAATAGTAAGTTTGTGTATTTTGTGACAAAAATGTTTGTGACTCTAGCACTTCTCTAAAAATAAGGGTTTGAAATGAGTGGTTGATTATGGTTTGCAATTCAATGTCAAATCTCCCATAATACTTAGGGTTTGAATGATACCATATTCATATGCTCCCTCCGTCCCCAATTTGTAATCAAATTAGGGTTTACGAAGATAAATATTTTATTCTTTGAAATCATTCTATTTACAAATTGGTATATCGATAAGAAAAAAAATTACATATTTAAAAACTACGTCAAAAGTTCTACAAAATAAGAGGTGACGAAAATCTATTTTATCAAATATTTAACGAAATCGCTAAACAAGTAAAGGTTATCGAGATGATAGAGAAAAAACATTGTAATCAAATTGGGGACGACGGAAGTATATCACTCCTTGAAGTAATGTAACTGGCTTTAATTTGTCTTTGCATTGTTCCCCCCTAGCTAATTAATCTTTCTCTCCAAGTGTTTCCTCACGCATAACATAAATTTTTGTTCCAATAGAGTCAAATCATACTTCTTAATTCTTATACTATACTCAGCTTTGTTCCTAAAATAAAATTCTAAAATTAATTAAGTAAAATTCGTACTAAATAGTAATAAAATATATATCATTTCCCAATGTAATACTTAAACTTTTTTATTTCTTAAATAGAACTCGAATAATGTCCAGTGGTCGGAACAATGTCCAGGGATGGTAGATATTTAGTTTGAACAATGTCAAGTGGCGATGGATATGTAATTGAACAATGACAAGTGTACAATGACCACATTGAGAAATAAAAACACATAGTACTGCATTATATTGGAAAAGTCACTATTTTTAATAATATTTAATTGTATATTTCTACGAAGTATATATATTTAATAAAGTAAAATATTTTTATCACTTTATTTCTTCATTAGTTTTTAGATAAAATAAATTAAAAATTTTGTTGGATTTTATGCAATGTGACACTCTTTTAGTGATGGAGGAGGAAAATATAAGACTAAAACTAAATTACAAAATTCAAATTATTTTCATTTGAAATTCTGGAATTAAAAGGAGTTCAATCTTTCATTTTTCCACCTGAAAATGTTTGGGGTAATGTACCATTATGTACGTGGTATACCCAAAAATAGAATGCTGAAAACAACAAGTAAACATGGAGTAATTAGAATTGACTCTTGTGGTGAAAATGTGTGCACTATTTAAGGCGGGACACGATACGAAATAATGGGAGTTACTGTTTGTGTAATAGTTTCCCAATCTTCCCGAATAGGAATTGAAAGCCTCGATTTTCATCCACGGTAAAAATGTGCCTGCACACGTGCTTTCCTCCCTTGTATCCCATTCCACTATTCATTTTTTTACCCTTTTTGCTCAAATGGCAAACAAGAAAGTGTAAATGAGACCCGGTAACATTTGGCTTTGACTCCTCCGAGTAACCATGAGTCCATGATACTCTTTTAAGTTCTAAAACAAAAAATTACTCTCCGTTTGAAAAAACCCTTTCTACTTTGATTTGAGAGAAAAAATAAGGAAGTGTTAAATTATACTCCGTAGTTCATTTCCAATTTTGCTCCTGATGTGATGGATAGATTATTAGAGAAAAAGTATGATGTGATAGGTAGGGTATGAAAAAGTAAGGGTAACGGTGGTTTTTTAATAAAAAGGAGAAGTGTTTTATTGGAAGTAGAAAAAATGAAATAGGAAGTGTTTTTTAGAACGGAGGGCGTACATTCTTTGCTAATTTCTCTGTTTCATAAAACAAAGGATTCCTATTTTGACCTTATAGGTGAATGTACTTCGTATATTTGTTAGTGACTTTTTAATTTTAGCCCTGATATAATAAAAAATAAGATGTGATAGATAAAAACAGTATGATATAATAGATATGATACGAAAAAACAGGGATAAAAATGGGTTTTTAATAAAAAGTGGATGCATTTTAGAAAAAACAAAAAAATGAAAGAGCAAGTGTTTTAAGAAACGAAGGAAGTATTTAAAGTTCGCAAAAAAATTTGTTTATTTATACGTTTTGATTGATTATTTGACGTACTCTGTCCTGAATCAGTTCTCTCGGTTTGACCTTTACATATTTTAAGAAAAGTATTAAAAAGTAAAACGTGGATTGTTATAATTTTATTAGAGAAAAAGAGAAAGATTGTGCACCGTACTTTCTTTACTTTATTACTGTAGAAGTAATGAAGTTAAACATTTACTCCCTCCGTCCCGGAAAACACGGGAGTTTTGATTTTGAAGAGGGATTTAAGGGGATTGTATTTTGGTATTGAATTTCCAAAATTGTCCTTTGATGTGATGGGTAAAAGTATGATTTGATGGATAGATTATTACTAAAAAGGTATGATGTGATAGGTAGGACATGAAAAAGTAAGGGGTAAAAGTGACTTTTCAATAGAAATGAGAAGTGTTTTTTGGGACGAATGAAAAAAGAAAGGAGAAAGGTTTTCAGGGACGGGGGGAGTATTTTGTAACAGACTAAAAAGAAAAATGAGATGATTATTTAGATTTACTCTTTTTTTACTCCCTCCGTTTTGCATGTGTGCAAGTTTTAGGTCGCTATTAAGAAGCTAATGACTATTTAACAAATTTTTTGGAAAATGCTTCTTTTTAGCAAATAAATGAAAAGTGAGATTGTTTTAGGCAAATTTACATTTTTCTAATTTTAAATTTTAAATTTACGTTCTTAGAAATACAACAGTACACTCATGTTAGAGATTTGTCTCTGTTTAAAAAAATAAGAATGATTTACAGATTTTGTATTTTGTTCTCGGAGAAATATAATATTAGATTATTGAAAAGTATTTCACAGTATCGCTCGAGATATAAATTGAAATAAAAAAAAGTTTTAGTGAGTTATAAAAACAATTAGTACAGTACACTTTTGGAGGAAAAATATTGTGTAATTTTTACAAGTTTTAAATTGTTACTTTGGGGGGGAAATTTATACTGAATTATAAAAGGAGTACAAGTTTTGTAGTGCCATTTTAGAAAAATAATACGGGTAATAGAAGATGATCGATAAACATTTCGGAGTGCTATTCACTTGTTCATGAAAAATATTGCATTACAACAAAAAATGTAATGACTTATAAAAATAAAAGTTCCATTTCAGACAAATTTATTTTTTTTCACAACTGTTGTAATATTGTTTTGCAAAAAATACTATACTGAATTATCAAAAAATATTCACAAATTTGGTAGTGCCATTTTTTTAAAAATAATAATAGTATAGTATCAAAAAACAATTTGAAGTGCCGCTCAAGAAAATAATTGCAACTTACAGAAAAATATAGTGAGTTACGAAGTAAATAAATTAGTTTCATTGTGGAGAAAAATTTATTGTGCAATTTCACTACTCTTGAAATATTATTTTGGAAAAAACAATTATTACGAGATTATTGATCATTGAAAAAAATAATTAATTCGCTCTAAAAAAAATTTTAAATTTGGTATTATTTAAAAAACATGTTTTAAAAATAAATTTAAATTTAAAGTTAGTAACTAAAAAACTAATAAAAGAATTTACTTAAAATAATTTTACTGTACATTTATTTGCGAAAAACAAGCATTTTTTAAAAATTTCGTTAGATAACTGTTAGCATCTTAACGGCGTTACAAAACTCGGACACATGAGAAAAATGATACTCCGGGGTATTATTTTTCATGGCAATGAAAAGTACGATTATTTTTTTAGAAGAATGCGAAAATGTGGATTATTTGAGATAATTTTCGTATTTAAATAGAATAATTGATTCAGATGCACATGTGGGGCCACGGGTCGGAGTACAGAAGGGGCCCAGAATCACTGAAAGGGACGAAACTACCCTCGCCGGCGTCGTCGTCGATATCATCTTCTCCGAGCAGCAGCGCGATGAGCAGGCTGCCGTGTTACTGCTGCGCAGAGGGGTGCAAGAACAACATAGCGAACCCGAGGTCGAAGCCATTGAAGGACTTCCGGACCCTTCAGACCCACTACAAGCGGAAGCACGCGGCGGCGGGGTCGAAGCAGTTCTCTTGCCGGAAGTGCGGCAAGCCCTTCGCCGTCCGGGGCGACTGGAAGACCCACGAGAAGAACTGCGGCCGCCTATGGTTCTGCGTCTGCGGCTCCGACTTCAAGCACAAGCGCTCCCTCAAGGACCACGTCCGCGCCTTCGGCCGCGGCCACGCCGCCCACGCCGACAGCACCACCGCCGCCGGCGGATCTCGGTATATGTATGCACCAAGCATGAGAGATGACGATGATGATGACGACAACTTCAATTTAGCAGTCAAACATCGTCAAATTTAAACATTAATTACTCTCATAAAACATTTCTTGTTTCAAAAATGACACGTCTTTAAAATGAGTAATTTTAGTGTTATTTTTTAATTATAACTAATCTATTCTACACATCTCATTCTACTCTTTTATAAAATAAGGGCAAAATTAGAAAATAACACCAAAATTACTCATTTTAAGGGCGCCTTTTTTGAAACAGGAAATGTTTTATGGGACGGAGGGAATACATTATTATTCCGTCGTGATATTTGAAAATTTATGCTAAAACAAATTAACATGAAGTACTAATTCGTTCTATAACTTCTTGTAATTTCCAGTAATTGTAATCTTTAATTCATTGTTTGAGCAAGATTGTAAATTGAAGTTTGTGATCATAACTTCAAGTTTGGGTAGAGTACATTTCGTTTCATCTTTTGTCAAATCAAACATTATATGTGAGAAATCTCGTGAATTATGAAGTCAAGTTATCATGGAAAGGTGATCTATGTGTTTGTAAAATCATGTTTTCTCGTTATAAAATTGTGAGATTCCACTAAGTTATTTTGTTAGAACACAAAAAATATTACCCAGACCACAACCTTTGACCGTTCATGGTTGTTGATCATGCCAAACTTTGATTGTTAACTATTAATTATTGCATCGAATAATTTAAAAATTTATGTTAAAATGAATTAATATGGGGTAATTTGCTTGAGTTTATCATTAAGATAGGTTTTTTAGGTAAGGTTCATATTTTTTAAGATATGATTCATTGCCATATTCTTTAAGTTCTTGTAATGAGAAATTAGCACTAAATAAGCTAAAACATAACTCATTTCCAATATAGGACTTAAACAAGTGGTTAGAGTGTTAGATCGGAGTGTATTCCACATCAGCAAAATTAGAAGGGATCTCTACCCATTTACAAGTGGTAAACCGGTTAAATTTTTAAAATGGCTCTGTTGCCACTTGTGGGAGAGTGTTAGAGTGTATCTCACATCAGAAAAGTGAGAAGAAATAGTTGGTGTATAAACTCTTGAGTTAAACTAAATAATCCATTAAATTCAATTTTTTAATGCAAATCGGTAGTTCTTATAATCCATTTTAAATTCTTACAAATAGTTTAATTGGGTGATGTTACAATGTGGGATATATGCATGCCAAGAGATGAAAAGTGGCGAATGGATATATAGTTACATGGTTCTCATTTGACACATAGATAGTTAAGATAATTGAGCAGTACTATCTATAGAAGTATGTATGTACTACCTCCGTCCCACTGTTTTTGTCCACTTTTGAAACTGTTCATCTAAGTACTTTGATTCATCAAATTTTCTCAATGTGTAAGCCTAAATATAGTCATGTGTGATCTTGTTTGATTTGTCTTAACATATAGATTATTAATATATAATTTCTATAATTTTTTAATATACAAATTACACGATAAAATGGATTAAAGAAGTGCATTAGATGGTGTGTCAAAAGGTAAGTGGACAAAGACACTGGGACAGAGGGAGTACTATATAGTGACCTTTTGCCAGTTTGGCAGTGTTTAATTGCTTTTGTGTAGTATTGTGTTCTCAGAACACAAAAAAAAAGAATGAGTCCCGTCTACGATAAAAATAAATTAGATTTTAATTATAGATTGGTGCATGTACTCGATCTTAACTTTAAAATTACATTTGCATCTCGTAAGCATAAAGTCAAAAGTTTTGACTTTAAAGTCAATTATGCTTACGAGGTGCAATTGACGTAGGTGGGGGGATGAATTTGGGTCGAGACTTGGCGTGGGGTTTACCAGGGAGATAGGAATCATCAATTTTATGAACGGAGCTCAGTAGGGGGGCAATGGCTTCCGTGGCCACTGGAATCCAGTGGCCATAGAACCGGGCCGCTCTTTTATTACTCCATCCATTTTTAAAACAGTTCTTCTTTCATTTTTTCGTTTCTCCAAAACGCTTTTATTTTTGAAAATTTAAAACTTAAACCTAAAAATATAAAATATAAAATCTTAGATTTAAAATTTAAAATTTAAAAATTAAACCTGAAAATATAAAATATAAAATCATAGTTTTAAAATTTAAAACTTAAACCTGAAAATATAAAATATAAAATCATAGATTTAAAATTTATAATTTATAATTTATAATTTATAATTTAAAATTTAAAGTTTAAAATTTAAAATTTAAAATTTAAAGTTTAAACTTTAAACTTTAAAATTTAAAATTTAAAATTTAAAATTTAAAATTTAAAATTTAAAATTTAAAATTTAAAATTTAAAATTTAAATTTTAAAATTTAAAATTTAAAATTTAAAATTTAAAATTTAAAATTTAAAATTTAAAATTTAAAATTTAAAATTTAAAATTTAAAATTTAAAATTTAAAATTTAAAATTTAAAATTTAAAATTTAAAATTTAAAATTTAAAATTTAAAATTTAAAATTTAAAGTTTGAAATTTAAAATTTAAAATTTAAAGTTTGAAATTTAAAATTTAAAATTTAAAATTTAAAATTAATATTTAATCTTTTAACGTGGGGATTACAAAGCCCTAATTCTAGCAGAATCATAATTCCTAACACTGTCAATTCAACAAAAGTATCATAAAACACTAAAAAAGTACTCTCGGATGAGCTTATAAATAAATTTTAATTTACAATAAGATTGTGTTTGGTTGGGAGATTACACCCCTATATACAGGGAGATGACAAAGCACTAATTTTTGCAGAATCATAATTTCTAATGCTGCCGGTTCAACAAAAGTATCGTAAAGAACTAAAAAAGTACTCTCGAAAGAGTTTATAATTTCACTCGCCTAATAAATTTTAATTTACAATAAGGCTGTGTATGTTTGGTTGGTGGATTACACCTCTAAATATAGGGAGATGACAAAGCCCTAATTCCGGCACAATCATAATTTCTAACGTTGTCGGTTCAACAAAAGTATCATAAAGAACTGAAAAATATCTCGAATGCGCTTATAATTTTGCTCACCTAATAAATCTTAGAGGATGTTTGGTAGTGACTAACTTGTGGATAAAGTGATTTCCACAAAAGCTGAAAGCAAAAACATCTCATACCTGCTTTATTGAAACGGTGTTCTATGTACAAAATAGTGGTGGTGAAAAGGAGAAGCTGACATGTCAAACAGAGTAAAATCACTTCCACTCAATGCAGAAGCTAAATTATTAAAAGCAGCGCACTGCCAAACACCCTTTTAATTTACAATAAATAACAAATTATGAATAGTACTAATGAATAAATAATTGAATATGATATCCCACACCACCATCCATAACATAAAAGTACAATTTCTATTTGCAATTGAGAGAGTACATAGTATGTGACAATATCAATTATATAAATTTACCAAAAGATGACTAAAATATAATGACTTTCTCAATATATAATCATATATTTTTATTTCTCAATGTAGGATCATTGGTCATTATCTATTAGTCATTATTTAAGTAAATATTCACTATCATTGGATATTATTCCTCTCATTAGACATTATTGAGTCATATATAGGAAATAAAAAAGTTTAAATCCTACATTGAGAAATGATTTATGTTTTAGTCATATTTAGAATATATATATATATATATATATATATATATATATATATATATATATATATATATATATATATATATATCTTCTCTATATGTTTGTATTAATTAATTGTATGACCTAAAAATTATTCATTCAAAAAAATGATGTGAATAGTGACATAATTGCTCATAATGATGAAAATAGTGACATTATTGGATTTATTTATTTTTTAAAAAATAGGATGGTAGCCATAGTTAGAAGAAGACAAAAGGAACAGTGAAAGCCATGGATACAATTGCAAGGCATTAATGTTGAAAGGAAGAAAGTACTACTACTTCTATTGCACTACTTCCACATGAAAAATTTGCATGCATTTGATTAAAATGCCTCTCTTTTCCTCCCTTCATATTTTCTTTCGGAGGAATGCTAGAGGTACACCAAAATGGTGTACCCCATTTGTACACCAACATTCATAGCCATAGATTTCCTTTTATAATTTTAATTTTTTTTTCTTTTCTTGCTTTTGTATGGCGGAGATGGAGGGGGTACAAATGGGGTACAAAAATTGGTGTACCCCTAGCATTTTTGTTTCTTTCCTTTTCACTGTTGTGAGACATTTAAGTAATGCTGAGATTTAAATAAGAATCACACTCCCACACATAAGTATCATATATCACCCCACACTGCAATCTCTCGCAACTGGAAAGTCATCGGAGCGCAAGCGCTGCCGTGTGTCGCCACTCGCCAGAGCTTCATCACCGGTTGCCAAGGTTGACTGTACTGTCGTTGACCAATGATCGACAACCACTCTTTCACCACAATTCACCATCACATCGTACACTGCTACATTACCTCCACACGTATAGTATGATCACTGGGCTACTACTTGGAAATTAAGACTATGTCAACTTTATTTTGATGTTCTCATATATCAACTTAATTTTAATTTTTACTGTTACCAGTGAGACATATATTTTGATTACCAATGAGACATAAACACATCTTATAAAAATTTGGTATATCATCAATAGTAAATGTTAAAATGAACATAATTATATATATTCTCTCCGTCTCTAAAAACGCTTCCTGTTTTATTTTTTGCGCATCTCATAAAACACTTCTACACTATTTAGAATATCTAAAAGACTAAAACATCTCTAAAATTACTTCTACCCATAGTAAAGGGTAAAATATGATGAATCTTAGACGTTATAGATATGCATAGAAGTGTATTTGGAGATGCGAAAATATGAAACAGAAAGTTTCTTTTTTTTGGAGACGGAGGGAGTGTATATATATATATATATATCGGCCCGGTTCTAGTGACACCGGAGAACGGTGCCACTAGCAGTGCCACTGAATTTTTGGGGCACCTCCGGTGCTCCGTTCGTAAAATTGACGGTTCCTACCCCCCCTAACCCACCACCTAAACCCCCCACCCCTGCACCCCCACCCCTGCACAATAGCCACACATTTTGTGGGGGGGTTACGGCGGGGTTGGGATGGGGGTGCAAGGATGGGGGGTTTAGGAGGTGGGTTAGAAGGGGTTGGAACCGTCAATTTTACGAACGGAGCACCGGAGGTGCCCCAAAAATCCAGTGGCACCGCTAGTGGCACCGTTCTCCGGTGTCACTAGAACCGAGCCGTATATATATATCGTAGGCTAGTTTAATTTTCAGGTACTGTTGATTTGCCTGTGGGGATTGGAGAGAATCTGGCCAAAATTGAAAACATACGTAATTCGTCAAAAAGAAAAAGAAGTGTAAAAATCCGACAGGGTTTGCACTGTTGATTTGCCATATGCATATACATATGGAGTATGCCATCCCTACTCTTGGTGTGTCTCGCTTTCCATCCCCCTTTTACTCACTTCATCCATTTAGGAAAATAATTTCTCTGTTCACTTCAGAAAATAAATAAATAAAGAAGGGTCATTAAAAATTACTCTCTCCGTCCCAAAAAGTGTTTCATGTTTCATTTTTTGCGCATCTCATAAAACACTTCTACCAACATCTAAAATGCCTAAAATTTACAAGATTTCTTCTTTATTGTGGGTAGAAGTTATTTTAAAAGTTCTTTTGGCATTCAAGGCGGGATAGAAGTGTTTTATGTGATGTGCAAAAAATGAAATAGGAAAGACTTTTTGGGACGGAGGGAGTACTTTTTAAGTTAACCTTTGATTTGATGAATAAGAACATATTCTTTAGGATTGAAAAAAAAAGAGTTAGAATAGAAGAAACCGAAAAAAGTGAAAGAAACTGGAAGAATGACTAGAAAGAACTGGAAGAACTAGAATAAATATTCACCACACTTGTTTTTTCAAAGTCGCGTAAACTTTTGTTTATTTCTAAGTTTTCATTGGTTATTTGATAAACTAAAATATTCTTGACAACTCTTATTTCAAAGAACTTTTCATGTAGCTTTTTTATAGGGACAAAGACCAAAGTAGAACTAAAACATTGAAAATATACCAAAATAGGACATTCATGTTTTTATTCTCGAAATAGGACTTACATTACCATACATGGTCATATACATTACCAAAAAAATATAGTAATTTGCACATGTACACACTCACATTACAACAGGGCAAAGTCACATTACCACAGTGCAAAGTCTTATTTCGGGAAAAAAAACATGAAAGTTCTATTTTGGTACTTTTCTCTATGTTTTAGTCCTATTTCGGGTGATTTCTATTTTTTATATGTAAATTTTATTTTTTATTTGTATACCAATATGTAAATAAAATGAATTGAAAAAGCCTGATATTTTATCTCGGAAATATAAGTGTGGCAAATATTTAGGGACGGAGGGGTGCATATAGGAGCATATATGTGATTTACTATTTCAAATATAATCCATACTTCGTACTACCTCCGTCCCAGTGTATTTGTCCAGTTTGACTTTTTCACACTACTAAAATAATTGCGAACAGAGGGGGAGAAGTTCGCCTCTAATTCTACATAAACCGCCGCTATTCAAGATATAGAGTGGAACTAGAGGCAGACTGCGTTCTGCCGCTAATCACGCCGCTGCTAATTTTAGAGGCGGAATTTTTCGACGCTTAAGTAGAGGCGACATTTTTTGCCTCTAATAGTAGAGGAGGACTTCTTTGCCACTACCTTTCTAATTCATTAGAGGGGGGATAATCTGCCTCTAATTTTTTTTATATTAAAAAAAATATAAATAATTATAATATTCTGAATACAATATAGAACAATACAAATAATATTCAACCATTACACAATATCATCTTTTCAAAAACTCACAAGACATACAAATTTGCAAAATAAGGTCAGAATACATAAAGGATTTCTAAATAAGTTTTCAAGAAGTCACAAGTCATCCTCAATACCTTGCAAAACTAAATCTAATAAAAGATTACCAACAAGTATCGATAAGGATAGCAAAATATATCATGCACGCTTCATTGAAGCTCCCAAGTGGAAACATACTAATCAATCAATTCATGTTCATCCCGCTCATCATTGTAGTGTGGATGAGAAGCCGGGGTTGATGACGGAGGCGCAGCAGATCCCTCCACAACTGCAAGGCGTTGAAGTACAGCTTTCAAGGTAGTTCGAAGGTAAGCTAATTCTTCTTCTTGCCTTTCAATTTGATCACCTTGGAGTTCATGTTTTTCTTCCATCTCTTTTTTCCATTCATTGTTCGATGCATCAGAAGCTCCAACTTTGACATTTTGAGATGTGTAAAAAGAAGTTGATGCTCCTGCACGAGAAAAGGTAGAAGAGAGACCTCCTGTACCCCAAACACGGCTATGGTTTTTGCCACCAACAGTATCACACCATGTTTGTAACTTTGTCAATGAGTCTACAGCTTCAGGTTGAGTGCCGCCAATCGAGGCTTGAGATGAAATGTCGTGGATAGCCTCTTGGTACTTGTCCTACAATAGGTAGAGTCTTATATGTTTGAGATTACATGTAAACAAAAATCATAAAATTAAACAAATAGTACCATCCGTAAAAAGTTAGTGTTATTACATATATCTCCTTTGAGCGGTCGTCAATCCAACTATCATCCGTATGTCGTCGAGTGAAACAAACCAACTCGTCAGGGTCTACCGGACGATCAAGAGCAATAGCCTACAACGAACTCATAATTAAATAACTCGAACTCATAATAAATAGCACAGTACCAATGACGAACTCATAATTAAAGTGTACAAATCACCAATTCCAACAAAGTATAAACATAACTAAAGTGCATACCATATTCTCTGCAACCTCAACATGGGGAATGGGTCCAGTTGTGTGAAGTGCCCCACCCTCAAACCATATGGTCCATAAGAGCATCGCAAACCATATGATCCATCATCTCAAATTCATTTAAATCATCAAAATCATAATCAATTGAGTCATCTCTAATATCAAAAATTGGCTTATCTTCCCCGTGTTCTGTCCATGTCCAATAATTAGGCTGAAATCCATATTTGTATAAATGAGCTCTTAAATCTGTTTCACTTAATATGTTCATGCATTCACATTTCACACATGGACATCAAATCCCTCCCTCTGATAAAAATTGTGGAAGTTCCTTTGTTTTTCTAACGAATTCTTTCACCCCTTCAATGAATTCAGTTTTCAACCCTTTTCTCCCTGGATAAAGTCTTTCATACATCCAAGTACGATCCATATTCTGCATCTTAATACCAATTTATTTGGGCAAGGGAGTATAAAAATAAAATATAATGGTAATAAATACAGTACGATATGTGACAAGTAGATATCCAAATACCAACAAATAAACCTAAGCATGACAATATTTTGTTGTTTCAAAACTACAACTTTAAAAAAACTCTCCGGATTTGTACAATCAAACCTACTTTAAAACTGGTAGGTGGGAACAAAAACCAAGACACAATAAAATTTGATTCTTTCATTTTTTTAGTTTAAAAAAATCATCATTAAAACTGATTTACAAAAAGAATTCCACATAATTGAACAATTAGAATAAAAATATACCAACAAATATAAAATCAAAAATCAAATTTGGGTAACAAAAGTAAAACATAAAATTCCATACAATTGGACAATTAGAATATTTTCATTCACATAATTGAAGAATTTAGAGAATTTTCAAGAGACAAGAAAAGAAATTCACACAATTGAACAATTAGAGTAATTTCAAGATGAGTTAAAACCTAGAAATTGGAGGGGAGGCTGAGCGTCGGCTTGCTAGACGGCGGAGAAGAGAGCGGGTGACGGCGGTCGGCGACGCGGGGGTGACGGCTTCTCACTTCAGCGGCTTCTCACATGCGGCTGCTTCAGCTAGCCGGTCACTCCTCAGCTGCTTTGAGGGAGAAACAGAAGAGGGGCTTTTTTTCCTTAATGGGATAAGGGGGAGATACATACCACACAAAATTACCACACTATTTTTATTTTTGAATTAGATGGGGAAATATTGGATTTAGCGAGGGATAAGTCCGACTCTTTTGTGTTTGATACTAGTGGGGGACTATTCCGCCTCTAATTCGAATATTTTTTAAAAAAAATTTAAATTTTTAATTCTCCCGCTATTTTTTATTTAACTTTAATCTCCCGGTAATAAAATTGAAATTTATTTCAATTAGCTACGAAACTAGAGGCGGAAATCTTACCCACTAATAAAAATTTAAAACAGAGGGTGAATATTCCGCCTCTGCTCTGTAGCTAATTAGAGGCGGAAATATCCCCCTCTATTTTTTTTGCAGCTTTTACGCGAGATTCTTGTAGTGTCAAGTCAAACTGGACAAACTTTAAACTTCAATTACACTCAATTTATATTGCATATTAGCATAATAAAATACAATTTTGAAAATTCTCAATACGATAAACCCAATAAAGTCATTTTTATGTTAAAATACATTATGATTTTTATTTAATTGAAGCTCAAAGTTTGTCCAGTTTGACTCGAAAAAGTCAAACTGAACAAACACACTGGGACGGAGAGAGTATTGTATAAGAAAGACAACAGAATTAGTTTATGGTGGCCGCCTTGGACATGTTGAACATGTGCAGCCTCCAAATTTAAAACATATAAAAAAATAAAAAAAAATTATTCTTTATGTAGGTTTAATTAAGAACATATTTTTGAAAAGAAGTATGTACTCCTTGATTGATAGTATATTCTTTAGAAAAGACAAAGGAAAAAGTGTCCATAGATCACGCGATAGAGATTAGCTTTAGCATTTTAAATAAAATTTTAATGGTACAGATTACTTTGAAAACGCTAACAATAAACATTGTTGTAGATAACCTTTTCAAAAACTAACGCTAATCTCAAATAGAGCCCACATATTTGGGTTATTTATAGAATTTTGGATGTTTTGCAATTTATAAGTTGAAATGGTGTTTCTTAAAAAATGAGAAAAGAAAATAAATGGAGGTCAAACGATTGAAGGTAAATAACAGTGGAAAAAAATACGGAGTATTGAAATTTATGTCTGAGCCCGGGTTCGAACCGGGGACCTCTAGTGTGTGAGACTAGCGAGATAACCAACTACACCACCAAGACCATGTTCTTGTGTTTTCGATTAAATTTTAATATCAATAAAAGAGCATAAAAGCCCTGACGGCCCAATCATCCAGTAGTGGGAAGCGTATGCGGCCCAATGTGTTTAGCAATTTGGGCTTCTCCAATTCTCCCTTTTGTTTCAGTCATCAGTATGAATTTAATTTTGAATGCCCTATGATTTGTTTCACTCTTAAGGGTATTTTTAGCATCTCTATTAGTGTCATTTGACAACCATCTAATCCGATGAATGCATAGATGAGTTTGAGAAGAGCGTTTTCAATTAGTGTTAGTATTTTTGTTAAAATTTCGATGCTTTAGATTAACTTTGAAAACACTAATGTTAAAGGTTACCGTCTGATAACTTTTTTAAAATAATAACATCTATCGCTGATGTCAAACAAGGTCTAGTCATTGTGGATGATATGTTAGGATGGAAAGAGATAGGATAAAAAGTTTAATCTCTAAATTATTTTCACAATCTCAAATATTCATAGTTGATTTGTTTTTATAATCATCATTTACTTTGCCTCAAAACAAAATTCTCATTTTTTATAGTCCTAAAAATAAAGTTTTGGTTTCTTTCAAGGTAGAAATCTTACTTGGTCCTTATATATTTTTTAAAAATGCTTCTCATAGGCGTAAATTATTTTAAGTGCTTTTCATATCCATATACTTTTTAACTGGTGCACGGATAGTCCCTCCGGTAATTTTTCCAGCTAAAACTCCGGCATAGTGTCCATTTCTCTTTAATTTTTTTTGAAGAAAAATTCATGGTAGGTATGCCGAAGTTTTGGTTAGAAAAGTCAACATGGGTTTTATCCGGGCACCATTTAGAAAATATAAGGACCTAACAAGCACATAAAATAATTTAGGGATATGAGAAATACTTTGGAAAAAATATAATGACTTAGTAAGACTTTTACTCTTTCTTTTATGGAATAGTTTGGCCGTTTGGGTGGTCCATATTAATTATCTCCCCCCTACGTAAATCTCAACCAATAATTTTTAATTTATCATTTATAAAATGAATACTCCGTAATTAATACTAGCTCCGACATAGTTATTTGTCCCGTTTGAATTTTTCAACTCTAATTAGATGAACTTTTTTTATTTTAATAAAAAAAGCAAAACTGATAACCAAACCAATGGAGACCTAGTCAATCAGCCAACAATTCGCACGGAGTATATTTTTACACTCCGTAAAATATTAAACTCGACCGAAACAGTTTTCTTTAATTTTTTAACATTGGGATACTTTAATTTACCGTTTTTAAATCAAATCAAATCAGAGAAAACTACATATAAATTCTAATGTGGGCATAAGATAATAAATTCTACAAATTTTACATATAACTTTTATGCTCCGTCTACAAATTAATGAGAGTAATAACTATTTTCTTAGTAACATGATGAGCATTTTTTTAAAGAATATTTTCTAGCTATATGCAAAAAGTTCATTAAAATTTTATGGGTTTTGGATACACCATATAAAGACTCTATAAATTGGTATGAACGCACGTCTAATGATTTATTCCATTTTTTCAACCATTCACAAATTCTTCATTCCACCCAGCCATTGCAATTCACACCCAATCATTTATTGGTCTGTAGATATCACATCTGACAAGTATGAAGAATGCCAAGTTGAATAATTTGTATCCCTTATCAAATTAAATTCTCATTTGATAATGTATGATTTCTATATTTTAATCATTAATAATTATATTTATGTATAAATATATGCTATAAAAATAAAGTAATTTAAAACTATATTTCATAATATATCTATTGATATAAAATTTATATGAAAATTTAATGTATCTTTTCGTGATATATTGCTAAAGTTAAAAAAATTTATCTGCAAAAATCAAATTAGAAAGTTAATTTTAGGAAGGAGGAAGTATTATCATTGGCAAAAAATTTAGTTCATAGTACCACTTTTCACCTACAAAAATAAATACGGTTTATAAGAATAATAACAAATTCATCAAAAATTTAAAAAAAAATAAATAAATAAGGACCTTAAAGATGGTGTATATGTAAGTATTGGGAAGTAAGGATTTTATTTCCTTAAAATCAAAAAATAATAATTTCACGACAAACTAACTTAACTTTTGTTGACATGTTATTCGTAGAAATCTCATACACAAAAGATATACACGAATTTCTTCTGTGGTATCACAATTATTTTCAAAGTTCAATCAAATTATTTTACCCCCACAAAAGTTGAGACCGATGATTAATTATCATTTTTTCTCATATTCCTAAGTTGTTGACTGCCATTTTCTCATATTCCACAAGTGTTGCGACCCGTGCATGAGTTGTGGGTTGTGTTATTAGAGCATTCACAATGGCAAGTAAGAAATAAAATGGCACACGGTGATATTGATATGGAAAGGTTCAACCAATAAAACACAGTCCAATTAGCGTGTGACATGAGAATGGAGTGGCATGTAATGCAGTGGCAAGTCATTGTTTTTATCAATTTTACTTCTTTACACATTTTAATTATTTAAATTTATTTTATTTATATTTTTTCAAATAAAAGTAAAAATATTTCAAAATTATTTAAATTATTTAAATTTATTTTGTTTATATTTTTATAAACTATACTCTTTTTAAATATATTTCTTATTTAAAAAAATAAACTAAAAAATAAAAGAAGTAGGGTTTTTTCAAATTTTACATTTTTTTACATATTTCTTATTTTTACTATTGAGTATTAAAAATAACTTTATTTTATTTTTTCCAAAAAGATACTTCTACTTTTTAAAAATCTTTTATTTTATGGAGAGAAAAAAAGAAAACAAGGAATAGTTGCCTCGCCCATGACTTGGCAAGCATGGCAAATCCCTTCAGCCTCGCGAGGCATTTTAGTAACTTGGCTTATGTGGCAGGCGTGGCAGTGGCACAGCCACGCCCTAGGCGTTTTGACGATTATGTATGATGTTTCCGTGGAAGACTTTATTATTTTTATTTGATTAATTATTGTACGTTAGATTTTTCTCAGTTCTTTCCCTTGATGTATTTGTTGAATCGACAGGATAGATAACCTAGTTATGTTAGGATTGGGATACTTCTTTTACCTATAAATAGATAACCTAGTTTAATATTGAATAACAAGAAGAAGTTCAACCATTCTTTACTTTCTCTCTTTCTCTCTTCCCTCACTTCACGTTTCTTTTCCTCTCCCCACAACCGCCGTACGTTACTCTTGTAGTAACAAAGAAGGCTCTAAAAAAACTACGCCTGCACGTGAGGAGGCGTGTTAGAATATAAAAATTTTTCCTGAGCCACAACCACAAGTACATTGGTTAAATTGGTTCCTTGACAAGTACATTGATATTGTAAAAAAATTAAGCATTTTACAAAAAAATGTTCACTTACACGTCAATAAAAAGTGTGAGAAGATCCACATTTTACACGTGACCTTAGCATCATAGAAAAACAACTCTTCTCTATAAATTTGTAACTCTAAACCATCATGCATTTTATTGCGGAGTGGGAGTCAATCAATTAAATACTTCCAAAAGGTTGTGAGAAGAAAAAATTTAGAAAAATCTTTTTTTTTTGATACAACATAAAATTATGTAGAATGTTATCAAATTTTTTTAGAGAAATATAGACGTCGGGTTTGTTATCATAGTCCTAAGGTCCACAATAAAAAATTGTGTAATGTAGACCTTCTCACATATTTTTTATGAACTCGTAGTTGGATCTTTCTTGTTTCACAAGGTCCAATAGGTTTAAACATTCCGTGTCTCAAAGTCTATAAAATAAATATGACCTAAGGGCCACAAAAGAGTTCTCCATAGACAACGTGGCTAGAAATGTGTAAAAGAATGTAGAATTCTATGTTGGAATTTCTACATTGGAAAACAAAGAAAAATACTACTAGCATATATAGAAGGATAAAACTCTACCGATTAATTTAAGCTTTTGGGTTAGAAATTAAAGTGGATCCTAACTTTATATGCTAGTCGCTAATTTTACCCGACACTCTGTCTGTTGCTTTCGATCCACCAGAATTTTAACATGTATCAGAGTAGCTCCGGTCCGAATTCGATCCTTTCTGATTGTTTGGATGCAGGTTTAGCAATATTAGCTACCCGTGCGTGGTTTGGATTAAGTTGGCTATAAAAGATTGAGAAACCGCCACTCATTGTTTGGGTTAGCTATAAGAGATTGAGATACTACCGTTTGTCCAAGTGCAAACTATGTCTTGCTAGTTACCACTTGAGGTGAGTATTGGACTTCCCGCATTGGAAAACAAAAAGAAATATCACTAGCCTATATATAAGAGTGAATTGCTAGCTATCAGCTTGAGCTTTTAAGTTAGAAGCTGAATATTGATTTATATGCAAGCAGTTAATTTTACCCGACACTCTGCATGTGGTTCTTCACCCACCAAACTCTTAACAATCATAAAAATAATCTAGAGTTTTCTAGAGAAATATAATGTTAGAGTCCTTAGAATTGAATGAAAGTAAGGGGCTGTTTGACAACTTCTGAATAGGTAAGTGTTGAACCAGTAAGAGGTCTGAACCATTAAGTGCTGAACCAGTAAGAGGTCTGAACCATTAAGAGCTAGTATATTGCTTAACTATTCAGAGGCAAATGTCTGATCAATTCAGATAAGAGGTTTTAACCATTCAGACTCTGTATAATACTTAACCATTCAGAGGCAAATCTCTTAACCATTCAGACATCTGAACCATTAAGAGGCTGAAACAAACAGTGTGAACCATTAAGTGCTAAATCATTCAGACATCTGAACCATTAAGAGGCTGAAACAAACAGTCTGAACCATTAAGTGCTGAACCATTCAGATATCTGAACCATTAAGAGGCTGAAACAAACAGCCCCTATTCCCCCTAAACCTGGGAAAATATCATCTAGTCTATTTTTAACCCGAGACCTGAGCTGAAAATATTTGATTTTGAATAAAGATTTTGTTGACCAAACTTGAGGTTGACCGAACCATAAATAAACCCGCCAAAAATAGGTCAAACCTGATTGAACTTGAATCCGACATGATCGACTCGCTAATATAAGAGTTTTTTCAAAAACCATCCACTTCAATATGAAATATTATGTTATACAAATAAGGTTAGAATTATATTTTTTTCTTACTACTTTTTTAGTGTATAAATTTATATTTTAGAAAAAAATAATGATATTGAATAATTATCTTACTTTTTTCAAAAACTTGGGTATATTTAATTTTATTATTCGTAGTATTGATTTATATGTCCAAAATTTACGTAAAATTTAAAATAAAAAATTAATAGATTTAATAAATAATTTTTTATATTTAATTTTTATTCAATGCAAAATGCAAGTGTTAATATGAATTTAAAAATTTTAAAAGTAAAGATATTAACCGTTAGGTCGATCTTAAACCAATGATGCTGAGTCATGACCTAAACCCAAACTCAGACTAATCCATACCCAAAGTAAAGTGTAGAATAGTCTAGAATATTCTAGTACTATGTAGAGTTCTCTAAATTCTTCAATGTTTGTAGAGTTTGTCTAAAAAAATTGACTAAATTTTATAATCGGTCATTTTTAATTGGGGTAATCTATATACTTCTTGTTAGACAATAATACTAATATTATTTCTTGTAGTATTGGTTATGGTAGTGTTTCACTATTAGTCAGCTTTCTAATCCTATTTGTGGTAGATGTTGTATGTTAGTTAGTTTCCATTCTCTATTCCTAGTTGTGTTAGAAGTCTCTCCTATATATACTCTATCATGTACTACATAATTCAAAAAGCAATATTATTATTACAATATTTCAACATGGTATCGGAGTCACCGCTCTTGGTGACCTAAAACTCTCTGCGCTCGCTTCTGGCGGGCGGCGCCGCCATTAGCCGCCCGCCGGACCGATGTTATTCTTCCTTCAATTTTAAAGATTGGCGACTCCTCAAAAACTTTCTCAACTCATCTCCTTTTTTTTTTCTCTCAAATCACTCATTCCAATCATCAATCTTTCTTCTCTTTCTCTTTTGTTACCCAAAAAATTCCAAAAAAAACACAAAAGCAAAGCCAAGAGGAAAAGTAGTGAAAGAGGAAAGAATACATCTACACCCCTTCAAAAAAGAAATAGGGCATTGCTCGGATACAAGAAAAAAGACAAAGAATGTCAAGGATCTTCAGTTAAACAGGCACCTCCAGTAGCCTTCTCTATTCTTCTTCGACGTCAGCAACTACAAGCGCACGTCAACCTTCTCTCTTCTTATTCGGCGTCAGCAGCTACCAGCCCACGTCAATCTTCTTTTTTTCTTCATCGGCGTCAGCAGCTACTAGCGCACGTCAATTTCTCTCTTCTCCAATGACGTTAGCAGCTACCTGCGCACGTCATACTTCTCTCTTCTCCAACGACGTCAGCAGCCACCGGCGCACGTCAGATTTGTCTCTTCTCCAACGACGTGAGCAGCCACCGGTGCACGTCAGACTTCTCTCTTTTTTTCAAAGTTTCCAGTTTCCAGCTATTGTCCAAGCTTTCTTTTGCTTCAGCCAGAGTTCAGCTTGAGAGGGGATGTTAGACAATAATACTAATATTACTTCTGGTAGTATTGGTTATAGTAGTATTTCATTATTAGTCAGCTTCCTAATCCTATTTGTAGTAGATGTTGTATTTTAGTTAGTCTCCATTCTCTATTCCTAATTGTGTTAGGAGTCTCTTCTATATATACACTATCATGTACTTCATAATTCAAAAAGAGCAATATTATTATTCCAATATTTCGACAGAATAATACTAATATTACTTCTGGTAGTATTGGTTATAGTAGTGGTTCATTATTAGTCAGCTTCCTAATCCTATTTGTAGTAGATGTTGTATTTTAGTTAGTCTCCATTCTCTATTCCTAATTGTGTTAGGAGTCTCTTCTATATATACACTATCATGTACTTCATAATTCAAAAAGAGCAATATTATTATTCCAATATTTCGACATGGTATCGGAGCCACCGCTCTTGGTGACCTAAAAAAAGATCTTTGCTCCCACGTCCCGCCGCCGCCGCCGGTATTTCCGGCGACGGCGGCTCCACCTTATTCACATCTTTTTTTCCCCTTCTTTTATTCTCAAATTAACTTCTCCATTTAAAAAAAAAAGAAAAAAAATTCCTGTGTTGAAATCACAAAAAAAAAATCCGTCAAAGGAGGAGCTTCTCTCTTGCCATCTCCATGGTTCTTCAAAAAAAAACCCAATTCCTCACAAACTATCTCAGATCATCCTATCTTCTCAAAAAAAAAGGAAAATATAAATGATTGTTGTTTCTCTCCAATTCACCATATCAAAATCTCAGGCCCAATTTTTTTTTCCATCACCAATTCTTAACCTAATTTTTCTCTCTAAAATCACTCACTCTAATCATCAACCTCCATTCTCTTTCTCTTCTGTTGAAGCAATAAAAATCTTAAGTAAATCAGCACAAAACCAAAGCCAAAAGTGGAGTAGTGAAAGAGGAAATAAGACCTCTACTACTCACCCCTTCAAGAAGGAAATAGGGCATTGCCCGGATCCAAGAAAAAGACAAAAAATGTCAAAGATCTTCAGTCAAACAGGCACCTCCAATAGCTTTCTCTATTCTTCTTCGACGTCAGCAGCTACAAGCGCACGTCAACCTTCTCTCTTCTTCATCGACGTCAGCAGCTACTAGCGCACGTCAATTTCTCTCTTCTCTAACGACGTTAGTAGCTACTAGTGCACGTCACACTTCTCTCTTCTCCAACGACGTCAGCAGCCACCGGCGCGCGTCACACTTCTCTCTTCTCCAACGACGTGATGTGAGCAGCCACCGGCGCATGTCAGACTTCTCTCTTCTCAAAGTTTCATGTTTCCAGCTAGTGTCCAAGCTTCCTCTTGCTTCAGCTAGAGTTCAGCTTGAGGGGGGATGTTAGACAATAATATTAATAGTATTTCTTGTAGTATTGGTTATGGTAGTGTTTCACTATTAGTCAGCTTTCTAATCCTATTTGTGGTAGATGTTGTATGTTAGTTAGTTTCCATTCTCTATTCCTAGTTGTGTTAGGAGTCTCTCCTATATATACTCTATCATGTACTCCATAATTCAAAAAGCAATATTATTATTCCAATATTTCAACACTTCTTTTACGGATGCTATTCCATAGATAGTTTCTTTTAAACCTTCTGTCATGTTGATATTAAATTGAAGGCAAAAATATAATTTGGAAATGATCATATAACTTTTTTGTTATGGATTAAAGGTTAAAAAAGTTGATTGTAAAATGTAAAAACTGAACAAATACTCATTTTTGAGTAGCAAAATACTCATTTTTTAGCATTAATTTTAGAACAACGAGTATTCAGTCATTCAAAAATGGGTATTTAGTTACTCGTAAATAAGTATTCATCACGAATTTACGAGAAAATCATAAACCTAATCGTACGATATATATATATATATATATATATATATATATATATATATATATATATATATATATATATATATATATATATATATATATATTGCGTATGTAAAAAATGCCATAATAGAATCTACATAGTTATTAAGAAAATGAAATTTTGTAGGTGAAAAGTACTTTAGAGTGGTGCATAAAAAATGGAAGAAAACGAAAATATGAAAAATTTCTATTTTTTTTAAAAATTAAGGTACTAATATCATCTTGATTACATTTCCAATTCCATCCCCTAATATACATTTTGTAATTTTTAGCACAAAAATAATTCAGTGAATTAAAAAGGAGAGAAATTGATTGAGTCTAAATTAATAATACACCGTACTGTACTGAATTTCGGCTACAAAGCATCAATCGGCCTTTGTTTCTTGCCACCGTCTACCGCTAGCAACTCCATTTCCCTCAGCCTCTTCACGCCGCCGCACGTGGCGGCGATCTCCCCGCCGGTCCCGCTAGCGTCGTCTCGGACATTACTATTCCATATGTTCACTCCGAAAAGCCGGACCACTTGAACCGGGCTCTTTTGCAGACACCCGATTGTCCTGTACCGAACCTGCGGCGGCGGAGGTGGCACGCCACCCCCTCCCACCGCTTTCCAGTCTATGTATAGCTGCTTTTCGTGACCGGTAGACCGGAGGAAGAAAACGACGTCGCCCGGTCTGAGACTCTTCTCCTTCACGAACCGGCTCCACCCTTTGGTCAACACGTAGCTTTGACTGCTGTTCCAGTACGAGTACCGGAATCTCCACACTTTTCCCTCATGGTCCTCGAAATTTAGCAAAATCCCTTTCGGCCCCTCCCCGCCGCCGCCGCCGCTCTGCAGCGGGAAGTGCTTCTCGGCGTGCTGTTTCGGGATGACGAGCCGGTTCAGCTTTCCGACGTCACTCGGCGTCACCGCCTTCTCGAAAAGCGGTTCACGAGACGCATTCCCGCTTTTCTTGGCGGCAGTCGCGGCGGCGGCGGCACCGCCGCCACCGCCGGCCTTGAACTGCTCCAGCTCGTCATCGTAAGTGTGCTTTCGGAGCATGTCGACGATCTCGAGCTTGGAGTGGGACCCGAGAAACGCGGACTCGAAACCGCCGCCATCGTCTGATAGAACTTGCGGCGGTTTGTAGTTTGTGACGGCGTCGCGGCCGCGGAAGCAGAGGGCCGCGACGTCGTAAGCCCGGGAGGCCTCCTCCTCCTCGCTGAACGTCCCCAGCCAAACCCTCTGGTGCTTCTCGTAGATTTGCGCGCCCCACCGGCCGTTCGGCTGCGGGACCACGCCTTTGAACCTCGACGACGGCAGCTTCCGGCAAGACTCGGCCTCGACGCCGCTATCCGCGGCGTCGATGATCGCGCTCGTTCCGCTTCCCATCCGGCATAAACACTCCGGCCATTTCGCCGGCGCCGGGAAAGACGCCGGCGCCGCCGCGGAGTCGCTGGTTGTGCTCTCATTCTCTGCACTGCTACTTATTTCCATTATTTTTCTTATGAAAATGGAGTGTTAAGGTAAGTTTTAGAGCAAAGATAGAGAAAAGGGGCAGAAATGATGAGTATACTATTCTGGGTATAATATTCCTAAGGAGAATAAGGGTACATATATATAGGAGTTGCCATATTTGTAAATGCCACTTTTCATCATCATTAAATTAATGGTTTAATGTTGGGATTAGAAAATGTAGCAATTATTAGTACCTACGACTCTCTTTGTGTTGATTGACTTTTCTGAGTCAAATTTGACAAATCTTAAATTTTAATTATTCTCAATTTGTATATGACATATATGTATAATAAAATATAATTTTAAAACTTTTTCAATAAGATAAATATAATAAAATCATTTTTATGTGAAAATACATTATTACTTTTATTTAATTGAAACTCAAAGTTTATTCAATTTGACTCGAAAAAATCAAATTTTACAAATATTTGAAATGAGTATTATGTACAATTATTATTATTATTATTATTATTATTATTATTATTATTATTATTATTATTATTATTATTATTATTATTATTATTATTATTATTATTATTATTATTATTATTATTATTATTATTATTATTATTATTATTATTAATTTTATCGTGTGGGTCAACCCTATATAAAAACAAGCCAAGGTATGAACTAGGAAGATTCATGGGGTGGGTCGAGTAAATAATTGGCTACAACTCATTCTTTTAAAAGATGTGATATTTTTTTCTTTTATAAATACAACTTGTTCATTGACTAATTAAACACGTTTGGAAAATTTCCAACACTAGAGATTCCGAGGATGCACCGCCCACCGTGTGATTTTCCGGTTTTCCCCTGCATAACAAATTGCTCCCATAGGATATAAATGTCACAAATATGGGCTAAATTCCCTAAAAAGTCACTTTTACCCTTTACTTTTTTATACCTTACTTGCCACATCATACCTTTTTACTAATAATCTATCCATCAAATCATACTTTTACCCATCACATCAAAAGATATTTTTGAAAATTCAATACCAAAATACACTCCCCTTAAATCCCCTCTTAAAAACCAAAACTCTCATGTTTTTCGGGACGGAGGGAGTATAAAATAAGAGAATACATGATTATACTCCCTCCGTCCCTAAATAAAGTTCCATTTTTGACTTTTTGAGGATTTAAGGGATGGATATTTTGGTGTTGACTTTCCAAAAATACCATTGATGTGATGTGTTAAAGTAAGATGTGATAGGTAGATTATTAGTAAAAAGGTATGATGTGATAGGTAGGGTATGAAAAAGTAAGGGGTAAAAGGGGTTTTTTAAGGGAAAAAAGAAGTTTATTTAGGGACAAAGAAAAAACGGAAGAGGAACTTTATTTAGGGACGGAGGGAATATTATTCTTACAAATTATTAATGAAGATAAGTAGAGAAATAAAAAAGTACCTTGAATAGGGAAGTGAGATGTTTGATCCCAGAGTCCTATATTGCTTTTCAATCCCATCCTTAATATGGAATATTACTTACTTAAGCCACGATATTTTGGCTTGGAAAAATAAAATTCAATGTTAGAAAAAAATAGTGAAATTTGCACTAAATAGGACTAAAATATAATGACTTTCTTAATAGGATTTAAACTTTTTTATTCACTAAACTAGTATTACACCCCGTGCGTTGCACGGGTCATAATTACGTTACTAAATTAAGATGATTTTTAAGAATATAAATTTTGAAAGATTTCTTTATAAACTATATTACTCGTATAAATCGTGTGAGCATTCACTTCGTTATATATCAGGATCGCCATTGTGATTTATTACTCCTAAAACTGCAACATATAGTTGTCCATAGCTAAATACAGGTTTTACACCCCTATAGTCATTTCTCTTATTCGTACTTAATATTTGCACAGTTTTACACCATCATTTAAATAGTTTGTTTCTTAATTGGAAATTATATAAATTACGAAATTGTAAATATAATGCATTGATTACAAATTTACACTTTAACGTGATTATAACCTTTTATGGACAAATATTATTTTTAGTTGAATGATAATCATTTTTTTTATTATATCAATTCCAATTTTATAAAAAAGTTCAGTATCAGAAAAGAAGTTTATATAAATGAGATTTATTATATTTTGTTTCCTTTTTAGAAATATATTAGGCATGCGCAATTTCCTTTAATTTATCATTCTAAATAAGAATAAAGTGATTAAGTAATTATGCATGGTTAGTTTCTTAATTGGAAATTATATAAATAACGAAACTATAAATTTAATTCATTGATTAAAAAATTTACACCTTAATGTGATTATTACCTTTTATGGACAAATATTATTTTTAATTGAATGGTAATCATTTTTTTATTATATCAAATCCAATTTTATAAAAAAGTTCGGCATCAGAAAAGAAGTTTGTATAAATAAGATTTTTTTATATTTTGCTTCGTTTTTAGAAATTTATTAGGCATGTGAAATTTCCTTTAATTTATCATTGTAAATAAGAATAGAGTGATTAACTAATTATGCATGCGAAATTATTCTAAAAAGGAAACATCAATCATAGCCGTAGATCTTGTTTGTGAAATTTGTCTCTTCCTTTTTTATCAGAATTAAGTAATTATGCATGCGAAATTTACTTTAATTTATCATTCTTAAAAGTATTTTCTTTTAGAAATAGAGTGATTAAGTAAATAATTACCTATTTAATTATGTGTAAATAAATACTTTTTGATAAAATAATTAGGCATAAATTATTCCAAATAATTAGGCGTAAATAATTACATATTTAAAAAGGAAACAAAATATAAAAAATCTCCTGCACCGTTCCTTCCTTTTTTATCACAATCAAGTAATTAGGCAAAAATTGGTTAGGAAACAATTTTGTCCCTTCCTTTTTTTATCAGAAATAAGTAATTATGCATGCGAAATTTACTTTAATTTATCATTCTAAATAGGTAATATTACACAACCAATCATAGCCGTAGATCTTGTTTGTTCCTTGATATCAACGGTGCAGGAGAAGAGTGCATTGGGCGGGAAAATAATTCCCCTGCTTTTAAGAATAGAGTGATAGGACTTAATAATGACCTAGTGAGAGGAATAATGTCCAGTAATGCTAGACATTTACTTGAATAACGACTACTTGATAATGACCAAAAGTCCTACATTAGGAAATAAAAACATATGATCCTATATTGGGAAAATCATTATGTTTTAGTCCTATTTAAGTAAATTTCTCAAAAAAATAAGGGGCCTCATTCCGAGAGTCCAATCAGACCTGGCACGACGGTCACTAAGATTAGGGAAAATATTATGAAAAACGACTTGGAAAATACTGAAATGAAATTGAATAAACCGGAAGGATTTGGATACTAAAAAACTTAGAAAAAACAAAACATAAATGAAAGAAACTGAAAAGATTTAGAAAAAAATAAAAAGAAGTTAGAAAATGTTGGAAGTTAATTTTTTCAAGCAAAAGAGCATACTCTTAATCTGTAATGCCCTAAAATATACTTTAAAATTTATAATGAATTTCTAATAAATTGCAATTTTAATCTAACCTCAATTAATTAAGAACTGAAACTACGAGCCTAAAGTAATTTATTTTTAAAACTATCTTTTTATGGTCAAATTTGAATTTGAATTATAGGTCTATAGGAGACGAGTCCAACAATGTATCTCATGTGTAGATGTGAGTTACAAAATTTAGTAGTTCTACCGCCCCAAGATGGAAAAGAAAGTAAAATAAAAGAAAAAAAAGTCAGTCATAACGTCAAAATAATATATTCAATATTGATGCCGTTCGATAGGTCTTGTAAGAAGATGACCAACGACATAATGTTTTGCCAAATTTATACTCATGCGTTAAAAGTTACGAAATAAACAGATGTTAAAGTAGAATAAATAAATGGATTGAATTTATAATATAATAATACGGGAGAAATTTGTGAATTGGAGTAAAAAATTCTGCAAATACCGAAATAGGAGTTCCAAGTGTTTTAAGACCAAACTAGGAGTTTACACTGGTTGTCATTGCTACACTGCAACACGCACTACATTGTCATATTGCAATTGCCATACTATCACTCTCACACTGTCATCCGTCACCACCCGCCACTAGAGTACTGTTGCAGATCGTCAATGGTTGACCAATCATACTATCATATTACATTGTCATCACTTTTTTCATCACACTACCAAAACGTACTCTTATGTCACAATCCTATTAGGCTCATATTTTAGTTTTAAAAGATGTAGGATTCTTATTTTGGTATTTTCATATTTTTTTATTTTTGAAAAATTTCTAATAATATATACTCCCTCCGTTCCTGAGTATTTGTCCATTTTTGATTTTTTTCGGTCAAAATTGGTAAACTTTGACCTCAAATTAAATAAAAATGATATTAGATATTGATACAAAAAGAGTTTTATTAGATTTGTTATGTCAAATATTTTCAAAATATTATTTTATTTCATTAAAATACAATGTATATTTTACTTAATTATAGGTCAAAGGTTAAAAACAGTTGACCGGAAAAAGTCAAAACTGAACAAGTATTCAGGGACGGAGGTAGTATTAAACAATAAGCCTAAACTCCATCTATCCTAAAATGTTTTTCCTGTTTGATTGATTTTATTTTCAATTCAATTTATTTGATTGTAGGAATAAAATTAAAAAAGTAAAATGTATATATTTAAAAACTACATCAAAAGTTCTGCAAAGAAGGGGCCTCCGTCCCAAAAAGATTGGTACATATTGACTTTTTGGGAAATTAAGGGAGGGATATTTTGGTGTTGACTTTCCAAAAATACCCTTGATGTGATGGGTAAAAGTAGGATGTGATGGGTAGATTATTAGGAAAAAGGTATGATGTGATAAGTAGGGTATGAAAAAGTAAGAGGTAAAAGTGGTTTTTTAATAGAAATGTAAAGAACTTTACGGGACGCGGTTTTTTCGAAAAGCGTCGGACTTTTTGGGACGGAGAGAGTATTATTTTATCAAATAATTAACGAAAATATGTGAAGAAAGTACTTAAATTTTGACGGTGTGATAGTAACTAAAAGAATATTTTAGGATGGGGGGAGTATTACATAAGGAGTACTGTGAGAAGCAAATGCATAAACATATATATGCATCTTGGATCACATCGCAGCCAGGTCGTCGTTGCATTTGCTCTCCCCACTGCCGCCGTCCGTGTTGATTTGATTCGTTTACTTTAGTGTACAATTCATCGAGGTGAGTTGTGGTTTCATATATTTCTCGTTAGTATTGATTCGTAAATTAGGATTCGTTGATATATTCTCGTTCGATTGACGTTGAACTTGTGAATATGATTATTGAATTGTTTGGTTGATTGTATTGGGAATATGAAATTGAATTGATTTGCTGTGTTCTCTTTTCTCTTCTCTGTGCGGCTGGCCTGGCCACTATTTTTCGCCGCTGCTGTGTAAGGATGGGTCCCTTGTTTCTTTTGTGTAGTTGCAAATCGTTATATTATGAATTGTACTCTCTCTTTCACATTAACTATTACTCATTTTGACGTTTAAGCAAAACAAAGAAAACATATTTTTCCATTGACCTCCTCATATTACTCCTTATCCTAATGTAAAAGTATTCAATGAATAGTGTAAAGTAAGATATTACAGCAAGTGAAATACACATACTACTATACTACTCTCCCCGTTCCACAAAATCCTTCCAGTTTTAAATTTGGGGAAAAATAAAAAAAGTGTAATTTTGGTTGACTTTCCAATTTTGCCCCTGATGTGATGGCAAAAAATAAGATGTGATAGTTTGGTTATTAGTGAAAAAGTATGATGTGATAGGTAGAGTATGAAAAAGTAAGGGTAAAAGTAGTTTTTTAATAGAAAGTGGAAGTGTTTTGTGGAAAGCAAAAAAAACGAAAGAGGAAGAGTTTTGTGGAACAGATAGAGTAGTATAATAGTGGGTGGGGTTTGAGGGTTGGGTAGATATTAGGTTTAAGGATAGAAATGTCTTTTTTAGAAAAAAGTATAGTTCTTTATGGAACAAAAAATTTATGAAACGTATAAATCTTTTTGAGGCGGAGGAAGTAATATTTTATTCCATGACGGTAATCATGAAAACATCACTCCCGATAGGCCGCTAGTTGTGTTAACTGAGTATGTTTGTGTTATAAAAATTAATGGTGATATTGTGTGAAACAATAATTGTGATGCAGACCACCCAGTATATTTAGGAGGTTCTGAGCTAAATTGAATTGGTAAGAATATTGAAATAACCATTAAGTTATAAAGATTTGGGATTTAGACCTGACGGGGTAGGTGAGTTTCGCATAACTAACATGCCTGGGTTTAAAATGTATGCATGGGAGTCCGAAATCTCCCTAGGGATCCCTTGGTAGGGACTCTAATTTTCCCATTGAAGATCTTTTTTGGGTTATGGGAGTATCACCTCGAGGGATCCAGTTGAGCATCGGTGCCTCTAGTCAGTTACAATGAATCTTAGCCAAGTAGAACAATGATATTGGCTGATTATTCAGATATATATTGTATGATTATGAATTAATGCATGCTAGTCTATGAATTAGTTCTAGCGTTCGATATATTCTCACTCAGTTTCCAGCCGAGTGTGTAGTCTTTGTTGTATTTGATTGCACGCAAGAAGAGGTCAAAGATCATATGAGCAACCCGGTTATCAGTGACACTCAACAAAAGTGGATATCCCGAAGCTATTTGAATTTAAAATAATTATTTTACTGAACTTATCTACCTAAATTACAAGAATGTTTTGTGATATTGTTTTAATGACTTCTGTAACGTTTGATTTGTTTATTTCGATTGATTTATGATTTATTGAATGGATGTTTTATTTTAAATTGTTTTGATGATTTTTGATGTATGGATACCATTAAGTAGCAATCCAGCTCGCTAACCTATTGATCCGAGTTACACGGGTTGGGATGTTACATAATCGATAGGAGAACTAACTAATGAGGTTTAATGTTAAAATATCCCACATCAAAAATTGAAGAGAAAAGTAATCCGTATATAAACTCTTAAGTTGAACTAAATAATTGATTGAATTCAATTTTTTAATCTGGTTCAACCCATGTTCTTATGACCCTATCCAAATTGAAGAGGAAAATTAAAGGTATATATAAAAAAGTTTTGAGTTGAACTAAATATTCGATTATATTCAATCTTTTATTATGATTCAATTCAAGTGTCTTATGACCTAATCTAGTAACTTTTACGACATCCCAAAGTCTATCATTTAAAACATTCTCTATATTACAAAATAGGATTTTCGATATTTTTATTCCAAAATAAGACACATATTTTCAAAAAGTGTTGATATATAATATTAAAAAATAGTGTAAAGTGCCAATATACAATGCTAATTTAAGTTTTAGCATTGCATAGTGTCAACGCTTTTTTTTAGAAGAAAACATAAAAGGACCTATTTTGGTGTATGTTTATGTTGGAGTTCGACATCGAAAAATAAAACAGAATACTACTATCATATATAGAAAGGTGAAATTGTACTTATCAGCTTAAGCTTTTGGGTTAGAACAGTGGATCCCGACTTTATATGCAAGTGCTTAATTTTACTCGATACACTACCCGTTGTTCTCAGCCCACCGGAATTTTAACCTGGTATCGGGGTAGGTCTGGTCCAAATTCGATTCTTCCTGGTTATTGGACGTTAGTTTAGCACAAAAAAAACTACCCGTATGTGGTTTGGGTTGAGTTAGCTAAAAAGTGATTGACTGCCTCCGTTGACCGCCCCGCCGGTCATCGGTCTCCGCCACCAGTCATCGGTCTTTGCCACCGTCCACCACCGGTCGCCGGTGCCGCCGTCACTTTTAGCCAGTCGCCGTTGACCGGTGGTTGGCCGGCGTTGCTTTTTTATTTTTAATTAATTATTTTAATTTTTAATGTTTAAAAAAGGGTGACTTTTGCTGTTCAAAGTGGTGAACTTTGCTTTAACTCTAGGTGAGCTTTGCATTGGCAATTGGTGAACTTAGTAGTTGGCATGGTGAGCTTTATGTCATCTGACTATAATCGATCTATATATGTGTGTGTGTGTGTGTGTATATATATATATATATATATATATATATATATATATATATATATATATATATATATGGATTGACTCCAGTGATATGACACCTTACGGTGAGATGACATGCTTCGGTCAGATCACGCAAAGCTCACCTCTAGCTACTGCAAAGCTCACCAAATACAATTACAAAGCTTACCAAACTGTTAGGCAAAGCTCACCATATTTTTTCAACACTTTGAATTTTTTTTTGAAAAAAAAATATCAAAGGAAGGGGTGCTGACTAGACTTTGACCATTGACCGTTGACCATCACCGGCCACCACCGACCACCGCCGCCGCCGCCCGCCGATCACCGCCACCCGCCGCCGCCAACCACCACCGCCGGTCGCCGTTGGTCTCCGCCGCGCCGCCACTGCTGACCGGTGTTGCTATTTTATTTTTAATTATTTTTTAAATTTTCAAAATTAAAAAAAGGGAGTTTTGGTGTTCAAAGTAGTGAGCTTTGATTTATTTCCAGGTGAGCTTTACATTGGTTATTGGTGAGTTTTGCAGTGTAATATGGTGAGCTTTGCGTCACCTGACCGAAGCATGTCATCTCACCGTAAGATCAATCTCATATGCTACGTAGATAATCCCTAGATATATATAGTACTCTAATGAATTATGTAAAATCCAATCCGTACTCACTAAAATCGATCGGACGCATATATGTCAACATCTATTCCCCACACAAAGTTAATGCACATCTAGATTATAGCCTCAATGTGATTGCTTTTTCAAATGGTTCATTTGAAAAAAAAATAAGGTTAGTGGGAATAAGAATGTTTAAATTTGTGGAGAAAATGAGCATATCTTAAAGACTTGTACGTGGTTGGTAGTGCCTATACGTGTGCAAAAGACTATATATGCATGGCACATATATAGATATATATGGATGATGATGATGATGGGTTGTGTATGTGTGGGATGTGATGTGGGGGCAGCCATAATGGCATGTTGATTGTGTTCACATGCATGTGAGAGTGGACCATGTAGAAGCTAATATAAGATGAGTGAGTTCATGTTCATGTTCATCTCCCCTGATGAACTTTTGCTGCTTCTGTTCATTATTATCTTTGCCACTCCATCACAGGCATGGCATTGGCTAATGGCAATCACTTTTGCATGGCTAGAGAATTGCCTTAAACGAAAACAGTAAAATATACATTCGCAGAGCATCTCCATCTCTATAATTCTCAAATTTTGACTCCAAAATCAACTAAATCTTGTGGCATGCAATTTACGATGGTGCGGGAATATATTCAAGCCGGGTCGGGGGTATGGGGTTTACCAGAGATTAGGGGGATATGAACCATCAATTTTTCGAGCGGAGCATCGTAGATGCCCTAATCTGGGCGCATGTCATAGGATGACATATGGGGTTCATGTCACCCGAACCGTCCCCAAATAAATAATGAAGATTTCACATTATATATATATACGAGTTTCCTAACTAAAGTTAGAATGCATAATATAGTACTTCCTCCGTCCATTAATTTCTTTCTCACTCTCTTTTTTTGGATGTCCAAAGATTTCTTTCTCGTTTTCTATTTTGGCAAAAAATAATGAATGTGCCATTATATTCCTACTTTTTCTATATGCTATTCACTTTATTCCATCATATCACAAGGACAATACATGCAAATTCTTTACACTTTTAATTTTTCTTAATTTTTATGTCAATCAAATTGGAAAAGAAATTTTTAGACGGAGAGAATAACAAAAATTACTTTTGCCATAGTATATTTGTCTAATTTGATTTTTTCAAGTCAAATAGGAAAAATTTTGAGTATCATTTATTCTTAATTTGTATTGCATTCTACTAGTATGAAATAAAAATTTGAATGTTTTCAACAAGAGATAGATCTAACAAAGTCATTTGGGAAAAAACTAAAGTAGGAGTAAAACATTAAAACTATATAAAAATAAGAGTTCTAATTTTTTATTTCCAAAATAAGAGTTAAAATTTATTTACATTACCAATCATGACCATATACATTACCAAAAAGTATAGAAAAATGCTCGTACCACATTACCATTATGTGAATTCCTATATAGAAAATTAGAAGATGGAGCTCTTATTTTTTATACTTTTACTATGTTTTACTCCCATTTAGGTTAGTTGATTTCTTTTTATAATTTTAGTTAGTTTGAATGAAGCTTAAAATTCATGCAGCTTAAAATTCACTAATAACCAAACCATCACATTTTACTTTTACTCATCACATCAGGGGTAAAATTAGAAAGTCAACCAAAATTACACTTCCCTTATTTCGGCCCAAAGTCAAAATGGGAATGATTTTAAGGAACGGAGGGAGTAATAATAATAATTTTTTTTAGTACTCCTATAAGAGATCGTAAAAAATAAAATAGAAAATTTATTTTAGAAAAGAAGAAAAGCTTGGAACCATTGGAAGTTATGGATAACACTAAATTAAGGGGGAGATATTGATATTTAAATCTTTACATAGCTACAGCCTCATTTTGGCATCAACGTTAGATGTTATCGTTAGTATTTTGAATAGATTATCTGGCGATAGTCTTTAGCACTAGAGTTAGCGTTTTCAGTATTAATCTACATCATTAAAATTTATCCAAAACGTTAACGCTAATAGAAAACGTTATTTTCAAATAAGGCCTACAACGACAATCCAGCAAGATTCCTTGATAATAGGGTCTGGGGAGAGCATGCGTACAGACTCTGCCCCTACTAGATAGTAGAGATCCCTGACTTAGCAACATTTTATTTAAAAAAAGTTAATATGAAAATAAGAGGTTTCATTGCACTCCAAAAAATTAGGAAAATGAAAAAACAAGGTTGTCAAGAAAAATAATAAAACCATTGAATTAAATTAGAGAATGGATGAAAATTTTATAAGTCAACAGATATGCATTTGTTTGAAATTTGTGAGATAATATGTTGATCTTAGAGAAGTGCTCTGCATGATTTCCCCACCAACGTGGAAACTTTGGAGTCAACGTAAACTATATAGACCGACACGAAATTGAACTATTCATGGTTATTTCATATTCAAATTTAAAGGTCAATCACATTTTATTGTGGTCAACGTATAAAAATAAAAATTCAAAAAACTGCCATAATCATTTAATCAGAAGTAAACCATGGAGTACTATAAATATAAATAAATAATTAAAGATATAAGATACGAAGTACCGGAGTATAATTTAATCATACTCGCAATAATGGAATTCACATGTATTTAGAGACTAAAGGTCACCTTGGGAATAACACTAAAGATGAGCGTTAGCATTTTAAAAAGACTATCTATGAGCAGCGTTAGCACTTTCAAAGTAATTTGTACCGTTTAAATTTTATCCAAAACACTAACATTAATATCTAACGTTATTTCCAAACAGACCCTAATTAGTTTGGCTAGAACCGTCAGACTTATGTAAATGCAATAACAACAAACACTTCTACCAAACGTCGGGTCTGAAGAAGGTAGGTGTACTTAAATTTTATCTATATGAAAAAATCGAAGGAATATTTTTTAAAAAAATATGAGTGATTAACGTCAATTTTTTTGAATGATTTTGTAATAGTCTATAATAACGTTTAAATATTAAAACTAGAAGTTATCGTTCAATAACATTGTTTAAATGTTCAATATAATAATAAACACAAAGGAAACAATTTCCTAACCTTTTGTTAATTATAACTCCTCCGTCCCTTTTGGATCTTCCTAATTGATTTTTAAGGTCAACTTTTTTTTAATTTGACTATAAATTATAGAAAACAAATATATTGAAGTGAAATTTGCACTAAATAGGACTAAAACATAATGTTTTTCCTAATCTAGGACTTAAATTTTTTTATTCCCTAAATAGGACTTATTAATGTTTTAGTGGGAGGAATAATGTCCAGTAATGATGAACATTTACTTGAATAATGACTACTTGTTAATGACCAAAAGTCCTACATTGGAAAATAGAAACATATGGTCCTATATTAGGAAAGTCATTATGTTTCAATCTTATTTAAGTAAATTACTCTATATTGAATTGTTTTATAAATTTAATACTAATAAATTCATTTTAAAACATAGTTTTAAAATACTCTGTATTATTATATGTTTATACTACATATATGCATCTACAAATAAAGATATTGATAGTCAAAATATTATCTCTGTTCTAAAAAGATTGTCACACTTCACTATTCAAAAATCACGAGAATTTTTGTTTATTTTTGTATATTCATTGACTATTCGATATAACAAAATATTCTTGTCACTTTTTATTTTGTACAACTTTTGATATAGTTTTTAAATATGTAAATTTATTTTTTATTTACATATCAATCTTTAAATAATATAGTTTTAAAAGAACTTAAAAATCATAAAAATTCAAATAAGAAGATTCAAAGGGGACGGAAGGAGTAGATTATATATTTTGTGAATATTTTTTTTTTGTATTCCCAAAAATAAAAATCAAGTTGCTTTTGTTGACTATAGTGGAGGAATGAGAGGTATGGAGAGATTATATTCCATAAGGTCATCTCATCTTGATGCTGGTGGCCTCCCTGCACCCACAACATTGCCCTCCATTATATATATCCTATTGGCTCTCCCAACTTGTCATTCATTATATTAGTACAACTGGATTGTGTATGTGTTTTTTTTAAGGATAATAAATAAAAGGGGGTAAATTCAACCCTCATAGTCCCACAAAACCAGTCACAATTATTTGAGGGAGATAAATTGAACCAAATTTTAAGGTCCTAGAGGGAGCAAATAAATATAGTGTGATCCATTTGTTGATACCTATAAAGATTTCATTTCATGGATGATTATTTTTAAGAAATATCTGTACTAAATAGCACTAAAACTTAAATCATTTTCCTAAATAGCACTTAAACTGTTTTATTCTCTAAATAGCACTTAATAATGTCCAGTGATGACGAATATTTACTTGAATAATGATTAATGACTAATGCATAATGACTAAAAGTGCTACATTGGGAAGAAAAAACACATGTAGCGCTATTTAGAGAAAAGTCATTATCTTTTAGTTCTATTTAAGTAAATTCCCTTATTTTTAATTGATTTTTACTTTTGTTTTTTTTTGCCGTCTAAGCTACGCCGCCTCCCGGTACGTACCTAATAGGAGATCAGAGAAAAATTGTTCTGTCACTTGATGAAATCTTTGATATACAATAAAGAAATTCCGCAAATTGTAAGGTACAACAAGTTATACTATACCTTCTTAATTTGTACTCCCTCCGTCCCAAAAAGTCTTTCTTTTTCATTTTTTGCGCATCCTATAAAACACTTCTACCGACATCTAAAATGCCTAAAATTTACAACATTTCTTCTTTATTGTGGGTAGAAGTTATTTTGAAAGTTTTTTTGGCATTCAAGGCGGGATAGAAGTGTTTTATGAGATGCGCAAAAAATGAAACTGGAAAGACTTTTTGGAACGGATGGAGTACAACATAATGCATTTGTACTTTTCTCAAATTTTAATTATTGAATCTCTTTTCTTCGCGAAGACGTGATCGTGATGAAGGAAGCACGATGATGGCAAACCCTAGTTGCATCGATCAGAGAACAAAGGGAGCCAGGGGCGGATACACCTTTAGGGAGTAGGGGTCAAATGCCCCCAACTAATCATTTGTAATAAGGTAAACAAGAATAATAAATTAAAAATTTATGTAAAATTTGTCCCCAACAAAAATTAATGTGCAACCATCTAATCATGTCAAATTTATTTTTTTTGTTTAATTTTTTAGTAAAGTGTATTTTATTGCATATAATTATTTGTGCATGAAATAAAATTTCACATTGCCTATTAAAAATGGTTTACATTTGATAAATGTTTGAAGCAAAATTCATCATTTATTTATTTTTTGTCATTTCAAATAGCCTAAAAAAATTCAAAAACGCTGCTCTAGACCCCAGCCTGACGAACGGTGCCCCCATCTAACTGAACTTCTAGATCCGCCACTGAAGGGAGCACAGCGATCGTGAACCCTAGTTGTCATTCGAACCGGAAATGACTCGTTTAGGGATGCATGGGCGAAACCCTATTGCGAACTGGCCGGAGATGGTGATGACGGTAGACTCTATTGAAAATGACGATGGGCGTTGTGTTTGAAAACTAAAGCTTGGAATGAACTGAGATGGTGATTATGGTAGACTCTATTAAACCAAATCTGCAACCCATTCCCAATTCAGTGGGTGCAACTGCCACCGTCCCTAAGATTGACACGTTTTTACTTTTTTGGTCAAACTGTGACACTCTTTGATCGCAAATTATTGAAAAAATATTTTTAGTTATAAGGTAAATTTAGATTTATTTTAAAATATAGTTTTAAAATTTCAAATTATTATAATACTCCTTCCGTCCCAAAAAGTTTGTTACGTTTAGAAAAAACTCTGTCCCATAAAGTCCGTTACATAATACGGAGTATTAAAAAACCATTTTTACCCCTTACTTTTTCATACCCTACCTATCACATCATACCTTTATTCTAATAATCTACCCATCACATCCTACTTTTACCCATCACATCAAGGGTATTTTTGGAAAGTCAATACCAAAATATCCCTCCCTTAATTTCCCAAAAAGTCAAACCGTCCCATTCTTTTTGGGACGGAGGGAGTATTTAATTATTGAAAACTATATTTAATTCGTGGTCAAAGAGTGCCGCAATATGACCAAAAAAGTCAAAATATGGTAATCTTTTAGGAACGGAGGGAGTATATTTCTCAATACTCCTATTATCTTACGCAAGTTGATCATCAACAACGAGGAGCGGCTTGGAGCATAAATATTGAAATGGAGGTGGTGGAAGCTAAGCACTTTTGTTGCATGATTAACAAGTAGAGAGTGCATTGTTGAGATTTTTTTTCTAGCGAAAGATGATACAATTTGATAATAATGTATCTTATTGAATGGCCTGGTGAGGATTACATCAATATATATAGAGGATACATTGAGAATCCTAATCAAAATAATAAAGAAAATAAATGATAATGTTCTATTTTTTATTAGTGAAATTTACACTAAATAGGACTAAAACATAAGTTACTTCTCAATGTAGGACTTGAACTTTTTTATTCCCTAAATAGGATTTAATAATGTCTAGTGAGAGGAATAATGTCCAGTAATGATGGACATTTACTTGAATAATGACTAATTGATAATGACCAAAGGTCCTACATTGGGAAATAAAAACATATGGTCTTACATTGAAAAAGTCATTATGTTTTAGTCTTATTTAGATAAATTTCTCGTACGGAAATAGAGTCAGGCAGTTTTGTGAAGATGGTGTTAAATATTACTTCATCCGTCCCAATTTGAATTGCCTATTTGTTCTCTCACTTTCCTCACAAAAATGAGAGGAATTCTTTTTCCTCCTCTTAATATAATTTGTCTTCTTATTTTCTTTTCTTTTTTGTCTATAATAAAACAAAAACATTTATTTTCCATCTCATTTTCTTTTTTTTTTTCTCTCAAAATGGATGGTTCACATCAATTCTCTCATATTTTTTTATTTTTTGGATCTTAAGTTTCGTGAAAAAATAAATGAAAAAATTATTTTAAAACGTAACCATGAATGTTGATTCATGGGTGACATCCTTAATTGGTCCAGATATAGTATATACGGAGTATGGAGATGGTAGGCTAGTGGGAGTAGTGGATCAGTGAACATTCACTTTCTTCCATCTTTATTTATTTATTTATTCCCCACACACCAGGCCAGTACAATAATAATGCACTTCTCCCTATTTCCTTCCTGTTTAGCCTTTACTAGTCGGTGGCAACGTTTTTAACGTTTGTTGTACTGGTCAATAGTAAGGGTCTCTATGCGAATAGCGTTACAATTTTGGATAAAATTTTAACAGCGTAGATTACTTTAAAAACGCTAACGTTAAACGCTGCCTGTAGATAGTCTTCTCAAAACGTTAATGCTAATCGCTAACACTTTTTCCAAACCGGCCCTAACTTAAGTTCCGTTTGGCATCAGCGTTAGGTGTTCGTATTAACGTTTTGAAAAGACTGTCTGACGTTAGCCTTTAGCATTAGCATTTTCAGAATTAATCAATATGGAGTATTATTAAAATTTTATCTAAAATTCTAACGTTAAACGAAAACGTTGTTGTCCTAAATGAGACCTTAGACTCTCTGCACCTTTTGACGCCGCTCGTCTCACATGCATGCCTAGAGAGCATGTCACATCAGTTCCTTTTAATAAATATTTTTTACCCTCAACACTATCATATCTATCATTTCCACATACAACTTCATATATTCCACAATCAGGAACATTTAAAAAATAAATTAAAGATCCGACTAATCAGGTTCTTCTTTACCATGAAAGACAGGATAAGCGAAACCTGGAGGAAATTGAAACATTTTGAGCCGCCGCTTTATTTGGGCCATAACTTTGGCTACGGGTGACCAATTTCAGCGAAGTACCCCAAAGCTCTCAGTGAGACGCCCAAGGGCTCGATCGGTTGAAGTCTTGAAGATCCATCGACATCCATCTTCAACCCCAAATTCTACTATTTAGCCAATTAAAGTTATACTTTTGTTATTTAAGGCCTTTATTCGTTTTAATGTTTCTTAACTACGGAGTAATTTACAGTTTAAGCTATAATAGTCTGGTTTGTGGCAGCTTTATGTAGACTTGATTTTTTCTTCATAAGAATAAACCCTAGAGAGAACTTCTCCCCTAGCATTTTCCTTTTCGTTGTTCTGTTTTTTTATCACACACTTTGATTCAATTCGGTGTCAAGATGCAACACAACTTGCACAAGACAGGCAAAGGAAACCAATGCAACACCTCTGGCAGACGGCTTCCACGTTGGTACCGGCATGATACATGTGCCTGCGTTGGAGCTCGTCTTATACGTTACTCCCTTCGTCCCTAAAAACATGAGAGATTTTGATTTTTAAGGAATTTAAGAAGAGTGTATTTTGGTATTGAATCAAAGAGATTTAACATAATTGAATCAAAGTGTGTGATGAAAGAAAACCTGACATTTTGTTTTGATTTTTATTGAAGTATTTAATTTGCATCATTAAAATATTATTCAAGATGTGATGTAAGGCTATATGGTGTGGATCACACCATCACGCATTCACGCCATCCTTTCGTGATAACTCAACGCAGTGTCAGCTTTTCTCTTTTCTATCACATAGCATCCCCTTCTAGGATATTATGGATTATGCCCATCCTCTTTCCCTTTTTTTCATTTTTTATATTCAGTTTTTACAACCATTTCAATTAAAATTACTTAAAAGTAAAATATTCCTTCCATCAAAAATTAATCCCCATTATTTTCTTTTTGGGTTATCCCAAATTCATTCTCCACTTTCCTTTTTGGAAAGCTACTTGTGGCTCACTTTTTTTCTCTCATCTGCAAAATTTTCAACTACACGTTTTCACTTTTCTTAAACTCCATGCAAATTCAAACTGTGAGTATTAGTTTGGAACAAAGGGAATATAAAATAAAATTCTCATTAATATTAAATTTGATATTGCAATTACAAAAGTAAAAAAAAAGTGATAGATAGCGAAAAAAAGTGTACGTAAAAAATACGGAGTATATAATTACTTAGAATAAATACATACATTCTTAAAATTACATATAAAAAATTAAAAAACTATTTTAAAAAACTATTCATAAAATAAATATTTCATTTAATAACCAAAAAGATCTAAAATTATTGACAAAAAAATGTAAAAAAGCAAAATTGAAAAGCAAAAAAAAAAAAGACTTAGAAAAGAAAATTAAGCGTCGTGTTTCCCGCCATCACATGGCTTATATGGCATCCATGGAGGTCATCAAGCCTCATCCCCTCCCACGCATTGCACAACCTTGACTACAAACACTATTTAGCTTATTCCTGAATCTGATTCTTCCTTGTGAAAGATTGTTAATTTGTCATCACGATTCGATACCCTTTATCTTCTCTGCCCCACCTCAAGAGCGCCATCATGCTTGCCCTGTGTAGTACTCCAAAAGTACTTTTCTCTGTTCTTATAAGTTGGTCAAAAAAATTTATAAGCTATTTTTTACTTGTCAACTGATGACGTGTATCTCTGTGTTTAAAAATCAATAAAAATACATACATCTTACCTACTTACTTTTAATCAATTTTTTACTTTTTCTATTTTGACCAACAAAACTATCACTCGCCACTTATGAATATCTCCAAATGAGTTATCTCTCATTTAAGTTAATTCACTTCTACAAAAAAATATTTAACTCATAAACAGCTTATAAGTTACAGATTGTTTGTCAATAATAAGCCAATAAGAATCAGTACATAGAAACACCTCTGTGGATAAAAAAAATGATGGATGGGCTTGTGGCACTCCAATCACCGTCAATGCAAAACAGCGCCGATAAAAAGAATGCAACACGGTTTCGCTCTGTCAACGTGTCAGCGTGTTCTTTACTTATGTAGCATTAGAAACTCGTCCATGATGCTTTGGCGACACTTTAAAATGGGACGGAGTAGGTACATTTTCATTGAAAAAAGGTCCGGAACTCTTTTAGTTTAAATTTGTTAATCTATTGGTTTGCAACTCTGTTAGTTCAGACTTTGAAAAAAATCTACTATGTATCATTTAAAATAAATCCACAAATATCCCTACATAATACAATATCAGCTTGTTAGAGATGCATCAACAGACCAGCTTGTCTTTCAAACTGCATATTATACCAGTTCTTCTCCACTAGATAACCAAAACCAGTTTCAGAGAAACACAGTGATAAACAGAATGAACACATTACTACACATACCGCAAACGCCATGGTGGCCTGATGAAATAAAAACTGCAGTCGCCATATATATTCATTACTTTTCTCTCTTGTGAAGTTGAAAGGAGATCACGAAACAGTGGGCTTTCAGTTATGAATTAAGCTAGACGTCATATACAGGCAGACGATCTTCAATGTAAACACGGCATATGGGGCACTTTTTGCACTTCTCAGAACACATACTGCCCAGAAATAAAAACAAAAGTGACTATCAGTATAAACACCACGGTTCTTTTGACACCCATTTTCGGTGTCATAATATAACTCTGAGTGGTTCCTACCCTCTCTACTCTAACCCCTAGCTGGATTCCCAATATGCTTCAGTAGATCCAGGGGGCTAGGGTAGGAACGCTTCAGTAGATCCAGGGGGCTAGGGTAGGAACCACTTCGGGGTCCAACATAGCACCAAAGGACCCTCAAATGGCTGGTACTATAATATGACTCCCATGCCCACTGTCAAAAGAAATTTTCTGCAGTATAATACTTCTTCAAAAAAACACTATTGGTATGAAAATCGTAGGAACCAGAAAGACTTTGGAGCACTGCCCGGGGCAAAGCCAGATTTACTCCGGTTAGAACTTAAACTGAAAAGAGACACCAGGTTAGTATACTATTACCTGCAAAGTATGTGATGCCTACAAGGAAGAAGAACCACGTTTATCTGCTTCTCGAAACAAATTTTACAGAGCACCTTTTCCTGAACAGAGTAGCAATGGGAATGAGGTATTTCAGATACAATATTACTGCATATTATACCAGCAGAATAGCATTTAATATTTGAAAAATATTTTCATTTCATCTTCCATTCTAATAAATGTTAAATGTTGGGAGATGCAGCCTTTACACCGGTGGCACCCTTACCGGACCTTCAGTCGGCAAAGATGCTTTGTGCACCAAACTCAATTACATTCAAACAAATGCAAAAATGTACATTTTGGTTTGGGAAAATGCTAAGTCTCCCTAACTCCCACCCCACCTTTCACCTCAACATTCTCAAAGACATTGAACAGTAAGCATTGCTGTGGGTGTCAGTGAGAAGATGGGTGAAAGCTGGGGTGCCCCTAGCATGGTCCTTCTGATTTTACAGGTACTATCATTTTTGTAGTGGCAAGGAGAAATAACAATTAGCAACTATCTGTGTCATTATTAGTTGGAGGCTTTTTTTATTGAGAGTAAGATGTGTAATAACCGATAAAAATATTTGATCACTAAGATATTTGTGACTTGAACAGGCTTGGACTTTTAAAATCTGGACTTTTGGCATGCACTTATCAATTAATGATATGCTTAATATATACTACGTATTTTAAAAAAATCGGGGCCCTAAATAAACGGGGGGCTCTACTCATGCCTAGTTTGCCTATGCCTAGAAACGACTCTGTATACACAAGTGAAGAAAAGTATAAGAGGATAACAGTTCTGGAATTCTATCCCATTATTCCTTCATAAAAAGGTTCGACAGGAAAACATCAACAGTAGTTCCGATCCACAGAATACTTCATAATGCTTAATAATTTTATACAATCAAACTGATGATGGCCATTCAAATGCATGTAAAAACATGTTTAAGTCGTAAAACAATTTCATGCTATTGTTAAAGACACCTCCCTTTTCTTTTTGTCTCACAAGGCATTTCCTGGTAGCACTGTTTCTCTGATCATTTTTCAAATAGGCAAGAACGTTTAAGGACTCCCTCTATCCCAAAGCTATCGTCCTAGTTTGCCTTTTGTGGGAAATTTGACAACAAATTAAACATGGTTTTATTTAAATAAATGTTATAAAAAATTAATACTCCCTCCGTCCCTAAATAGATTACAATTTTTTCTCTCTCCTCTCGATAACTTTTGTTTGTTTACGCGATTTCATTAAGTATTTGATAAAATAAAATATTCTTGTCACCTCTTGTTTTGTAGAACTTTTGACGTAGTTTTTTAATATGTAATTTTTATATATTATTGATATACCAATTTGTAAATAAAATGATTTCAAAAAGTAAGAAATTTTACTCCGTAACCTGCAATTTGTAATCAAATTGCGGACGGAGGGAGTATATCAAAACTATTTCTTAAAATAAATCTAATTATACTAAATTTACATTTTAACTAAATATATTTTTTTCACAATTTCTAGTCAAAGTAACCCCAACAGCCAAACTAGAACGATCGTTTTAGGACTAGTATGACTTTTTCAGGTCATTTATTTCTTTTGCCCATTACTCCGGAGTATATATTGGCAGGTATCCCTTGGTATCGTTTCATGAGGCTTTCCACTTCAAGAAGAAAAAAAGGAACTACCCACAATCAAATGAAGACAATGTTGTTGTTCTGAGGCAAGATAAACTTTCAAATCTCTTGTTCTAGGAATGACTCAATGATTTTTCAAGATAAAAGGGTCTCCTAAACTCATTTATATATCTTACATTCTGAAGCTTTTCAACCTCCTCCTGATTTAACTCTGATTCATCAGCTTGCTCACATAGTGCAGCTTGCAGTCTCCATATCTATGATGACACAAGTCAGCTATGGTTAAAATGCTTGTTTAGCAGCTCTTAATTAGCAAACCGTATGAAAAAGAAGGAAAGAAAAGTGGCAAAGATTGTGATATTCAAGGATGTAGAGAGATTTTGCCTCCTCTACAAGCTCTGCTTTGGGCATCTTCTTTACAGCATCAGGCGAAAAAGTATTATACCTATAAAATAAACTGATAGAGATTAGATGAGATTTCAATAAACAATAGCATGTTGGAGTTAAAGAATATTAACTACTATTGAAGTCAATGTTAAAACATAATGTATTAATGTTGTTCTGCAAACTATATATAATAGGTTTTAGAGAGAGAAAATTTCAGTTTTATCTTTGGCACTTCAAAACTAGGATAACAAGAGCAATAAAGAGGTCTCTATCCTTATCCATTTCTCTTAGAATAATAGTCCCCAGTCCCCACACCTACAAGAAAAGCAAATCACAAAAGCTAGAACCCTGGGAAAGTTTTGTGCTCAAGCAGCTCAACAACTTCTACTCAGAAGTATCTAAAATCCCATAACTCTGATTCTGAGCAATGATTCATTTCTCAGTAGCATTGGAGGTAGACAAGCTGTAAAATCCAAGAAGATTTTCCTTCCATCACAAAATATAATACTCCTATCTGATCGCTGAGATTCTCTTAAATATCTTTTCAATAGCACAATAATTTTACAAGACCTCCCAGATCTCAACAAATAAAGTAACTCTAGGTTTAGAAACCCTAGGGTCTATCCTGCTAGGATCATTAGGACATATCAATAAGCAGTTCGCTTATTCTTAATAAACAGAAATTAACTTATTGAACTAGTCCCAAAAACAGTGACGAAAACAAAACTGTTTATGGTATTTCTGAAAGTCTGGACAATTTTTTGTCGAAGATAAACCATAATAGGTAACATAAATTAAGGGCATCAAAAGCATAAAAAGGGTAGAACAAAAAAGAAGACTATAACTGACCGAGGTGTCTGGGCATGATAAAGACGCGCTTGCTCCTCACGACTTCCTTCATCTATTGACCACCAACCCAATAACCTGTTATGAGTGAGATCCATGTGCATTTTAGAGAAAGAATATAAATTTGTATCACGAATGTCACAATAAATTGCACATTTAACTTCTACATGAATTACCTTGATCCACGCTGCATGAACCCTAAAGAACCACGAATCCTTGCAGATACCCTAAAATAGTTTACGTTTATGTCACCAGCTTCAGTATCTAGTAGAAGGATTGCTTTCTCTAGGAATCTATAGATAGCAAACAAAATCCCTGCCCCTTGGACAAGGAAAACAGGAGCAAACAGAACTGAAATTGGGATATATCCGGCACTAGATGGAGTTTCCTGAAATAACAATGTACTGGTTACGAGTTTGACAAATCAATAATGAAAGTGAATCATGATTATGTGTCATTGGATTTACCGCTAGTCGCATAAAAAGAACTATTTCAAAAACAACAAGGAGAACTTTCATAATATGCCCACCAATTTCCTGCAAACTGCAAATGCTGCTCTCTTCAAAATCTTCATCTAATGATAACAGCAACCCACTATCCCGGAGAGAATATCTGACACTTGTTGAAGATGAACCGGCCCAACTGGCTGATAGAATATGAGAGTGTCTATGAATGGCAGGATTATACCATTTTGTGCAGATAAGAAATGCAAAACATTGAGCCACCCTGTTAAGCAATGAACTTTTCAGCAAGCTGATAGGAGATAATTATGAACTATCAACCACCTAGGGCAGTAAGAAACTAAGAATATCGCTTTTATACCCATAATTAATAAACAAGTCCCACCAGCCAAGAGCAACTACATCACCTGCAAGTATTATTAGTAAATATTAGTGCATGTAAATAACTAAAATAAATTAGCAGTAGTGAAGATAATGCATGTTAAGGATCTCTGTAACATATGTTAAGAAACTTTGTAACATGACCAGGATGCCCTTATTTAATTCATGTTCTAAAGGCCTTTTTATTCCCAAAACACATACTCCTTACTAAAGAATCTATTTTGAAAAAAAGTATATAAGGCCAATTTTGGCAGATAACATAAAAATTATCACTAGAATTCCTAAGTCCCTGTTCAAGGAGGTTTTTTGTTCAGTTCTTTTAAACTAAACAGTAAAAACCAGATATTGGATACTACAAAAGTGGTTTATGGTAGATTTCAAAATTAAAATTATTAGTATAATTACTAGTGGTTTTAGATTATTGTACAACTTGAATAAGGTACAAATAACAACAAAAACAACAATAACCCAGTACTGTCCCAGGGCAAGTGTAGACATGCCCCTATCATGTAACTTTTAGAATAATAAACCAAAATACTGGCAACTCACAACCTGAATGAGGCCAAGTGAAAAGTATTTAGGAACAACTTGTTGCTAAAAAAACCATTATTTTGGGATTGAGGGGTAGTAGTTAAAAGTCATTAAGACCAAGGTCAATTGTCTTAGCCCCGCGGTGTCTTTTCATGTGACAGATTACTAACATTACATAGATCATTGAAATCAAGCTTAATGAATGAAGACATTGCTCACACTAGTTTCTTAAGAGATGTTAAGTGTGGCTAAGGGATAAGGAGTTTCGGAATTTCACAGTAGCATAAGCATGGTCTGGATGCCACACAGAAGGGATGGGTTTAATCCAAGAGATCACACTCAATCTCTTAATCCAAACATAGTCTTCTAGATTACCCATCCTGGATTCCTAGCCCCCATGCACTTATCCCATCAATCCATCATGTACCCAAATATGCAACCAAATGACCCCACAGAGTAAATGTGTTTTATTAAGCCACTTCACATTTCTAAGTGATAACGTTGCACAGAACCAATAATCCATAGTTCTGTGATTTAGTCATTAACTCGGTGTACTGGTACTAGTATGGTAAATTGGTAATTGGTGGTTTTTTTATAAAATTTAATCAAATTTCAAGTATCTACACCAGCAGACTTATTGATTCCCTTCCATTTATTTGAGCAGTGTTATTAAGTAACTGCAACTTCCATGATTTATCATATGAATTTCAACCCACAGAATTTATATCATATGCACAGTGATTGAATATGAGCATTATGAAGCTAAACATTACCAGAAAGTTTCAGAAGAGTGAAAGTTGTTGCTGCGATGAGAAAGACCATGGAAATCGCAACCCAAAAATGCTGAGCAAAATTATAAAATGCTTTTAGAACCTCCGCATGAACTGATAAGTATGAGTAATTAATCATGAAATTGAAAATTTGATCTTTTCATGACAACTGTGTGATGCATGATCACCGCTCATCACTCACCACTTGGGATTTACTCCCTCCGTCCCGAAATAAACTTTGGTGTTTGACTTCACTCAATTTAAGAAAAATATTGTAGAGTAAAAAGTGGGTGGTTGAAAATTAAATAGAGGAAAGAAAAATTTTGTGAGCCACATATATCATTCCTAAATAGAAAAAAGGAGAAGTTCGAAGAATATATTTGGTCAACCGTTAAAGGGAATTGCAAAGTTTATTTCGGAAAGGGAATATTACATAATAAACAACTACTTTTGAGTAGGGGGCAAGGTCTGCGCATGCTCCCCCCCCCCTCACACACACACCCTACTCTGGTGGGATTGAACTCGTTATTGTAAACCGCTAATGTTGCACTGTAGGAGTGTAGGTTAATCAATATTACCAGTATCTAATTTTTTTTTCTACCACCTTTTATGTAGGGGTAAGGCGTGTGTAAAACCCCCACCCCCAAGACCCCACTTGTGGGACTCCATTAGGTAAGCTGTTATAATGTAAGAATGATACTTCAAGATCCAATCATATTTTTGCATGGCTTCTGAAAACGAGTACTCACTTCATTTTTAATAAACTGTGCTCTTACCTCTTTTGATTGTTCCTAAATAAACTTCACATTTCCTTCTAAGAAAATAAATATGTAGTCGATATTTTTTCTTTAATTTATAAATAAATCTCATGACAACTCCAATTTCTTAAACTTTGTGCTAAAAACAAAGGTGAAGTTTATTTAGGTATGGGAGGAGTAGATAATAGCCAGTTAATGTTTCACTGTAGGTTAGTGATTATTTTTAGTATCTACAGTTAATACATCAAGAACCAATCATGTTTTTAAAATAACAGTGAAAATAATACACGGCTTCTGAAACCTAGAACTCTTATTCCAACAAATAGTATTGTTGGTAATACTGTTTTCAGGATTACAAACAAGAGTTTTTTTGGAGACAAAGGTTGTGTCCCAAATAGTACAACTCATAACTTACAGGAAGGGTTTCCCATATGGCCTCGTCAGTCACGTTTTCATCATCTCCAGGCATTAAAGCCCTACACATTCTAGAAAAGGGAAATGATAATGAGAGAAATTACAAAATAACCATCACTCAACCGGGAGACTTCTATGTTTCCTTGCTAAGATATACTCCATCCGTCCCAAAATAAACTCTGCACTTTCTTTTTCATTTGTTCCAAAATACACTTCACATTTTTATCATTTTCTTTCAAGGAAAAAAATATGTCGCTCACGTAATTTTTCTCTTCTTAACAAATTTCAATTGCATACTTTTCACTTCTCGACATTTTTCTTCAAACTCCGTTAAATCAAATTCTGAAGTTCTTTTTGGGACAGAGGGAGGATTCCATATACCTTAGTTTGGATGTCATATACCCTAATCATTATGTTGAAAATATTTTACAAGTTTCATGATATAGCCCTAGTAATCAGAAGTCCATGTAGAAAGTGTGACTTACCTAACATTATCAACCAAAATGGCAGATTCAAAAACTAGCAACGGAAAGAATACAATCTTCAAATTTACAACTGCAAGCCACAAGGTATATATAAAACCAAGCCATTAGATGAAACAATCATTTTGAAACTCACACACACACACACACACATGCAAACAGAATATGATTGACTGATTTGGACAGGTGAAGCATAATATTTATAAATGAAATAATGTTATTATATTACTTCTAAGAAGATCTGGAGTGGTAATAAAAGTCCTGCAAATGCAAGATAGATACTTGTGACAAGATAAATAAATAGGTATAGTATGATAAACAAAGAAAAGTGAGACTACAGTTTATACAAGTTTCACTAATAAACCGACAAGAGTAAAATGTCAGTTCAGTTAAAATAATAGGCTGTGCAAAATCTTAAAATATAAAAATATGATTGTTTTCTCCTCATTACCATAACTGCTGTCGAGATGAACACATAGTAGTAGTTCAAAAGCAACAAGCAATGGAGTTGCCATGATAGCATGATATGGTGCCCACTGTTCAAGGAATGTCTGGCTCATTACCCCAGCTCACCAAAATTGATTATAATAATGCAATACAATGTAAACTGCATAATCCACCATTCATATCTAAATAAGTGAGGCATCATACATTTCGACCATGGGGCATTGATGGAGCAGGTAAGGAGAATCTACCCCGTGCTACAACAACATGAAATAACCAAAGAGGGATGAAAACAGTCCTGCAATATCAAGCCAATACCAAACTATAAGCAATCCATGTAAAATTGGGAGACTAAATAGATTGACATGTTTTTTAGGTATCACCATCACATGGAACACATATATGCAGATTAAAATTCAGCAACGTGTGTATATGTTTGAAACAATGGTGGACCGCTATATGTCACTGCCATAGATCGTCATAAACCACCATGGACCGCAATTATTCACAAATTTCTTTTGTTAGTCGGCACACCGCCCATTCCATTCCACCATGGCGACCAGCCGACCACTGAACAGCACTGGGGTGTAACAAGGAGAGGGTGGTACTTCTTGTAAAGGTTGCGAAAGAATGGTTGATTTCAATCTTTTTTCAACCAATACAACAACTCTTATAAGAAAACCTCATTTTCTTACCCATACTCAAGAAGCACTTTGCTTTGCAATCTTTGCCAATAGGCTGGAAAATATCACACTTTAGCACTTAACATATGCACTAACATCCACGAAAATACATATGCATTTCATTGCTTCTTTTCCCCAGCAAAAATAAATGAAGTTGTGTTATTGCAAAGATAAACAAATGTATGGGAATAGAGCGCAAGAAACCTTTACAACAATTCAAATTTTTATGCTAGAGAATGTTTACTTGCAATGAAGGAAATAATGATTATATCTGATTTTATTGGGCCCTGTATATATTAACACCAAAGTCCAAAACATTTACTGTTACATGCAAACATACCCTCACTCACTTGGAAAATTGGTACATTATGCCTACCCTAGTCCCTAGCAAGGAATATAAATTGATCCAGACATCTTGTAGCGAAGTGTAGAAATGGTGCTATGCCTAGTCAATAAACGCTATAACTCAAATTAAATATATGCAATAAGGATGGATCCAAGAGATGCCATGATCCCCTTCCATTCAGTTGAGCATATACTGCACTCATGTTATTTTTGGCGCAAAAGTAGTTTCACATTGTCGCCACAAACGAGTAAATGTTTGAATACAACACCCATAAACCTATGCAGGTTTTGGTGCAAGGGGTAATTAAGTGTTAGCATTATGCACCAAATGATCTCAATGACTGCAACTCTTTTGTTTAAATGAAGCTTTTTAGACAAGCCACTTAGGTGATTCGGAGACCCTTTGGTCCAATAAAATAGTCTGCCAGTAAAGCATCCTTTCCCAAATACAATTTTGAATGAATGGATTTCAACAGCAGCAACATTGTTGATGTAATGAGAACAGGAGTTTATAGCCATCATTAAAAAAATTGAGAATAAAAATAGAACTATTTCCCATTCCCAACCACCAGAGTCAATATACCAAACACCTTAACACCGTCTTGCTAACTAAATTCATGTAAAAGACTACGTGTATATGAAATAAATTCATGAAAAGTAAATTCAGAATTCATAAATTCATAAATTCAGAATTCACTCGACTGAGGAATTTAACTCCTACTGCACATAAAACCTCGATACTCTACTGAATTCGCAGGGGGGGAAACAAAGGATCAAAGAAAGGATTGAACTGACCACCAGGGGTATGAAATGGCGCGATCGAGCTTGAGGACGAGAAGCAGGGTGAAGGAGAAGAGCAGTCCATGAGCCGCCACCGCTTGCAGAGACTTCAACACCCTCCTGCCGCTCATCAGTCTCCGCCGCTCCTCCGCCATTCTCTCCAAACTGTACGGGGCCTGCGTATATATATTGCGTGCAGAAAACTGCTTAATGTTGGAGAGGAGAGATGGGGACTTTTCTATCAGATGGTAAGGTCTACATTATGTGGAGCCTAAGCATGATTTCCTTAGTTAAGACCTCCCTTAAGCAACTCATCAGAAAACTCCTAATGATGCCCCGTTACCTTCAAATTAATTAAACTACACAAATAAACTTTACATTGAGCGTTATGATGTTTGACTGAATTTATTTTTCAAATCATTTTATATGAAAAATGATGTAGAATTGAAAAAAGAAATTATATATTAAAAAAATATATCAAAAGATCTATAAAACTAGAGTTGACATGACTATATTATTTTATCAAATGGGTGACGAAAATAGACCAACAAAGTGAATAAAGTTTAACCCTGTGAATAGTGAACGTAAAATTTATTTGTGGACGGATAGAGTATTTTCTTATTGTTATTAAAACCAGATCATATCATATCTCATCAAATCTAATCAGATTCAACCAGATCAGACCAGACCAGATCAGATTTCATCAAGAATTATTATTATTATTACTATTATTATTATTAAAAATGAAAAAAAAACTTTAGATTCAAGTTAGATAGAAAACTGAGAAAATAATCCTTAATTATTAGACGTTGGAAAAAATATTTTCAAAATACAATGACAATGTTAATCTAATTTTATTTTTAAAATATATGTTTATTGCTACGTGTAGTTTGAGTTTCTAAAGTTTTAATCTTTTATAATGATGAGATATTTTAATAAAAATACTACTACGCATTTATTCTATATATTGATTATCTAAATTTAATTACATTTTAATGTGTATATAAATTAAATATTTATCCTAGTGTACATATGAAGTAATTATTAAAATATTACTCTTTCCGTCCTAAAATGTTCTTCACACTCACTTTTTACCCGGTCAAACTTTAATCACTTTCTTTACCTATTTTAATTAGGTATTTGATAAAATAATATAATCTTGTCACCACTTGTTTTGTAGAATTTTTTATGTAGTTTTTAAATTTTTTAATTTTATTTTTAAATTTTATATCTACAATCAAATAAATTGAATTGAAAATAAAGTCAGTCAAACCTCGTAAAATGAATCGGGAAGAACATTATAAGACGGAGGGAGTAAATTAATATTCTAATTTCACAAAAATAATCATAAAATAAAAAATATTATTACATTATAATATGAATTATTATTCTAATATATGAATTAACTAATTTTATTTTATTAAAAAATAATCATAAAATAAAAAATATTGATTATATTATAATATGAATTATCATTGCAATTTTCAAATGTTATTATAAAGTCAAATCAAATCATTGATTTGAATTTTAAATCAAATCACAATTAATCAGATCAGATCCAATTAGATCAAATTAGATCAGATCCAATCAAATCCAATTAAATCCGATCAGAATTACAAAAAATCAGATCAGATTAGAAAAAATATGTTGAATGGAACGGAGACTGAGTATCCCTGTTTTGAAAAACTAACTGATGAGTACTTTACATTTTTAAAACATACTTTGAGGGTACCCTATGTTTTGAGAAACTAACTACCGGGTAGGCTGGTACTGCACATTTAAAAAATATACTCTAAGGTTTCTCCAAATATATACATTAACTTACCCGTGAGACACATTCCGTCTCACTATCCGTCAAAACCAGTTACGCCATTAGTTTTAAGGAATAGGGGGTTGGAATTCTAAAAATAAACTTGGTTCTTATACTTTAAGGATACAATCTATCCAGTTTAATCAAAGTTTTCGAAGGAAACAGAATGTCCCTCACGGGTAAGTTAATATACATTTAGAGGTAACCCGGAGTATAATTTAAAACGTGAGTTACTCGACAGTTAATTATTCAAAATAGGGGATATCCCGAAGCATATTTTAAAAATATGAAATGCCTGAAAGTTAGTTTCTCAAAATAAGGGTACCCAAGCAGAGTTTTCTGCAATTCTTTACTCTAATCATGTGTTAGAGATAAATTTTAATTCTGTTGTCCCATAAAAAAATTTAGTATTATATACTCTGTTTTTGTAAGTAAAAATAATAAAGAGAGATTTTAAGCGGTCTTTCGTAATGGTTCACAAAATTACAAATCATATACTCCGTATTTCATCCATCTCCAATTTGATTATAATTTTTTTCTACTCTTGATAATTTTTGTTTGTTTACGCAATTTCATTAAGTATTTGATAAAATAAAATATTCTTGTCACATCTTGTTCGCAGTTTTTTAATATGTAATTTTTATTTCTTATCGATATACCAATTCGTAAATAAAATGATTTTAAAAAGAGAGATATTTCTCATCGTAAACCTTAATTTTAATCGAATTGTGGGGCAAAAGGAATAATAATTTAAGTGTGAACACATACCAAGCATTTGGAAGTTGGAACACGGACGTGGGAACGCGAAGCCTGAATCTAAGGAGCTCTATTTAGGCCCCGTTCCGTTCAACTTATTTTTTCTTATTTTTTCTTATTCTTATTAAAATCAGATCAGATCAGACCAGATCAGATCAGATCGAATCAGATCAGATCAGATCCAATCAGATCAGATCAGATCAAGACTTATTAAAATAAGATCTCATCAAGAATTATTATTATTATTATTATTATTATTATTATTATTATTAAATTATTATTATTATTATTATTATTATTATTATTATTATTATATTATTATTATTATTATTATTATTATGATCATCATCATCGTCGTCGTCGTCATCATCATCATCATCATCATTATTATTATTATTATTGTTATTAAAAATGAAAAAGAATAAACTTTAGAAATAGGTTAAATAAAAAGCTGAGAAAGTAATCCTTAATTATTAGACGTCGGAAAAATTAGTTTTAAAATACATTGACAATGTCAATCTAATTCTACTTTTAAAATATATTTTTATTGCTACTTGTAATTTGAGTTTCTAAACTATTGATCTTTTATAAGGATGAGATATTTTAATAAAAATACTATCTCTTCTATATATTGATTATCTAAATTTAATTACTTTTAAATGTATATCTAAATTAAATATTTATTCCAATGTATAATTCTAATTTTACAAAAAAATTATCATAAAATAAAAAATATTATTACATTATAATATGAATGATTATTCTAATATATGAATTAACTATTTTTATTTTATTAAAAAGGAATCATTAAATAAAAAATATTGATTATATTATAATATGAATTATCATTACAATTTTCAAACGTTATTATAAAGTCAAATTAAATTATTGATTTGAAATTTTAAATTAAATCATAATTAATCAGATCAGACCAGATCAGATCAGATCAGATCCAATCAGATCAGATCAGATCAGATCAGATCCAATCAGATCAGATCAGATCAGATCCAATCAGATCAGATCAGACCAGATCAGATCAGAACTTATTAGAATCAGATCAGATCAGAAAAAATTAATTGAACGGAACGAAGCCTTAATCACATATGTCTAGCATTAAAAAAATCAAAATACAAAACGTTAAAAAAACATATACTCCGTATAATTTTAGAGGAATGCTAGTGGTACAACATTTGGTATACCTAATTTGTACATCATTGATCCTAGCCATTGTTTTTCTTTTTTATTTTTAATTTTTTTCCCTATATTGCATATGTGTAGTGAAGATGTATGAGGTACAAATGAGGTACAAGAATTGGTGTACCCCTAGTATTTTTTATACTTTTAACTCAGTTCCTCTAGTAATTATCGTGGGGCAATGAAGAAGAATGAAGAACGACAGAGCATACAAGAAAAATAAAGATGAAATTCATTATGAAACGATCCAGACAAATATGTATTGAAGATGAAGTGGATGAGTTACACAGTAAGTAATAAAAGGAAAGATAGGTTTAAATAAGGGGCAATGCTTGGTTTACATACACATACATTATGTGCATGTGATAACTCAGTGTACAAATTATATATCTCATTTTAGTGTACCTCTAGACTAATTCTTAAATAAGATAGGTCCTTATATTATCGTTGTGGCAAATACAGGTTGACCAAATGGGCATTTCAAAAGACTGTATGTAAATTGACTTATTGGAATATTGCATACAAAAGGTCTGGGTGGTGTAGTTGGTTATCACGCTAGTCTCACACACTAGAGGTCCCCGGTTCGAACCCGGGCTCAGACATATTTTTTATTTGCGACTTCTATCTCCTCTTGTGGAGAAAATCAAGGAGCGATTGAATAAAATTAATTTAAAAAAGGATCCACTCTATTTTTTCTAAATTCATCCATTTATAACATATAGTCAATTTTGACCTTAAAAATATGCTCCACTATTTAAAGACAACATTGCCCATTTAACATAAAAATAGTGGATTTAGACCTTGACACTATTTTAAAAAATTACAAGTAACTATTAGTTTATTTTGTGGGTTGACTAACATTATTTTTAATTCGATTTATTTCAATATATAAAATTTGATATATATATATATATAATATTAAAAGTTTCTACAAAATAAGAAATGACATGACAATGTTATTTTATCGAATGACTAATAAAAATAAGTAAGAAAGTGATTAAAGTTTGATTGTGTAAATACCAACTGAGAAGATAGTTTAAGAACGAAAGACTTAAAAATTCCTCGTTCAAAAAAATGTTACCTTAGAAAAAAATTAGTAGTCCATGCAATTCTTTCCCTGTTCTACACCACTTTTTAGCACACAATTCTACTTTTTAAGTTTCATATAACATCAACGTAGAACCTTTTTTTAAAAATGAGCCTCACCTCTGTGGGCATACTCGAAATCGATGAGACAGTCACATAAAAGAAGATAAACTGAGTTTTAATCACTCATTGACTAGCAAAGGATATAACATGCATCAAGTACTTGTAGTGGCTATATGTTTAATCATAGCTGCGTCCCAACGCATTTTCCATGAAATAATGTCTTGCTAACAACGCTACGCCCTTGGAATGTAGAACATTTTTGTATTTCTGGGATGGGGAGTAGTTATATACCTTTTGAGGCTAACAGTATGGTTGTCGTCTTCCTGACAGCCACATAGGCTCCACATCTCCACATTAGAGTCATCCCGCGAGAGAAGTGTAGTTATTGAACGCAAGTGGGGGGGTGTTAGTTATATATTGTGTTCGGTTATTGACATTATCTATTGACAAACGAATATATCCATGCAGAGCCTTGTATAAACATGCTGCATGCTTGCATCTCAAAATCCTAATCCGAACATGAGTCATGAAATTGCTAAGTTGGAACCTTTTGATTGATTAAAAGGTAATTACTTAAAAAGCAAGGAGTCATGCGTGCATATGACAATGAAAAAAATAGATGTTAATGTTAGAATTCTAATCCTACTTGACCTCCTTCTACGTAGGAACTCCGAGTTTTACAAGGATTGCTATAAGATATCTCATAGTCCTACTTTGATGTGGTTTAAGGCTATATATATATATATATATATATATATATATATATATATATATATATATATATATATATATATATATATATATATATATATATATATATATATATATATATATATATATATATATATATATATATAACTTGTTTTTGAACCTACATATACAAGTTTAAGTTTTTGGTTAAGTTAGTTCCTTGACATGGTAGCATAATATTGTTAAAAAGAAGACCACAAGTTCAAAACTCATGGCCGCCAACTTGAAAAAAAAGATTTTACGTGAAAGGCTCAAAATAACCACACAAGTTTGAATGTTTGGTTGTGTTAGTTGTTCTTTAACTTTTGATTGAGGTACTTCCTCAACAAATTATTCTGAATCACATATATAGAGAGGTGACACTCAGTCATAATTTTGAGACCGATAGAGTATTATCTTCAAAACAATATGCACATCTACCAATTAAATTGAGGAATTAGAGCTTGTTCTTTTTAACTTATTCTTATTATTTATTCTGATCTGAATCATACCATATATGACCCGATCAAATAAAACAAATTAGATCAGATGAAGAATAGTTGTCTAGTAGACTTGAACTTCGTGTTAGCACCCAATGACCTAATCTATTAGTCCTTTTTCAATTTATTCTTAAATTTGTGGATGTCATTAAACTTCTATTTTTAATTACTCCCTTCATTTCCGAATAAAATTTCTAGTTACTATTATGATCTTTTGATATTTTTTGTTTATATATGACGAAAGAGTTTTAGTGGTAGTAAATTTCACTCTAAAAGAGATCGATTTATCCCCGTGTCGTATTCACGTGGATTGATGTTAAAATAAATTTTCTATTAAATCTAGTTAGGCAAAGTTTTACTCATTGGTTTTGGAGGCCTTCTAAATTCGAAAAGTGTTTGTGGTTTGGATTTGAAACTGATTTGGACAGAGTAAGAAAATAATTGTTTGATAAAAAGGGAATATGAATTGATTTCAGGCAGTATGAATTTTTCAGATATTTTAACTAGCTGGATTATTAAATTAACTAATTAATTTAGCTAGTGAGTAATTCTGTCACAATAACTCCATTAATTTTATCCTATCTCTAGGCATTATTAATGTGCTAGAATCGATTGACTAAATTATTTTTCTCATTCATTGACAAATGGGCATAATAATTTTTCAAGGATTAACTAATAAATTGGCGAGATTAATTAATTAGAATATACAACAATTATTAGCAACTTAACATTTTAATTAATTAAATTTAATATTCCAACATAATTATTTTTCCTACATTCCTACTACCCTATTTTCAATTCACATCCCTAATATGTTTAAAAAGACATAGTAATAATAAAAAGTGCACAAATTGAATAACAAAACATGTTTATAATATTAATTTACATCTTCCAGAAAAGCGGAGCTGGAACAGAACTGAAACTGAAACTCCAAAATAAACCAAAATTATGATAAATTAGGCTGAAATCGCTACTTTACAGAGAGGAAAACCGAAGAAGAGTTGATGATGGTGAAGGATGATCGACGCTGCCTTTTATAAGCCTAGGAATCTCCGGGGCGGGGTGTGGGGCGGCCGCCCGGCAGGTCGCCCTAGAGGGAATATCCGAATATTCCTTCGCAACTTAATGCCAATTGCTGATATCACGCGGTTGAACTCCGGGGCTGGGTCCGGGGCGGTCGCCCTACAGTCGATTGGAATTATCACTGCAAAAGTTCCGCCACTTGCTTATATCTGGCAATTGAATTCCGGGGCTGGGTCCGGGACGGTCGCCCAGCAGGTCGCCCGGACCAAACTAGGAATTTGGGCTTCGAATTTCTGTGGCAAGTTCTATATTTTGTGCTGAACATTTTTCACTTCTGGAGGTATGGACGAAATTGAGTTTAAACATCTCAAATGTTTTATTTTTCTTTCAAGTTTTTACTCCGTTTGAACCAGTTTCTGTTTGAAAATTTCAAATTTGTTTTGAACACCCTTTTCTATAAACAAAATGACATCTTCGAGATATTTACAAAAGAAAATAAATATTTTTACTTTAATTAAATTTATTTACACACAAAAACGTTTAAATATAAGTAAAATAATAAGTACAAAATGTACTTATCAATATATATTTCATTGATCTATGATAAAATAAATTATTATTGTCACATATTATTTTGTAGAACTTTTGGTCAATGAACTTTTGTTTATTTGTACTTTATATTTTTATTTTTATTTATAAGTAAAACCATTTTTAAACATATAAAAGTTTACACGTTATTTGAAGCAAAAAAATTAATTTGGTGACAAAGAAAGTATGTTTATTACGTTAAGATAACTTTATGTACTTTTATTATCAATCGAAATATGTAGTAGATATTTTTTTAGTGCTATCGATTCAATTACCATAGAGTATCTGTTCATGCTTTTTTCTGAACCTAATAATAGACGAAGAACAAATGCATCCATCTTGGTGAATCTTGGTCAACTAACTAATGAATCTTGGAGAGGGAATTCCTATCACTCAAGCTAGGGGAGAAGTTCAGATAGGGAGTATATATTTTATTACGAGTATTATTAATATTTTGTATGATGTTAAAACACAATACTCTTAGAAGCCTACAAAATTATTATTACGAGTTTTTTAGGAGCTTCTAGACCTATAACTATAGTATCTGTTCAGTTTTATAATCTCAACATCTAAAATGCAGGAATGAGACTCAACACTAGATGTGGAGAAACTTAGGTGGCTCATTTGTCACTACTATGCCAACATGCTTCCGTAAGGAGTATTAATAAATTGTTATGGTTCCCTTGTCACTGGGCACTGGTACTACTCCAGTGTTACTGACTTTTTCGAACACCTTCAGTGCTCACTTTGTAAAGGTGATAGTTCTTCTTCATCTAACCTCATAGTAAACCTTCTAACCCAGCCAGACCCTCACTCTTGTCTATTAGATCATCTCAAGTTTAGTTGACTTTGGGGTAAAAATTGACTCCAAAATTACAAATTGATGGGGATAGGAGATGAGTTTGGGTCAGTCAGGGATGAGAAATTTCTCGAGAGAGGTAGGAACTATCAATTTTACGAACGAAACATCAGAGCGACAAGAGACAACAGAGTGGCTCCATTGCCAAGTAGCAATGGAAGGGAGCTGTTAATTTATTCCATTCATTTTGCACATGTTTCACTTGTTTTATCTCAGGATTATAAATGAATAGACCGATAACAAGCCAATATATTCAGCCAGCCTGTAAAATAGCGTGTTTGGACTTGACACTTTAGAGTACGTGCAAGGTTCAAGTTTTATAAATGGCAGTATGAGTATTTTAGGGTCAGGCTCGATTTTTATGCTCAAAGCTCTCGGGTACCCATTTAGGCCCGCCAACTATATGGGTCAGACCGAGCTCTGGCCTTGAAAATTTTTGTAATATAACATCTCGACCCAGTGTGAAACCTGGCCCAATCTGTACTTTGATGGGGTCTATAAATAAATCAAAATAAACGAGTGAAATGTGTAACACCCCAACCCACGTAACCCGAACTGACAGGTTAGCGAACTGGGTTGTTACTAAGTTGGTATTCGCATGCATAATTTTTAATTAAACCATTAGATAAATTGTAAAAATTCATCCAAAGAGTTTTAAAGCTAAACCAAAATTCATCAGAGTAACAAAACAAGTCCAAACATCGCGAAAGCATAAGAAAATCTAAATAATGTCCAAAATTCATCCACGCCACACCACAGCTTCACTGCCCTCCGGGTTGCCCATCCAAATTTGTGTTCCTACCTGCGTGCAGTCAAACAACAACGACTACATGCTCAGCGAAACGCTGAGTGAAAATATACCTAAGCCAACACTAACTCACAGAATAGCACCACATTAACATAGAATTAACAACATGTGATCACGGAGGAAAATAGCTTAAATAAACATATTTATATTAACGCCTTCCATTTGAACATCATGTCCTTATTTTATTTTGCATCTACTAACTTTGAATCAAGGCACCCCAAGCGATGCTATATATAAAAGGGTCAGCTCAGAAACCCAAAGGATATTCACTTTGGACAGGTTGAAGCCCTTGCCCGTTCAATGCCAGGACAGGTCGCGGGCTTCCGTACGCACGTTTTTAACCCAAGACTACCGAGGGTGCGACGACGCCCTGCAATGGCCAATTTCCCAACCACATCCTATTGGTGATTCAATCGGTCAATCCATTTCAGGTCCGCCTAATTATACTAGGTGGCCTATTTCTCATATATTATTCATAATCCACAATATTCACCAATAAGATCAGTTTCATTTAAATCTCAGTTCACAATTCACAACAAATCATGTAGCGGCCTATCTGGGCCGAAGACCCACGATTACCGTCAAGCATAATCAACAAACCCAAATTACAATTAATCCCACTTACCTGCGCGGAATCGAGCCCAAGTAATCGATCCTCGGGCCCGCTGCCCCCACCAGAGCAGTCCCCGTCGTCGCCGGACTAACCTCGGCACCCCTGCCGGTAGCCAACCCGGCTGCCCGAGCCCGAAGCCCGGCCAAACAGCCCTATTGGGTGATTCGCAGCCACGGGGACAACCCATCAATTAGCCTCAAACGGTCCAATGCAACCCAATTGTACCCAATTAAATCCAAATAACCCAATTGAACCCGTTAGGACCCAATTGAACCCAATTGGTGCCAATTGGATCCAATTGGTCCAAATCAAGAGGCTGCCCAGTTCCGACCATCTTGTCGCCGCCGTTGCCGGCGGTCACCGGAGGTGATGATGGAAAACAGCCCCCCAAACACCAATTCCATAATTTCAACACAACAATCACAAATTCTCAATCAAATCGCAAGATTATATGCTAAGAAAGTTCTAATCTATGAATTAACGCTAATGGAAGGTATGGAAACCACAAATCACCTTGAAAAAACGACAAATTGAATTTGAATTGGAGTGAACTCGCCGCTGCACTCCCTGGCTCGACGGACGAGAAGGCGCGCAACAGAGGAAGGAGAGGAGGACGTCGGCGGCAACCTAGCGGCGGCTCTGCTCGGTGTCTCCGGTCAGCGTTTGCGGTCGGCGTCCCTAGTCAGCGGCACTCCCAGCGGAAACGTACAGCAACGAAAGAGGGAGGGATAGAGTGCGTTACGCGGATAGGTTCTGTAACCTCCTCAGGCTTTTAATATATAACTGAATATATTTAGGGTCCACTTTGCACTACTTAACCAATTTGAAAGTTTAACCCCAATTACCTGATTCGTCAATCATATCTTGGACCCAATAAGTCCGATTCATGATATGCTTGCACGATCGGATTTAGAACAGCAAGCTCCATAACGTAGGATAAACTCCCATTAATTAAGGCAAATTAGAAAATAATCGTTGTATTGACCCGCCCAATAATTAATTAATTTTATTAATTAATTAAAATATTAAGCTGGGTTTGGAGGCGTTACAAAATGTATAAGTAATAAAAAAGGGGGAGAGTGATTGAATGAATGATGGTAAAACACCATCCAATCCATATTCCATAGCACCTTGGTTCCCATGACATTGGGAACCAATGTCATGGGATGACCCGGGGGCGCTCCGGTGCCCCGTTCGTAAAATTGACAATTCCTACCCCCCTAACCCCCCGGTAAACTCCCCCACCTTGCCCCGACCCAAACACACCCCTCACCCCCTTCAATTGCATCTCACAAGTCGATTTTGACTTTGGAGTCAAAATTTGACTCCAAAGTCAAAATCGACTTGTGGGGTGCAATTGAAGGGGGTGGGAGGTTTACCGAGGGTAGGAACCGTTAATTTTACGAACGGGACACTGGAGCACCCCTGAGTCATCCCATGACATTGGTTCCCAATGTCATGGGAACCTTCCCCATTCCATAGATGATTGATTCATTGACATCCAATCCAAACCATATCCATTCCTTTGTGGATGGGGCATAGGTAATAAGTGATGACAGTTGGGCGCTGGGTTGTGTTGGCCAACAACCCCCCATGTTTGCACCATAAACTGTTACGGTTCTGGAGGGCCTACCTCCATATATACTAGCCATCAACGCACTATGTGCCATAAATAGCTGCCCAAAGTTAGAAGCTAAGGTCACCTTCTTCTCCTTTAAAATTTCATAGTTGGATGTTAGCAAAAATTGAAAGGAGTTTATATGTTGAAAAATTATTCGATTTAATCATCACCGAAATAAATTTGTTAATAAACTACAATTTTGAATAAAATTTTTTATCATCATCCGTGCTTAAAGTGATATGTTATAAATTTGAATATGTAATGTTATTTATCATATATAAATACCATTTTTAAGTTGTAAGAAAAAACTAGAGTTGAAAAGAACTTAAAGTAATTGGAAAAATTGAAAGTTTAATTTTTCCAACAAAAAATTAACACGGTCTAAATAAATGAATAATATTTGTTGAAATATTAGAATAATAATATTGCTTCTTTAATTATGGAATACATCATAGAGTATATAGGAGAGACTCCTAACACAACTAGGAATAGAGAATGTAAACTAACTAACATACAACATCTACCACAAATAGGAATAAGAAACCGACTAATAATCAAACACTACCATAAGTCCATAATCAATACTACCAGAAGTAATATTAGTATTATTGTCTAACATCTCCCATCAAACTGAACTTTGATTGAAGCAAGAGGAAGCTTGGACACTAATTGGAAACGAGAAACTTTGAGAAGAGAAGTCTGACGTGCGCCGATGGCTGGTGACGTCGTTGCAGAAGAGGAAAGTGTGACGTGCATTGTACACCCGTTTAACACGATTGCTCGTCTGAAAGTCTATACCCAGCGGCTCGTGATCCTTTATGTGTTGGCGCTTTAAAACAAATTCAAGGGAATGAGAGTTTATTTGCAAGTGGTCAACTAGTTAGATTCAAAATGACCCGGTTGTCCACTTGAGGGAAAGTGTTAGAGTGTCATCCTACATCGGAAGTTCAAGAGTAAAATAATCGATATATAAACTCTTGAGTTGAAATAACTAATCGATTGAATTCAATCTTTTAATATGACTAAAGCAATCATAATATGGTAATAAATTTAGCTTATGTTACATTTGGCAAAAAAGGGTAACAATGCCCCTTGAGTGGTGTTACGAAGAAGTTTAAGTACAGTATTAAATTTTAAGCATTTGACAGTCACAACGATTAGACTACGCCTCCAATTTTATTATTTTTATGATTTTATTTTGTGTTTGAATTTTTTAGTATTTTAGAATTAATTATTTAAGAAATTAAATTTTATTTAATTATATTCTTTGGTATAGGTAATCACTCTCTTACATTAAATTTAATTATACAATTTTTATTTTATTAAACTCACGAAAAGTCAAACCCAAACTATTAATTTATAACAGATGGAGTATTTAATATACTCCGTATATTTTAAAATTATTTTATATTATTTGTTGAAGTTTATTATTTAAAAAATATTTCAAAATTTATTTACATTATTCATTTAATTTTAATATTTAAAGAATCATTGTAGTAAGTTGACAAATTTGCGAATGAACTCTTACCTGCAGTAAGAAATTATATACAAACTAGTTCAATACGATGTGACATGATGTATAGAAGAAAGATGATGCATTAAGAGAAGTAAAGAGGGTATACACCCTCTACCCTAAAAGTGTAGAGTTGCAGTGTCCACTTTTGACTTTTGGAACTGTTTATCTAAGCACTTTGACTCATCAAATTCTCTCAATGTGTAAGCCTAAATAGTTATGTGATCTTGTTTGATTTGTCTTAACATATAGATTATTAATATATAATTTTTATAATTTTTTAATATACAAATTACAAGATAAAATGGATTAAAGAAGTGCATTGGATGGTGTGCTAAAAGGTAAGTGGACAAAGACAGTGTGACGGATGAAGTATTATTTTAATCAAAGTCTTAGAACTCGTATTTTTGTGCTATTGTTATTCAGGGAGTTCTCCCGTTAGCCGTTCGCTTCTCCATTCGAGATGATCTAATATCCCCATTTAGTTTTAACATTTTAAAGTTTAATCACATTCTGAGAAAAATTGTCCATAATGCTAACTTTAATACCAAAAACATTTTCCAAACATATCATATATTGATAAATGTTAGGTCAAATTACTCAATAAATAAAGAAATGTAAGTCAAATATACGAAGTTCAAAAATCGAACCTATTTCGAAAGACTAAAAAAACGCTACTGATTAATTCCAACTAAATAAATTAATATTTCCTTCATATTATTACAAATATAATTTAATTTATCTTATGAAACAGAGAGAATATTACACATGAATTAAGTTTACCAAGCGCTCACTTTTGCCCCTGGCTGCGTGTTTAGTGTTTACCTCTTCTTAAGAATTTCAAGGAAAAAATAAAATAAAATAAAATGACACTCCAAAAAAATATTTAAAAAGAAAAAAAGTCCGAGTGGGATGGGCGAAGCACGACTCACCGAGTCAAGGAACGGAACAACCGGTCCGCGAAAACCCGAGTCGGGAGCGATCCGTGTCGAACTCGAACACAAACCCTTGCTGCATTAGGTTCCCGATGACGGATAGCCCCGACGGAGAGGCGACCGGCTGCAATGCGAGGCACTTGACGTCCGGCGCCGTGTCCAGGAAGTAGTTCCCGGCGGGCGGGGTGAAGACGGCTCCGCCGGCGAATCGGAAACTCAGACTCGGTAGCCTCGGCTTCGACCCGCCCGACACGTTTATACACAAATCGAACCCGGAAGTCAGATTCGCCGGCTCCGGCAAGTCGATCCTCCGCTTGAACTCCGTCAATATTCCGTCGTACGCCGGCTTGGCCAGAAATGTCAACGTCGTCCCTGAATCGACGATCGTTCCGCCGTTTCCGAGCTCGTCAATGGTCCACACCGAAGGGCTGATCGGTAATTTCACTTCTTCTACGGTTACGCTCTCGATCCCGATGTAGTAGAAGGTAGACGAGAATGAGTTGTTAATCAACGGCGTGAAGGTCTTCACAACGGCGCCGTCTTTCCCGTCGCCGATCACCAAATAGCTCCTCGGAGTCGGCGCCAGAGTATAGTCCATTAAACAGTAAGAGAACTTGTTCCCCAATTGACGGCCCAATTGGGTGGAAAGAGAAATCGGGCCGCGGCCCAGCCCGAGCACTCCCTGAGCCCCGCTGAAACTTGGGCCGGTAATGCTGGGCCCGGAAGATCGGAAACTGCAACCGAACTCAACTTTCTTGAACCGGACGGCCTTGCCGGAGCTGTCGTTGAACGACGTCGTCTCCGTGGCGAAGAACCCGCCGGTCAACGACCCGTCGGAGTAGGAAAACTCGTAGCGGCAAGGGCTGTGGAGGCGCGTGCGGTTGCAGGGGACGCGCGTGGGGTGGGTGAGGAGCCCGCACCTGGGGTGGAAGCAGTGGAACGCCGAGAAAGAGGCGGAGTGGCGGGGGAAGAACGCGGAGTGCGGGAGGCGCGTGGAGCAGTTCCGGCAAGCGGAGCAAGCTGCCCAGACGAGGTCGCTGCCGGTGTCAGCCACGAGGGAGAGCCGCTGCGGCGGCGTGCCGAGGTGGAGCTCGACGAAGTACTGCCCGGAGCCGGAAGACGCGCCGGAGGTGATGGGCAGCCGTGCGCGGCGGCGGTTGAAAGAACAGAGGCGAGAGGCGTCGGAATAGAGGACCTGAGAAGGGGTGGGATGGAAGGGGTGAGTGCGGAGCAAGGGGAGCTTGAGATGGGCAGATTTCCCGGCGACGGCGGCGGCGAGGAGAGAGAGTAAAAGGGGCAATAAATGAGCTCCCATTGGTGGGAATGGTGGTGGCTGAAGGTGTTAATAGTGGTAGATGAAGAAGCTAAGAAGTGAAGGGGTGGAGGAGAAGAGATGGGAGCAAATGGATTTGCTGACATTTATACGTTTTTGTGTTTTTCCTGTCTCGACTGTGTGTGGGTTGGTTTTGAGCTGTCAATTTTCTTTATTGTTTAGCTACAAAAATTAGATTTTTAAATTTAGAAAGTCGCTTTAAATAAAAAGGATGACACCTCATACCCGAGAGATCTTCCGCACCAGTCGGACATACTTGCAGAAGAATGAGGTTCCGTGTCTGATATTTGCACAAGTCTCATGTTTTGTATGGTTATCTCTTATCGCAGTCACCGAATTTCGAACGAATGATCTCTCTTGTAGCACTCCTATGCCAACCGCTGAGCTACGCTTCAACGGCTAGACTTCGTTCTCTTTTGAATTTCAATTAGACTCAGATTATAACATTAACTATGATACCAAAATTTAATGTCATGTGTTTTGTGTGTGTGTATATATATACGGAGTATATAATATCGGACAATTATTATTTGAGTTGCATTTAGTCATGTACAAATTTGATGTACATGGCTACATGAAGTATGTAATGCCAATTTTGATGTTAAAAATAATGTAACCGTGACTTTTTGGCTTGATAAGAGAAAAATTGGTCTTTCTAAATCCTAACGATAATGGTTAACAATGTAAAAAATGGAAATTTTGTTATTCAGGGCAAGTTTCATGTTTGACAAATACGGAAATAGTCTTGAATTTATGTGGTCAAAGACACAATGTTTTAATTTGAAATGGGATCCTTCAAGAGACGAGTTTTAATTATCAATAAAATAAAAATTATATGGAGTATTACATATTAATACAAAGTAGTTTTATTATGGAGTATTTATTTTACTTAAAAACTACGGAGTATAAAAAGTTTGTTTGAATGCATTAATATGCAATATTTCTTTTTTTAATTGATCACCAAATTAAAATTCATCCATTGCGACTGAAAAAATTAAACTGAAGAATACTTTTAGACAAATATTTATTAGTTAAAATGTACTCCCTTCATTTCATACACAATATTTTTCATCTTGTTTTTATTTGACATGGAGTAAAGAATAAAATATTCTCAGAGTTTGATTTCTCAATTTCGCTCTTGGTGGTATATTCATTTGATATTTTTCTTCTAAGTTTTTTTGCATCATTTCCCTCTAACTCCTTACTTGAGTTTTTAAAAAATGCCCCAGTGTACACTATTTGCCCTTACACTAGACTATAATACTACCACAACAAAAATTTGCATTTGAAGGTTTCTCGTTTAACTTGAAACGAAGATTAAAAAAGTGAAACATTGTAGTTGAAAATGGTGCAAAGAAGAAAACTATTGTATGGTTAAAAAAAAGTGAAAAATAGAAATTTTTTTGAGATAGACAAAACAAAAAATATTATTTTTTTTCTAGAAAAAATAGAGCTGAAGATAACCTGACTTAGGGATCGTCCTGTTCAACATTTTTTTTCCTGCTTATTACTTGTTCTTATTAAAACTAGATCAGATCTAATCAGGTTAGATCCAATCATATTAGATCATGTCAAACAAGATTTGATTAGATCATAAACAAATATAAATATAAACATATCAGATCAGATTAGATAAAATCAAATCTTATAATATCAGACTTGATCTTCAAAAATTGATCAGATCAGATTAGGGGAACGGAAAGCAGTCATAAATATTACTCCTCCCCGTTCCAAATTGCTTGGGACATTTTGAGAGACGTGCAAAATATCATCTTTTTTAAAATTATTTTATTTACAAATTGGTAAAGAAATAAAAAATAAAATTACACTGTTCAAAAGTATATTAAAAATTTTACAAAACGAGATGCGAAAGTAATATTTTATTTTACCAAAAGATCTACTAAAATGAATAAACAAAAAAAAGTTATCGAACGACTGAAATAGTAATTGTAACCTTTTTTGGGACCGAAGGAGTAATATATAACACGTCATACATTGCTTAAAAGCAATGTATAGCTACACCATAAGTTTGTGTCTTCAACGCAAATGAAAAATCTCACACACACACACACACACACTATATATATATATATATATATATATATATATATATATATATATATATATATATATATATATATATATATATATAGACATACACTCCCTGTGTTTTATAATTATCGTCTCAGTTATTATTATGACCTTTCAATAGCTTTTATTTATTTGCGTGTTTTCATTAATTATTTGATAATATAAAATATTCTTGTCCTATCTTATTTTATACGGAGTAAAACATTTGATGTTGTTTTGAAATATATAATTTATATGTTTTATTTCTATACCTAATTGTAAGTAAAACACTTTTTTAAAAAATGAAATTTTGTACATGATTGGAAGTGTGAGAGGGAGAGAGTATTGACATCCAAAATGAGTGTTCAAAGAACCAATGGTGATTATACAAAAAAATAAAATAAATAGTGAGACGAGGCATTGATATATAACACTGAACAAGAAATATAATTTTTTTTTTTGGTAAAAAAAGAAATGATTAAAATAAGTGGACAGAACATGGAAACATGTGGTTTGTTGTGCTCTCTCTGGGTTCCAATTATTTAACCAACTTTTGTTGTTTATTGCTTAGACCATTTATAGTCCCACTAATCAAGCAGCATCCTAAGCCCAGCTTTGGAGCACAACCCTACAAGATCACGTCACCGTCTTGAAAAATATTGAAAAACAACATTTAATTTTAAGATTTCGTGTGTCCAAAATTAACGGTGAAGGTACTCTTTGTTAATGTATTTTTTGACATTAAATTTTAAATATTGGAATTCTATATGAAGGAAGTATTGACTTTTGGATGTTCGTGTAAACTTGTGTTTGTGACATATAATTTCTAATTTGGACAATTACTGTATGAGTGGAGTTCGGTTGACACTGGCCAATAGTGTCACTAGCGGCGTCATTGCATTTTTGAAGCACCTATGGTGTTTCAATCAAAAAATTAATGTTTTCTACTCCTCTCAACCCACTCACTAAGCCCCTCATCCTAACCACATATTTGCCGGGGGGCTTAAGGCAGGGCTAGAGGGGAGGTAGGGGTGAGGCTAGGGTGGAGGGTTTAGAGGGTGGTTAGGAAGGTTAATACCATCAATTTTAAGAAAACCCTCTAAATAAGAGTAAAACATATGTCATATCCTCAAAATAGGAGTTCAAACTTAAACTCCTCTAAATTGGAGTAACTAATTAAATTTTGTTTTCATTTACTCTTCCGCACAAACCACACCACATCCCAGTCCTGTGCAATCGAAAAAGTCACCCGGCCCCTTCACAATATCTTCCTTCTCCGGTCTCCTTCTTCGATCTAATCTCAATTGCTGACGTTGTCAACTCAATCTCAAGTCCCTCAGTCCCTCTCCGCCGCTACCATCTCCTTTATGTGGAAATGATTCCACCGCACTCTCCATCATCTACCTTTCTGTCATACACACAATCTCCTTCTACCCTTCTCCACCATTTTCATTTTCCATCGCTCGGATGCCTCCGTCCCCTTGGATAAGTTTGAATTCAATTTAATATTTAATTTGACATAAGTAGTTAAATTCAATTTTAGATCTAAAAATTTACTTAGGGAATTGTTTTTGTAAAATTAGTACTAAATCTTTTAGTCTTGTGTGAGTTTGAAACTTTGGATTCAACTTTATATTCAATTTCACATAAGTTTTGACATTTGATTTTAAATATGAATTTACTTCTTTATTGTGTAAAACATATATTGAAACTAAAATATTATTGTATTAGCAAATAGAGTTTCTTGATGTTCAACTTTTTTGAAATTATGCATTAATGTATGTGTGATATGTAACATTATTCATTGGCATATAAGTCATACATTGCCAAGTGTGGCACTATACATTGTCATACTTGACATTATCTCTTTGTTTAACATTATGCATTTGCATGTATGACTTTATACAATGACATGATTGTCATTATGCGATTACGTGTGGCGTTAAATGTGGTTTTGTTTGACACTTTGTGGACATTTTACGGTAGCAATGTATTGAGTTTCTATTTATTGCTTAAGAATTTTGACATATATCTATAATGTATTAATCAGGTCTCATAGATTTATTGATTAAGAATTTTGGTATTAGGTATGGTCTTGTTTGACACTCTATGGGCTTGAGGCAATACTTAAAGGTGATGTTTATCAAGTTTCTTTTTTCTTCATAAGAATATCAAATCAGACTATTTGAGTTGTGAATTAGGATACACATAAAAATATTCAGGAGCAAGGTAGAAATAGCCGTGTTTGCTTGTGGTACTTAGTTTTGGGTGTGATTTTGTTGTCGTCCCTTGACAATATAATTAAAAGAATCGTTTATTGACAATATTTTAACTTTGGGTAAAAAAAAATTAATCGACTTAGTAGTAAGCTGTCATTTTGATAAAAAAATAAATATAATGTCCTATTTTATTTTTTGACTCGAAAATATAAATTATTTGTAAAGTCAACCTTTTAATTTAAAAATTAGGTAACTGGGTTGATCTCGTAAAAAGGTGACCAACAGTAAATAGTTTGTTAAGTTTAGACTTTGGTATAAAAAGTTATGAACATAATAGATGTTACAGTTTAATAAAGAAATATAAAGATTTTATACGCAGTAATATAATAATAATAAATAATTAATTTCCTAATCTATTCCCAATTCCTACCCGTAACTCCAAGCCAAGGCCCATCCCCCCTAAGTGTATAAATACACACCGACACACACATGCAAGAAAAAAAGGAAAAGAAGGGAGAAGAGAGCCGTAAGAACTATCTTAAGTTTAATTTATTACTCCTATTTAGTGAAGTTTAAGTTTGAGCTCCTATTTTGAAAATATGATATACTCCCTCCGTCCTGAAATGTTCTTCCCACTTACTATTCACACGGTCAAACTTTAATCACTTTATTTACGTATTTTCATTAGGTATTTGATAAAATAATATAGCTTTGTCACCACTTGTTTTGTAGAACTTTTGATGTAGTTTTTAAATATATAAATTTTATACCTACAATCAAATAAATTGAATTAAAAATAAAGTCGGTCAAACTCCGTAAACAGAACCGGGAAGATCATTATAGGACGGAGGGAGTAACTTTTACTCCTGGTTTGGTCTTTCTCCCATCAATTTTTTGACAAGAGTGTTAGAATAAGTGCCCTTCACTAGAGGGGGGGTGAATAGTGAGGCACGAGAATGTTTATAAATTTTCGCGGAATAAAAATCGCAGGGATAAAGTAAAGAACGTAAAAAGTAAAGAACGTAAAAAAAGCGTAAAAAGAGCACACCAAGATTTATACTGGTTCACCACAACGTGTGGCTAGTCCAGTCTCCCGAGAGACTCTCTCAAGCTACACTACTTTCGTTAAGCTTACGGGTGCTTAACAAACCGTTACAACCTGAAAACTCGAGTCCCACGAGCCTCAATTCACTTGCTTGGAGATACCGCACTCCAAGACTTCAACTCGAAGGAATATGCCCTTCCTTCGTACAACCAAGGGAACAAACCTCTCTTAAAGTGTTCACAACACTTAACCACTCAAGAAAAAAAACTCTCTTAAAGAGTAGAATATGAGTAAACTAATTTAGATCAAGAACACACTCAATTCCTCAAGAAATGGCTCTAAAAAACTATGTAAAAAGTTTATGGAATGATGCAATGTAAAGCTATGAAAATGTGTGAGGAATGGATGTGTAAAGTAGACCCAAGAGACCCCTTTTTATACCCAAAAACAAGGTGCAATGGTTGGGAGAAGATTGGGGTTGATTGGCTTGATTTGTGGAAATCAAATAAAAGTGGATCTACTGAAATCTAGGCCGACAGCGCTGTTCATATAGTGAACATCGTTGTTTAGGCTTTGACTTTCCTTTAAAAATGGCTAACGGTCATCAAAACATCGATGTCTAGAAGTCTACATCGATGTTGGGGTGTTTGACTTTCAAAAATGGAAAGATTTTGTCTTAAATAGCCCAACGGTCATTTGAAAACATCGCTGTTCAACAATGAACATCGCTGTTCAAAAACTTACTGCCCAGGGCTTCTGAATGCCAACATCGTTGTTGGGATTTCCGACATGCATGTTGGGATGGTTTGCCAGAACCATGGTTTGGCAGCCAACGCCGAAAACCGATGTCAAAAACCAAAGTTCTCCAAAATGAAAACCAAGTGTTGGAAACTCTTATATAATGTATTTTAGGTAGAAACCAAGTATAAAAACTTAAAAACCACTTCATTAAGGTAAAAACCACGGCTAGCCAAGTTTATGCCGTTTCACATGGTTTTCACCAAAAGACCAAAAACGAAATGTGGTTTTTAACATGTTTTTGATGGAGAACCATTTGGATATGTCCAGAAGTAAAAACCAATCATAAAATATTAAAAACCACTTGATTGATTTAGACGCCAAAAACCAACGCCGAAAAAAAACAAAGGTTATGGTTTTTGAAAACTAATGATTTGGAAAACCTTTTAATGTGTCCAGAATCTTAAACCAAGGATAAAAACCCAAAAACCATTTGGTTAAAATCAATGCCAATAACCAATGCCGAAAACCGAACGCCATAGCCGAACGCCGATAACCGATGGTTATGGTTTTGGTTAAGCAAGAACCATGGGTTTTAGAAACTTAAAAACCATTTATGAAAACACTCATTTGATGCATGAAAAACATATTTTGTTTTGAGCCATGACGTAGAGAAATTGAATGAGCTTGTTACAATAAAAACCTAAGTATTTAGAATACGTCTTCAAAGCGCCAATGTCGCCATCTTTAGCAACGTCAATGCCGTTCTTGTACTTTTTGTTTCTTCAAAGAACTTTTTCTATCTTTTCATTTTGTTCCATGTTCCCGACGGTTTGTCAATATCAAAACATAAACGGAAACAAACATTGTCATTAGCAAAATGTCAAAGTGAAAATGTTTTCCAACAAAGAGCGCCGAAAATGCTCCAAAAATACAGTGGCACTATTGCTCAGTGTCAACGAAATCGTGCCCTTACTATATATTTATGATAAATTTCAATAGTTAATCTCTATTACTCCTCGTTAGAGTCTTAACACTTACTATTCACGAGTATAAGAGTCCTTTTGCCTCGTTAGATTCTTAAAACCCATATCTTTTTGTTAGGTATTTTCATCTATCATTTGATATAATAATATAAAATCATAAAAAATCATCTCAAATAAATATAAAAGTATAAATTATCCTCACAATAAAAACTCATTGTTTTTATTTTAAAAATAGAATTTTACACTGAGATATTATTGTACTCCGTATAATAATATTCCATTGTAATTTTTGATACTCCCTCTGTCTCGTTTTAAATCGCCTGTTGTAACTTTTGGACATATTTAAGGAAAATAAAAAATAGAGTTGATTTTTTGAAATTGTCATTACTTTTTAAGAGGGGTGACAATGAATGAAAAGATAAGATGGAGAAAAGTAACTTATTTTAGGAGTAAATTAGATATTTTACTCATAAAAGTTTACGATTACAAATAACAGGTAACTTATTTTGGAAAGAAGAAAAAATGCAAACAGACAATTTAAAATGAGACAGATGGAGTATTAGATATTGGTGTTATTGACATTGTAAACTTATTTTGGAGAATAAAAAACATAAAACTTTTATTTGATACTTTTTCTATGCTATTACGTTTACTCCTAGTTTAGTCCTTTTCTCAATAATCATGTTATCTCTTTTTTCAAAAAGATTATGGAAAAAAACAAAAAATTGAGTACTTGGGCTTTCTCTTTTTTATCTCTGCTAGCCATCAGAAGTTTAAGAATGTAAAAATAGTTTTCCTAAGATTTATGTAATATTAAAAAAAACAGAAACAAAAATCAACTACATAAAGTTTCCAAAGAGAAAACACACAAGGTTGGTGTAGACAAAAAATGAAAAGACACAAAAATTGTGGAGGGAGTATAATTTTTCATCAAGTGTCATGATAAATGACAGATTAGCCCTAAAAGACACACTGCGTAAGGTCTGTGTACACACAATCCCCAAACCCTTTGTGGGATTTTACAGTGATTGTTTATACAGAAATGTTGAGAGTTCAAACGCTTTAATCTCGAGTTTTTGAGGTCAATCAAAGGCGCGGAAACTTGATAAGAACACAGCCACAATCTCAAACCAAAGAGAATGGCAGAAGGCATATATATAAACACAGGCAATCAAAATACGCAGAAACAAACCTTAATTCACGAGTTTACAGATTAAAAAGATCGAGCTGGCTCGCCGATGGACTCTTCTTAAACCCGCACAGGATGTTCTTGGAACCACGGCAGTCCTGGTTGAAGGCATTGTTTGGTTTCTGGAATAGGAACGATGGGACCCAGAAATAAGCGCCACAAATCTAGTATGATTGTTACAAGCATTGCAGCTCCCAAAGCATCGATGGCTACTCTCGGTAAGTCCCATAGGTCACCTGGTTTCTCTTCAATCCTGTGCATTAAGATAAATCCCATTTTCAAAAAAAAAACTTGAAAATTGATTAAAGAAACAGGCAATACAAAACTTGTGTATTTTAAAACTGTAAAAGGTTTTAGTGTTTCTTCCCTCCAGCTGTAACTGGACAAGAAAGCTCACTGTCTAGACCTAGAGAATTATGAGTAGTTGAGTGCAGGTAGAGGAAAAGAACATATGCGTGAGGAAATTACCAAGGAGAAGATGTGAATTGAAGTAGAAAATCTCTCTGTAAGACACATACATACTCCCTCCGTCGCTAAAAGAAATTCCCACTTTCCTTTTTATCAAATGCAAAAAAGTATTGAACATATCCTTCCCACTTTTTTCATCTCATAAGAGGAAAGAATCAGGTGGCTTAAGTTTCTCCGCTCAACAAATTCTATCTACACACTTTTCACTTTCCAACAACTTTCTTAAGCTTCGTGAACGGAAACCATAACTTTCTTCTGTAAACAAAGGGAGTATATGGAGCAGTCAAAAAATATGTGTAAAGAGATGCATACATGGTTTGAAACTAAGAGAGAATCATCACTCAATTAAAAGAAGAGAGTTGCACTTCAAATTTCTATCCACCCCGAGAATGAAGCATATATAATCCGAAAGAATGTAAGCATATATGTTCTTATGATTTATCCACTCATGGAGATGAAATCTATACATGAGGCACGTCTGCACATGGATTGTCTTGGAAGGTGAATAACTGATATTAGAGACTTAGAGTGGGATTGTACTCAACTTATGAAGGGTGTACAAGACAAGTGAGTAAGCATTGAATAGTGATAGAATTTAGGATGAGGTAGGAATCACTTGATTGGGCCATAAGGCACTTGGGTTGAACTGCATTGAAAGATTGAATCCAATCGATTACTAGTTCAGTTCAAGAGCTTATAAACCCAATATTTTCTTCTTTATTTCTCGATGTGGGATACTCTAACAAATGGATTGGAGTATTGTTGTTCAAGTCTTGAAACCTGTACTCCACCTTTGCCACTATTTGCCCCTTTTTCCGCTTTGGTCTGTCTCAATACTTTTGTTTCATGCCATGTTTGATATGATTTATGTGGCTCAACTCAATCTATACTTTTTCAAAATACATATTAACCACACAAGTCCACTTTTCATAAATTTGTATGCCACTCTCAATGGATGATATCAATGGATACCATCGATGTAGGTGAATATGGTATTCCACTAAATTGTGTAAATGACTCATTCGATAAGTAATTGTGGTGATTCCATTGATTGCAGATTTCTCATATTGTAATGTGAATTCATCCACAGCTCAACAGAAGAAATCAACATTTTGAGTTCTCAAATAAATGGAGATGAACCATCAAAGAATGTTACATGTTTATTCTGAAGACCAAATTACTATCCATCTGTTGTAACCCTTCAAACCGTTCATGACAATTTATTTCTTGTCATTGATAACAACTTCCTAATAAATTTTATAGTTTTTCTGCTGGTCTAATGCATTCAGTAACCATTGTTGATGTGTCAAACAGCTAATTGTCAAGTATTCCAGCATTTATTGGATTTTTATAAACTAGTGCAGATAACATAAAATAACAACATACAGTCAATGGAACCACGCATGAAGAACAAATAGAGGAAATGTAGTGCCCAGTAGGGGTGCATACAAATCAAATAAAATATATTCGATTCGTGATTCGTATTCGAAAAGGATGATTCGTATTCGCTATATTCGAATTTGAATCCGAATACAAATCGTATTTTAGATTCGAATTATTTTCGAATCCGAACACAAATATTAATAGATTCGATTCGTTTATTATTCGAATTATTCGAATATTATAATTTATAAATAAGTTTATATATATTCTAATATATTAAATATTTGTGTACATATTTTAACATATTTTAATATATTAAATTTTTGTGTACATATAAATTTATATATATTCGAATATTATAATTTATAAATAAATTTATATGTATTCTAACATATTTTTACTACATTTTTTACTACATTTTACATTATTATAAAATAATAATTTAATGTCTTTAAGAAATCTGTTTTAAGAAAACAATTACTAATATTTTCGAATTCAAATATTCGAATAAGAATTCAAATACGTCAAATATCTATCGAATCGAATACGAATGTTTTTTAAAATTCGAATTATATACGAATCCGAATTCAAATACATATCACTTTAATCGAATACGAATCGAATAGTGATATATTTGCTTCGATTCGATTCGTATACACCCCTAGTGCCCAGTCAGGTTCTTACCTCAAAAACATTGGAAAACTGACAATAAAATAGATTGCATAAAACAAGGAGCCAATTTTGTACATAGATGCCCGGTCCACAAAGTCATAATAAGGGAACTGCACAGTTACGGGAAAAATCAAAATTAGTAGCGTCACAGTGATGTCTCTAATGAATGTTTAAGATATTTTTTAAAAGATGGCTTATTGAAGTGAAGAAATGTGGTGTAGGGGGTCACTTTAAGAAGATGAATTAGTAATGACTGGACAAAACAAAGCTAATTTTTAAACAAGATGTGTTTACCACATACATTAGAAATGGCTACAGTCTCCAAATATGCTATGAAATAAGATAATGCTAGGATCCAGCTAGCTTTCAGAAGCAACTGAATATTTTCTGGCAAGTTAGAAATAGATGCCTTTAGTCTGCGAAGTGTTATGTTGGACACAACATGATAGAACAGGAAGCAGACATGTGTGAGAAGAAATGTCGTGTGGGGCACCTGCAAGATGACAATTGTATTCTCATGAAGGGAGACTGAGTAATCAATAAAATTATCAATCAAGGTGAAATTGAAGTTTGGTTTGTACTTACATCATTCATTCTCCAAGAAGGAAATGTATAGGAAGCACCCAATACCGAGAAAAAATAATGAGTCCAAAAGTAATTTCCAACATAACTAAAAAGTGATATCCAGAGATTTGCCTGGGGTATCAGCAACTTGGTTATCAACAACAATAATAATCACAAATTCACAATTAAAATAGCAGCATTAATATCAAGAGATATTCCACCATAATTTCAAAAATAAATTAAATGTAAAAGTTCAAACATACTAAGAACAGTCTTGCTGTTGCTCAACAATCTGATAGACCGTGATGATGGTGGTCATCACCTTCATCACAATCACCTCTATCCCAACTTGATGAGGTTGTGAAAATAATAATGTCACTTTATTGTCTAAAACTAGTTGCCACTTTAAATTCATGCAAAAAGAGTTGTGAGTTCTGAGGAAGTTTTGGTTGGATGTTCTTCCCGTCACAACCTTCTTGCAAGAAGCCATAATGATACGAAATCCCAAAAGGGTTATCATCCAAGGTTTTGTCTACTAGAATGGAAAAAATCACGAGTCATCGATGGATAGAAAATTTTGATACTGTAAAATCACCATGCATATCAAGAAACTTGGCCAACCCCTTGGTCAGAAAGTAGTTTCAGAAAGCAGGCCAAAATAAAGATAAATTAGCTCAAAGCTTGCAAGTAAGCCATTGAAACTTTAATTTTCAAGAATACTTGCCTTTACCCAGTACCTATCCTTCCAGTGAATTCTCCTATCAGCCTGCAAAATGACAAGGAAAAGTAAATCTGCATTCATTATCAATTCTGGAAACATGACACGTCATGCACTACCACTAGTCAAAGGAAGCTCCTCCAGCAACTAATATATTGACATTATAACAATATGTCACCAAGAAGCATAGTTGTTAAGATCAAACAATAATAGGGTAAATGAACAAATTACCTTTCCAACAAATATAATTGGAATTATGACAGCAGGAAGTGCCGAAACAAGTGCCAAAAGCAGGTACTCCCATTCTGAAAAATTCTGTCAGAGGACAATGGGGTGTGCAAGTAAAGGTCATGAACAAGCAATGCAATACTTTTATGAGTGATTTCCAAACAAGATTGCAATTGTAGACCTAAAAGAAGTATAAAAAAAGTAAATAAATAAATAAACAGAGTCCAAAGTTCAAATTATTAATCATAATTTATTAACCAAAGACATGTGAACAGCAACATGCACATCAAATGTTTTTTTCCTTGTCAACCAGCGTAAGCTAACAGGAAATTACAAACTGTCCCTATTTGCATCTCATCACAACAGACTGATTCACACCTCCGGCCTAGACCATGTGCCTCTGACAAGCTGGTGAGCTGATCCACCACAGTCTGACCCGAGCCTTAGATTATCGGGACCGAACATGACAGTTTGGGATCCTAAGCTTAGTGTTCCTATGCGTGTTTGGACCTCCAACATTGGCTAGATATGATTTGGGCCAATACCCCATCATGAATAAACCTTAAGATCTCTACACACATGCACACATTGTTGAGATGCAATGGAGCACACATTACAACTTATTCACTCACACACACACACAACTATCACAGCACCCTCCTAGATCTAGATACATCATATTTCATTACAACACATTCATAACATCTTCCTACCCTCTTAAACACCTATACGATGGTGTGTTCTCCTCATATTGTAAGATCAATTCATCAGCACAAGCAATACAATCCTTATTTTTATCTCTTTCAAAAACCAGTGTTTCTTACTACGTATATTGGTTCCGCTATCTAGAAGGCCGTGGCCTACTATCAATACGAGAGATGAAAATCATTTAGAGGAAGATAAATCTATGGTAGAGAAATACCTCATATAGCTTGAAAGGAACAACAATGCCAAGACAGAGGGTGAGCCAAAAGGGAGTGTAGAGAAGGAAGAACAGCTCCCCCCATCGCTTGCTAGGGTTGGGAGCTAACCATAGATCCGAACTCGAACGGGCTCCTTGGGTTCCTGCAAATGTTCATGCGCCACAATGAAGACCACATCTGAAATCCAATACGTACCGCAATGAATCTCAAATCTACTGAACCGCACGGAATTTCTGGTTCCAGAGAAGAGAGGAATCGTATACCCATGTCTTCGTGCTCAGGACAGCTCGTGAATCCCCCCTAACAGCCATCTTAACCAATGAGCAAATTGGGCAGTAATCGTCAAAACCAAAATCCACTCAAATGTTAACAACTTACAAAACAAAAATCCACTCACCTGATCGACGCCACCGGCGGAGAGGAGAGGTGAAGTCGGCGAGTTGCGAGTGTAAGGTACGCCGCCGGCGGGCGTTGGTGCCGGAATAAAAGCAAATGCGGCGATGTTCCTTCTTGCCGTTCTCGGCGGTTCAGACAGAAGAAAATGGGCAGGCAATTTTGCTGGCTTGTTCTAATGGGATGATGGTTCATCATACCCCACATTCCACAGTGGCCACATAGAAAATTTCAATAACTCCACTAAACATGCACGTGAATTTCAGATTTTATTAGGATTGGGGCCGGGGTTGAATCATCCGTCCAAAAGGTGGAATCGCCCACCTCAGGCGCCTCCACCCCCTTGCCCGACAGGAATGGTGGAGGATGTAAATCATGTTGACTCAGTCGGCCAAGAACGCTAGACCCGTGCCCACCGCGCACAAAGAGCCTCCTCACCCTTTATGGGATTTTTGGATAGCTCCCACACTGTCGCTTGCGGGACTCGATCCCTGGTCATCGGTCCAAGATTTCACGCTCTTGACCAACTGAGCTACCCATGCGGGCGGGGCCGGGGTTGAATCATGGGTCCATTATTCAACCCCCAAATTGCTTTGTTTGGGAAGAACGTATTCAATTAGCGTTAGCGTTTTGGATAAAATATTAACGGTGTAGATTAATTTAGAGAATGCTAACGTTAAAGGCTACCATTAGATAGTGATGGACACGGTACAGTTCTGGGACGGTTTCGGTTCCGGAATCGCCTGTTCCGGTACCGCCTCCCCTAAGCACTGTTACTGTCACTGGGCCGGATGGTACCGGTTCTGGTACCCGTACCGGCGGTTCTGGTACTGTACCGGCCAGTTTCGGTAACCCCCTTATTTTTTAAAATTTTTAAAAATGTAAATGTGTAATTGTTAAAGAAAATAATGAAACAAAAGATCTAAAAATGTAGTTGTTATTTAAATATTGAAAAATGAGTAATACACGAATAACTACATTTAATATCATGACGGTTCAAAAAAAGCAACGAGGTAAAGAACTGTAAAGAAACCCTCGAAGAAGCTTATATATCGCTCACCTAATAAAATAATTACATTAACATAAAAAAGTTTATAACTTATTCCATCTGTGGTTACATTCATGTAATGTTCAAAATTGAATTCGTACCCTGACTCTTGAGCTTGACGTCTTACCAAGAGTCAATCTCGGTTGCAAACAAGTCTTTCAAGAGATTTAGCGCTAAGACAACTTCGGTAGTCGGTTAGAATGTTGCCGCTAGAACCGAATTCTTGTTCCACAGCTACGGTTGATACCGGGACGGATAAAACTTGTCTGGCTAGCATTCCGAGACATGGGAACATGTGTTCATTCCTCTTCCACCTTGCGAGGACGTCAAAGTCCACGTTGTCGTCGTCGTATGGCACCCCTTGGTACATAGCACGTTCGTTGTGCGAGCTTACAGTTGTACCACATGAACTCGTTTAAGGCTGACCACGCTTACCTTTTTTGCCAAAAGCCCACCGACTATTCCTTTAAAACCTTTTTTTGCGTTAGGGGGCGGGGGAGGTATTGTTTCTTCCAATGCTACCATATATTACTTGAAATTCTTTAAATAAAGCCTCAAAAAGATTGATAGCATTATCTCTTTCTTTTGTCCATTCTATTAAATGGTTGTAGTAATTAATAATTATTTTCATCTAAAAAATAAGTGTAGTAATACTCAATCAAAGTTTTAAAATATTCAATCTTAAAGCGAAGATCACAAATAATACCAATTTTATAAATATCAGGAATGTACAAATAATAAGCACATCATTTATCCCTCACAGGAGAGGCATAGGGGTACAACTCTGGATCAACTAAACTTACACTAAAACATGTTGCAATTATAACACACTCTTTAAAATATCTATTTGTAGTTGGTTGGTAAACATGCGAGAAAGTAAGAGTTGCGTTATTAAAAACTTCTAATACGACATTTATTTTTCAACAATAATAAATTTATTAAATGAAATCATAAAACGAAGTTCATTCCTATAAAATGCAGAAAGTTCCTCTGTGTAGTCTAGATATTGTGCTATCAACTTGTCTGTAATATTACATCTAATGGTGATATCTTTAGCAAATGTTATTGGTCTTCTATCCTTAGATTTACAGTATAACTTCTAAGCTTTCGTATGAATATGAATACCCCGAATCTTTTTAATTCCATTTCTAATATTCGTCAAACCCCCCATAGCTTCTCATCCATGTTGAACACATAAATTTAAAATATGACAAACACAGCTTTGATGCAGAAATCTACCCATACTCGTACTAGGAGGCAAATATCTTCAAGTCTAAGAATAACAGCAGTATTATTAGTAGCATTATCAAAACCAAATGCAAATACTTTATTAACTAAATTGTATTCTTGCAGAATACGCTCAAGCAATATGAGATTCATTGAAATCACGAAATGCAAGAACACATTTGTGCATAATCCAATCAATATCTATCCAATGACAAGTAACACCCATATAAGACAAATTATAATATGTTTCAATCCAAATATCAGAACAAATAGTAACAAAAGAATTAAAATTGAGAAAAAAATTGCCAAAACCATTTTTTCAACTTTATATTGTCTAATAATTTCTCTTTTAATTATTTTTCTTGAAAAAAACCTCTTGATTGGGGGTTTAATGCATTTTGACAATTATAGAAAAATCCATGTTTTTTAGAAAACATGTACGACAAATTTTCTTCACAAATTATTTCGGCCATTTTTTGCTTATTTTGCTCGTCGCTATAAGCAAAAAGGCCGCCCTTAACCCTGTTAGCAAACTGAGAAATTTGGGTTTGCACTTCTTGTCGTCCCTTCTTTTTTCCGCCGCGTATTTGGCATACTCTAAGGGGTGCCTCGTCCTTAGGTGTTTTTCCGGACCACCATAACCGTCAGAAATTCCCATTTTAATGACGGTGCCACAATATTTACAAGTTCCAAAAACTTCACCATTTTTGTTTCTTTTGAAAAATAATAAACAAATAAATCGGATTTTAATTTTTTTTACCTTTCCCCAGACCTTGAGAGGTCTTGGGCTGACCTGCCTCCTCGTCGGCATCGGTAAGATTGTTTCTTTCCGGTGTAGGCTCCACGTCCATTTCTGCTTCATCAATGTCCTCAAATATATATCTTCAAGAGTTGGAAGATTGGCGTCGGTTCTACCTCCCAAATACTGTTCGAATTCTTGATCCGTCAAAACGTCGCCCACGAATTCATCAAGGATAGTAGGGAAGGAAGAGTCGGAGTGTCTTCCTTGAGAACCACGTGAGCTCGAACCGTCGGAGGTGGCTTTAGCTTTGCCTTTTCTCGAACTTCAGTTCGCAACGCCCATATCCACGACCCTTCTACCGGACTCTTTCGACATTTTAATATATTTTTATTTTGATAAAAAAGACTATTAAATATTTAAAAGATTAACTATATATTGAATTTTGAAATTATAATATTAATTTATAACAAATTAACAATATAATATATTAGTAAATAATAATACATGATAGTATGAATAATGAATGTATGACTAAAAATTTAATATTATATGAGTATATATTTATACATTATATAATACTCCGTATATTAATATATATTTATATTATTATATGAATAAAAAATGTATAAAGATTGAAGATAGATAATAGGGATTAATAAATAATTAGAGAGAAATATATTGAGAAATGAGATATTGAGAGTTGAGTGTGAATGGTGTGATATTTTTTTTTCAAAAAAGAATATATTTATAATGTTATAATAACATTATAAATATATTCTTTTTTAAATAAGTTAATTATTTGGATTAAATAAGTTATAAAGATAATTTTCTATTTACAAAAATACCTTTACTTTTCCAAATTTTAAAACATACAAGTATCTTCTTGTAGAAATTCATCACGACTTTATGTATCGTTTTCTATGTGACATTATTGCACGATTAAAAATATTAATTTAATATATACTATATTCCTCCCTTAAAATTCTTCCATTATTGAGTTTTTAAGAATTTAAGAGAGGAATTTTTTGTGTTGATTTTCAAAAAATACCCTTGATGTGATGGGTAAAAATAGGATGTGATAGATAAATTATTAGTAAAAAAGTATGATGTGATAGGTAGGGTAAGAAATAGTAAGGTAAAAGTAGTTTTTTAATAGAATAGAGAAGGAGTTTGTGGGACAAGAAAAAAAAGAAAAGCTTTAAGGGATGGAGGGAGTATATTATACGTTGAAGCTAAGTGTTTAAAAAAATTAGTTTTATTTTACAGTGTTAATTTAAGTTAACTACTTAAAAGATATTATAAAAGTTATTCAAAATTTATTTTAAAATTAATTTACAATTTTAATTTAAGTCAAATATTTAAAATATAGTTGTAATAAATTGGTGAACTAGCGTATGTACACCCCTACATGTAGTGAGAAAAGTATGAAAATAGTAGAATCTGATGTGACGCTGATGTGCATGAGAGAGATAATGCATTAAAAAATATAAAATGTATGTATACCTTTCACCCTTAAAGTAAATAAATATGAAGTACAAAGTGTATACTACACAGGAAAAAGAGCAAAATATGAGTAAAACATAACAAAGAGACGAAAATAGAATCTCCATATTTTTATCTAAAATAAGACTTATAATGTCAAAGTGTGTCAATATTTAATGCCAAAAAATAAAGTTAAATACAATAGAGAAAAAATGATCAGCGTTAGAGGTTAGTGTTTCAAAAAGATTATTTAACGATAGCCTTCAGTGTTAATATTTTTTATAACTAATCTATATCATTAAAATTTTATCTAAAACGCTAACCGAAAACGTTGTTCTCTAACAATGTCAATGTGAACACCTCATTCATTCCCTCAAATGGAATGTGGCGTTTTTAGATAACTAGAAAAGGAAAACATGAGATTCTTTTGGAGACAGATGGAGGACAATATTTTTCTTTTGAAATTTTTAATTAAATTTAATATATACTCCCTTCCATTCCATGTTAAAGGGCACATGAAGCTTTTTGTGGAGATCAAAGGAAATTTTGGAACTAATTGAAAAGGGTAAGGAAATAGTGTAAAAACGATTGAAAATTTAAGAAAGGGCGTGGAAAAGGGAATGAAAATTAAAAGAGAAAGTTCGAAAATAATTGAAAAGATTAAAAATGATTAAAAAAGTAAGGGCATTATATCAAAAATATGGGTATGTCCTTTGGGATGAGATAATCAAAAGCGTGGTTTGCACCCTTTGGCACGGGATGGAGAGAGTACATAATAATATTAATTCACTGATTGGATTAGTGTGATTTGTGCTAAACTAGAAGAGGAGACTCTTAGGATGATGATTATGATTTGTTGGAGTGCTTGGAGCAGTAAAAACAACAAATGCTGGAAGGAGGTGGAAATCACGGTTGCGCAAATTGTGAACAAAGCCACCTCTTTTCTCGTAAATTGACATAATGCTTTCTTTAATGGGTGGTCCAGGCGAAGGGATGCATCCCTTACCCCTAATAACACTCATATGGGTTTTGGTTGCATTCTTCAAAAAAGCTCAGGTGATTTAATTGTTGCAAAAGCAACCCCATGGTTAGGAAAATTCCAACCAAAGGAGGCAAAGGCGATGAGTTTGAGGGAAGCACTGAGCTGGCTCAAAGAGCTGGAGTTGGATAATGTTGACATTGAGACTGATGCCCAACAGGTGATTTTTGCTCTTGAGTCTTAACCATTTGATTCAACTTTTGGCTTTATTGTTTCTGCTATCCAAGAAGCTACACTTCGTTTTAATGATTTAGCTTAATTTAGTTTTGTTAAAAAAATCAGCAAATCATGCTGCCCATGCAATCATTCTCTGTACTAAACTACATACTTTTGAAAAATAATTTACCTTAATGGGTTAGCCAGATCGAGTTCGATCAAGTTTAACCCAATTTTGGGAGCATTTTTGGTTTAATGATCTTCGAGTTTGATTAACAAGCTTTGTTCAATATCTTGTTTTTCAGGGTGAAGTTTGAATTAAAAAACATAGTCCATATCAGATGTATTTTTTCCGAGTCTACCCCATAAAACTAACACATTGACGCTATCATTCGTGGTGACTCTATAAGCATACTCGGTATACAAAACTGACTTGTACAAATAATGGGTAGCTCCGTTCGACTCGTCCAGCCCGCCCAAAATAACGACAAATATGGAAAATAATAGTTACTCATATGAGCGGGTTGTGTCGGGCTCAAGTTTTATATTGGCACCCACAGAAATTAAGATTAAGCTGTTATGGCTAGCAAGTCCGCCCATTTTCCAAATTGTGGCTAAATTTCTTTAAAAAGTTGTATACATGTATTTCATGCCTTGGTTAAACACAGGGTAGAGTTTATTTTGACAAATCTCAACAAAAACGAGAATTTAGTTTGAGACGACTCAAGTGTGAGAGTTTGATTGAACTCAATTTGATCGACATTGGCTTTCAATGTCATAGCATGACCCGGAACTCCTACGAGTCTCTGTTCAAAAAATTGATGGTTCCTACCCCTAATCCCCCTCCTCCCCCCTACCCTTCGCTGGCTATAGTGACCATTGTAGCCAATCACCAAAAGAGAGGGGTGGAGGAACCATCAATTTTTTCGAACAGAGTACCGTATGAGGCTCAGGTCATCTTATGACATTTAGTTGAATGTCACAGGAACTAGGCCGAATATTGATATTGATAATCACAATGAGCTTAGATGCATTTTTAGTAAAAACTTGAACAAATTGATATCACGAACCTAAGAAGAAGGAAAAGAAAAGCACGGGTATAGAGAGCATCATTTCCCTGTAGGTACAAATGGAATTTTCATGTCTCAATTTCCCTCCCATTTCCACCTCCGTCCTGCCTCCTCGAGAACTTTCGCACGCACTTGACTCTTTATTGCTTCGCTCTCGATCCATGATCTGTCCATTTCATCATCTCACATTAGTTCTACAACATTTTGTCTGTGTCCATAGTGTCATCAAGTAATTCATGATAAAAAAGATTGCTTTTATGTTTTATTAAGAACATACCTTAGAATTCTCAGAGCCTCAACCTCTGCTTCCAGTACAGATTTTGAATCGCGTTTGTGGTCGTACTCATCTTGCAAATCACCAAGCACAACCTGAAGGTCACGCCGTTCTTCTTCCAAACAGATGGGCCCCTGAGATGCAAGTGTGCCTGACATCTCTTCGACTTCTTTTTCAATGCTAGAAAGCATCTGTTTTTGACAGTCAAGAGCAGCCTTCTGTTTCACAAGTTCAACTCGGGCACTCTCCATATCAACCTTCGCGCGATCCAAATCCTTGAGGGCAGCAAGATAAGCTGTGTTGGCCTCTTGGCTGAGACATTTCTCTTCTTCCATCTTATTCTGCCAAAAACGTTGTATTTCGCCTCTATCTACAAGTTCTTGTTTGATTTTTTCCATTGTTTCTAGTCGCGAAGAGCGTTCTTCTTCCAGTTTTCTAAGTTCAGATTGTGTGTATTCCCTCATTTTTCCACTGGTTAAAGCCACTGCTGCTTGGGCATTTGTGCATGGTTTCTTTGGTTGAAACCTATTGCTCTGTCCTATAAATCAAAAAGTAGTCAGAGATTTTGTGCAATGAAGATGGAAAAGTGTGGTTACGGGAGAGAGAGAGAGAGAGAGAGAGACCAAAGGCATTCCGAGCAATGCTCCTTTCGTTAGCCAGAGCGTCCACAAAAATGTCAACCAGCACTTCTGGTGCAATGTCTCTCACATCAAGAAACCCAATTTTCCTCCTTGATATCTGGACTGTAAGCAGGGTCAGATTTGAGAGAAAAATTTCCATAATGAAACTTCTGAAAGTGTTTTTTGTGGGTTTTAATATAAAGGGAAACTCAGTGCACAAAGCATTCCCAACAAGCAATAATAGAGGGAAGGGTTCCACCATAAGGGTGTGATGCATGCAAACTAGAATATGTGACCTCACGGTCCCATATTGTCGTATTCGACCAGTAAACCAAGGGTTCCCCTTTCTTTTGTGGGTTAAATGAATTCTTGAAATTTGCAAAGAAACCAAAGTTGTTTTTCTTCTCTTCCCCTACCTCTTCGTCAACTTCTGGCATAATATCATATTCTAATTTGGCTTTCCAACTGATCAGATCTTGACGAGATATATATCTGTTGCAGAGAACTTTATTGAGTCAAACAAAAAATAAATTCCAAAAATAAATAAATAAATAAGTGTCATTTTTATAAAGGTAGATATGTTTAATTATCATAATATACAAGTCTCGTACGGATTAATCAAATGTCCATTTCATAAATTTGCTTGTTAATTTACCTAAATTTATCATATTACTAACTCCGTACGTAAATGAATTTCCCATTCCCAGTTTACGAGGTGAAAATATTTTCAATTCAATATATTTGATTAAGATTGTAACAAAATAAAAATAAAAACTATATATTTAGAAACTACATGAAAAGTTCTACAAAACAAGAAGTGACATGACTATATAATATTATGAAATGAGTAGTGAAAATAAGCAAACAAAGTGAATAAAATTTGACCATGTGAATAGTGCATGGGAATTTCTAGATGGAATACATTTTTATATAATCTTTTTTTGGAAAAGTTATGAAAAAATAGCTTCACTTTATAAAAATCAGCTCTTTTTATGAGATAAAAATATACGGAGTATAAAACATGAGTTTTTTATGGGAGTAGTGACCACTTAGACTTTTATAAATTAAAAGTCAGCTCTTTTATAATTAGTTTTTTTATAAATTAGCTTCACTTTATAAAAATCAGCTCTTTTTATGAGATAAAAATATATAAAACATGACCACTTAGACTTTTATAGTTTTCAATGTCCCTTGCTAGTCATTACGAAGTATTATTTACAACTATATACGAATAAATAATAGAATATACTCCGTATAATATATCAAAGTCTCGGTAACGCATACCCTACTACATGTTCAAACATCTTGTTTAACTTTCATCTTTTAAATTAATGCACTAAAAAAATAATGAGAAATTAAGTAGTTAACGAAATGTTATTCCAAGAGTCAAAGTGGAACTTGTTTTGGGGGACCGGGGAAGTGCTACTTTAGCTTAATAGCTTCACCGAACCCCACCCCCCACACATGCACACACAGTACCTGTCTGGAAAGAAATTGACACCATTATGGCCTCCTGAATCATTCAGACCAGAGGGAGGTCTCTCCAGTGACAGCTTGCTTGGCAAAATTCCAGATTCAGCAAGAGCTAAATGGAATTATCAAAGAGAAACTCAAAATTGGTCATCTTTTAAATGTATGACTATTAGAATGTTCAGATAAATCATGATTGAACCTTACTCTGAATGGCCAGGAAATCAGGGTCTTCAATAAGCACATCATCAAAGGCTGCAGCAGTAGAGCCAGCAAGCGCAATAGATGAAACTATTTTATGTTTCGTTTTCCTGATTCCATAGTGAAACAAAATGACATAAAAAATCTTGGGGAAAAAGTGCTATTCAATAATAACACCTGCAACCAATCATCATTAAATGAACTCGATAAAACAACGTTTGCACCTGAGTCTACCTTTCCAGTCGCGTACTTGCTCTTACTAACCATATTGCATACTCTCTCCTTGTACATAGTCCTTCTGCCTTTACCTCATCTTCAATAATCTGTATTATTATGTTAGAAACATTCCTTTGGTATTCTTCAATTCTTCAATAATCTGTATTCTTATGTTAGAAACATTCCGACTATATTTGTTTGGTTTGGTTAAAAATAATTGTAGAAGAAAAACAGCTCATAAAGTACAAATCAGTGAAATCACCATGTGTACAATCTTGTTATGAGGGTCAAATCGTATGTGGAGTTTTTTGAGGTGGTATTCAACAAAATCCTTAATTTTATACCACAAAAGACTCTACAAGACCATTGAGTGCATAAAAGAAAAAAAGAGCAAATACCTCTAGTTTTTTCAACACAACCAAAGCATCCTTTTGAGTGGAATCCGCAGCAAATGGAATTATGATACGGTGTAGCTCGCCTTGTGTTGTCATATTGTTTGGATCTTTAGAATGGGACAAGAAAAAATTTAGGATTTAGGGTCCTTTTAAAGAACAGTTGAGTGACTAGTATATCATGATTAAGACAGCAGCAAAGAAGCACATATACGATATTGCTCATTTATCTTTTTAGCATTCTGTTTATTTATGCTATCATCCCATTGTTGCGACTGATTTGATTAGAAAATATAAAACAAGAAAAAAAAACTTCCTAGATTTCCATACATGTAGTGTAATATGGCTCAATCTTAATACTAGATGACTTTTCACAATCCCTTTAAAGTGAAGTATGAAAATTTAAAGGAAGAATGGCCTAGATGATACAAACTGTTAAATACGAGTAATAAAATTAATGCAAGCAAACATGTACAAACATGTAAAAGCCTCGGCGTGAAACATAAATCTATAAAAACAAAACCTTTAGAGAGTTTAGACACTCTCCAATAGTCCAATATCAATTCTTGTATGCCTGAAAACATATTTTACCTGCAGCCACATTTTGGCCAAAAGTGCCCAAATCATTCTCCCGGTTAGCATCAACAGCCTCATCATCTTCGAATGGCTCATCAGAACGAAGATAATCAATTTCAATTGGTTCTTTATCTTGTGCATTCAGCACTGAATAATCTTGCATGCAATTGGAAGGGCTAGTAAATTGAATCTTCAAACCTGTACAAAAAATAAAACCAATAAAATAGTGTTTGGGAACTGGGAAGGCTCTTTTTTTCAGGCTTTATGAAGTTGACATAGCACTTCGAATCTAGAAATATAAGATAATAATGAGAGAACAAGAAATAATAATCATCCAATTAAAGGGTTTCTCTAACTTTCAAGAGTGGCTTTTATGAAGTTGACGAGCTATCTTTCTTTTCTCTTAACGAGGCTCTCTTAGGTCTATATTTTAAAGGGTTTCTCTAACTTTCAAGAGTGGCTTTGTTTCTTGTCTTGGATGGTCATGAATTGAAGCTTTCATCACAATTCATAATACCCCACCTCCATAATGAATGGTGATGATTGATTTGATCTATGGGTGGAGATTAGTTCTCTACTTCTCTAAAATTCTTCACACATGTCTTTAGTTTCTAGAGATTTCTCATGAATCCCTACATGCCTCCATTCTTCTTCCATGCCATTTCATACTCCTCCAAAAGGCTTCACGCATATCCAGAATAGTCTCGAGGATTTGTTTTTTACCCGGTGGGCAAATCACCAAACTTGGTGAGGCAAGGGTTGGGGACCCTAACCAAACGTTGATTAAAAACCAAAGATAAGTTCAAAAAAGAAGGAAGGACTATAAAAAGGACAAAGTCCAGCCCCTCGTGCCATAAACAAACTCTCCATGGTTTACAATAATCAAACCCCAAAGGCGAAAAGGGAACCCTATAGTAGAAGCATGATCAAGGCCACAATAAGGTCAAACTACTATTAAAACCCAAAGAACAGTCTAGAGGATTCCACAGGCTCCTAGGCGCTTTGTCAAGGCCCTCACAAACAGATTGTGCAAGCAGCAACAGTTCTACAAGCATTTTGTGACTTAATGGAGCAAACAAATATCCATAAATCCCAATAGTTTACCTTTCAAATGCAGTGAAAAATATGCAGCAGCGCCAAGCAAAGCAGCAAGAGAAGCCCATGTGCTAATTTTCACAAATGTAGGTAAACCTGCACAAACCCAATTCCACATGTAGGTAGTAAGAGAACAAAAAAACTCATTTGACATGCAAAAAAGCCTTAAAAACCAAACCTTTACTGATCTCCTTGAACACTGGTTCCTCAACAACTACCCAACCATTGTAAGCACCGAAACCGTCCGATTCCGATGACCCTTCCCACGAAAGCCCAACATTCTTCTCCGCAGTTGAGGCGGAAATGAAGAACCTAGGGCTTCTTCTATTTCTGATCAGAAATGGGGCTGAAGAATGCTTCCAGCTAGGAGGAGGATGTAGAAATCGACTGCTTGATGGAAGTAACAGCGAACAAGTTGACAGAGAAGAGCACATTTGAAGAATTTCCGTTCTTTGTACAGATAAAAATCAGGTGGATTTAGGGTTTAGCCTTCGATTTGGATTCCTGGGCTCATATGGGCGCAATTGCAGGGAGAAATTGGAGTGTCGATAGAGAGTAAGTAGCCTGCCTACTTTTATACTGGACGAATCACTTCGACTCCATTTGTGGAGAAAGTATGAAACTGGGAGCATACCACTACTTTTGGACGGAGTATTTTACATTTAAGTTTTTAAAAATTATGACAATTTTTATTTATTTATGTTTTTGATTAATTATTTGATAAAATTAAATATGTTTCTTTACATTCTGTATCACTGCGAGTTACATCTAATTTTTTTTTACACAAAGAAACTAATATGACATTGCAACTTTATACAAAAGATACAACAACAAACTTGATAAGATCCCGCATGACGATATGAATGTCGTTTCTAATATACATCAACTTTACACGCAAAAAGTGGGAGTGCCGAATGCATAAGTTGAGCTGCCCACAGCTAAGAACGTAGACGCTTGTGGTATTCGAACACAAAAACTTGACCATAGAATCGGATGCTTTGGCGATATGGCAACAAATAACACAATGCCGCTAATTAGTGCCAAATTGAATCCTAAACTGTTCACAACCATAGCTTTGGTGCAACAGTTCACTAACAATCCTTTTGATTTCAGAAGTGTCATGAAAAGACCAGTCTAGCCTGTCATCACCGTTAATTCGTACGCGTAGAAGCCGAGGAATACATGCCACGAAAGGACATGTGCCATTGTTGTACGCACCTCTCCTTGTGCCAAAAGCATTGAAAACCAATCATTCACTGCATGAAATATCATATAATAAGACTATGTTTGGTTCAACAAATTCATAAAAAACAAAATTAACTCCGCTGATTACTTTTGAAAACATTAAAATAATTAGTTGTTATCATTATATAGTATTTTCAAAATGCTAAAACTAATCACTGAAACTGTTTCAAAAGAGACACAGAAAGAATATATGGTGCATAAGAATGACCTGAGCCCCATACAAGGAAATGCAAACTATTCCCATCCAAGAATGCAAGGTGTGTAAATTGGCCAAAATACCCTCTCCCATATGAAACTTTACCTATATTCAAAAAACCCCCACAAGCCAAAGCCAATCCTTGTAGGCACAAATGCACTCATATCTTTGTATTTCTTGACGCAGGCAACCTTCTGTGTACTAGAATTGCTGCAATTCAATAGAAGAATAAAAACCAATAAACTTAGCATACACCCAAGCTAGATAAATATGCTTAAATAACACTGAAACATGAAATTTATTGTTAGAATATATAATCTTTCATTAGTCTATAATCACAAACTTGAACTTTTAATTGTGTTGGTTCTTTGAGAGGCTATTAGAGCCTTATTGACCAAAAAATTGCAAACTCTAATGTTTTTTAAATCCCAAATTAGAGTGTTGGCATTGAAGACGCCGCCAAATCGAAATTGAATTTTTGTAATAAAAGAAATTCAAATTTTGGGAACGTTGAGATACCAATATAACCTTAGAATATTATTGTAGAATTCTAATGTTTATTATTTGAATTTATTGATTTGGACATTCGAATGTTTATTATTTTGATTTCATATACGAAAATTCAAAGGATTTTCATAAAGTAATGATGTCCAAAATAAAATTCGATCCCGGCCCGGGGTTCTTCCCCTTAGACCTCGCTAGGGGGCCGCCACTTGGGCCATGCTAGGCTATTAGTGGTTGTCGCCCCTGGACCCGACTATAAAATTCGTAATATTATTAATCGATCGTTCACCCCGCACATCCGAATTCGTTAACAATGTCCATTAAATACACATTTATTCTATGTAAATCCTAACTACATAAATTAGTGGATGACACTAAAATTAGAAACCGAGTAAAATGGAGAAATAACAAAAGGACAGTATAGTAATTTCAGCATGAAAACCACCGTATGATAACTGCAAGCAGGAAAGACAAGCGACGCTCTATGCAACTTATTGCAACTACGCTGAAATCATCTTCCACTTTCCCAAATCAAGATTAGGGATTTTATTAATTTCCCGAACATCCCAAATTCGACCAAGGGTTTCATCAATTCCTGCATTTTTTCAAGATCCGTCAAGTTCCTGAGTTGCAATTTGGGTTCGGCCCGATGTTTACGCCGCAGAGAAAGTCGTGGCCGGCGCTTTCCATAAACCCCCCGGTTGAAACGGGCGGGCCGCCCCGGACGCCGAACCCTCCCACCACAGGCAAGGGAAAGGCGGTTGCTTTCATCGACGGCCCTCCGCCTCCACCGCCAGTGGCGCTGTTGAGTGATAATGTGGTGATGGGGGTGAGGGACAGTGAGAGCGCAGATGATTGGAGGAGGCTTAGGGAGGCTGGGTTGCTCGATGAGGCCTCCATGGAGAGGCAGGACCGGAAAGCTTTGATCGAGAAGACTGAAAGGCTCGAAAGAGAAGTAAGGGTTTTTAATTCTAGGGTTTTTACATTTTAATTTTGTTACAAGTTTCAAATGGATAACCCGGTTTTTGAAACCCGCATAGAAATTGACTGTCTTTTAGCATATAGTGGGTGAAATTCAGGAGAGTAGTAATTTCCAAATCTTGGATTGCACTGGAACAAGAGACCAAACGTTTTATTTTTAATGAAGTACAATTTTACCCATCTGATCCCTCGAAGGCAGTTAGACATTGTTACTTGGGAATTGGGATGGGATATGTTGCTGGGAGCTTTACTATATTACTATGTTACTATGTTTCTATGTTAGACTATTACTTGATATGACTGATTTTTTTTGTAACTTGTACATTTCACATTTGTTTTGGCTTCTATTTTTTATCATGCCTTGAGTTTTGAATATATGAATTAACTTTTTGATTTTATATATTGGCCCAGCTTTTTGATTATCAATACAATATGGGACTCCTGTTAATTGAAAAAAAGGAGTGGATGTCCAGGTTCGATGAACTTGAAGATGAACTTGCAGAAGCCCGAGAAATTTTGAAGCGCGAGAAGACAGCTCACGTGATAGCGATAGGTGAAGTTGAGAAGCGGGAAGAGAAGTTAAGAAATGCTTTGGGCTATGAGAAGCAGTGTGTGACAGATGTAAGAAGTGTTTTCTGACAATGACTGATCATTACTATGCGAGTTTATGACATATTTTGCTTTTAGGGAAGAGAGTCATCTGATATGACGATGTCTCTCCACATGATAATTTGTTGTGTCCTTGTGTGTATGTGCGCGCGCTTATCCCCCCTACTTCTCTTTTCTCCCTAAATCACCAATTCTATGTGAATTCCATTCAAAAATTGATATTGAACATGATAAAAGATTGCAATGCATGGGCACTTTGTAAATGCACGATTTTGGGCCCGTTTGGCAATATCGTTAGAAGTTAGAGTTAGTGTTTTGAAAAGGCCATCTAACGGTAGTGTTTAGCCTTAACGTTTTCATAGTTAATTTACACCTTTAAAATTTTATCCTATATGCTAATGCTTATCAAAAATTTTGTGTTATCATTTATTCTTGGCTCATTTTCTTAAGTGCTTGTTCTGATCTTAGAGTGAATGTTTGATTTATGTAGCTTGAAAGGGCTTTACGAGAAACTCAAGCAGAATATGAACAGCTGAAGCTTGCATCTGAAATAAAACTTGCCGATGCCAGTGCTCTCAAAGCTGGAATTCAGGACCAGTCAATTGAAGTGCGAGAAAAATTGCACATGGCTGATGCTAAGCTTGCAGAATCTAATAGGAAAAATTTGGAGCTGGACATGAAACTTCACGAGCTTGAGGCCCGTGAAAGTGTCCTTAAGAGAGAGCGTTTGTCCTTTGATACAGAGTATGATTCTTTTTTCTGTATTTATGCTTCGTTTGTTTCCTGGAAAATAAGCAGCCAAAAATATTTTCCAGGAAAATAGCTTGTTGTGGATCAATGAACATGTTTTACAGGAAAATCTTTTGATGAAAATTACATGTTCATCTTATAATATAATGTTTGACACCTAAAATATGAAAATATATATACTCCGTACCAGTTTTGAAAAAAAATTCTTTTAATAGGGATTCATTTTCTACAAAAGTATAAAGGATCAAGCTAGTGCCAAACACAGGAAAATCTTTCATAGAACACAATTTTCTGTACCAAAGAAAGAAAAACAGAACATTTTCCAGGTAAATATTTTCCAACAAAGGAGTGATTTAATTTAAAATTATATTTTCTTTTTCTAGCATAGTAGTTATTCAGTTATGTTGTATTTGTTAATGTTTTTTTTCAGACGAGAAGCACATGAAATAACTTTTTTCAAGCACAAAGAAGATTTGCGACAGTGGGAGATTAAACTCCAAGAAAGGGAAGAGAAACTGTGTGATGGTCGGAGGTTCCTTAATGACAGAGAAGAGAAGATGAATGAACTTGATAGGATTCTGAAGCAGAAAGAAAAGAATCTGGAAGAAGAACAGAAAAAGTTAGATATAGCCAAGTCATCCTTGGAAGAAAGAGATCTTGATGTAAAAAGTAGACTTGAGAAGACAATTGCTAATGAGCAAGTGAGTATTTTATCGGTTTTCACTTTCTCTGTAAGAGGGTTGTGGAAGATATTCTAAAAGAAACATCCTATTAAAATTTTTTTGGGCGCAGGACGCGGATAATCTCAAAAAAAACATGGAGATGAAGGAGAATGAGTTGAATGCTCTTGCAGAGAGGCTAAGCAGGAGAGAAAAGGCAAGTTTTAATACTTTAGATTATCGTGATTGTCATTTTAGCTACTGCAATTTCCCCTGAACCCTACTGATCTTAAGTGATGTTTAATGCCATTACAGGTTGAGATTCAAAAGCTTGTTGATCAACAACGAGAAAGGCTAGATGCAGATTTGCAGAAGTTTGAGATGGAACTGGAAGAAAAAAGAAAACGTTTGGATGAGGAGTTAAAAACAAAGAGAGATGACTGGGAGAGAAAGGAGACAGAACTCAGTCACTTGGAGGGTAAAATTAAGAAACAGGAGCAAGCACTGGACAAGAAGTCAGAAAGAGTTAAAGAGAGAGAGAAGGACATCGATAGTAAGTCAAAATCACTGAAGGAGAAGGAGAAGTCCATTATGTCTGAGGAGAATAGGCTTGAAATGATGAAGAAAGAGATATCATCTGATAAAGATAGTTTGCTAGCCCTCAAAGATAAAATTGATAAGTTGAAAAGTGATCTCAATGAAAAAGAAGTGCAGATTTGTGAAGAAGCTGAAAAACTCAGAATTACTGAAGCAGATAGGGCAGAGCATCTTCGTCTGCAAGCCGAGCTAAAACAGGCAATCGAGAAGTGTAGGATTGAACAGGAAATGCTTTTGAAGCAAAGTGAAGAACTCAAAGAAGACAAGAAGAAATTTGAAGAGGAGTGGGAATTACTAGATGAGAAAAGAGCTGCTGTGCTTAAAGATCTGGATAATATCAGGGAAGAGAAGGCAATGCTTGAAAGAATACAGCATGACACAGAAGAACAAATTAGAAACAAAAAGACAGCTACAGAAGAATACATAAAGAGAGAGTTAGAAGCTATTAAAACAGAGAAGGAATCATTTGCTGCAATGATGAAACAAGAGAGGTTAATGCTATCTGAAAAAGCGGATAATGACTATAATCAACTCCTTCATGGTTTTGAAGCTCGAAGATTAGACCTTGAAACTGATGTGCGCAACAAGCAAGAGGAAATGGAGAGGACTTTTCAAGAAAAGAAGAGAGCATTTGATGAGGAAAGAGAGAGGGAGTTAAGCCAACTCCATAGTTTGAAAGATGCAGCCAAGAAGGAGCTCGAAGAAGTCAGTTTTGAAAGGCTTAGGTTAGAAAAAGAAAAACAAGAAGTCTCTGCAAACAGAAAAAAACTGGAAGAGCATCAGCTTGAAATACGCAGGGACATTGATGATCTTGCTATTCTCAGCAAGAAACTCAAGGGTCAACGAGAACATTTTGTGAAGGAGAGATGCCAATTTCTCACATTAGTTGAAAGGATAAAGAATTGCAATCAGTGCAGAGAAACGGCACATAATTTCACATTTTCTGAAGTCAATTTGATGGAAATGGAAAACAGCGAGGCTTCTCTTTCTGCTCTGGGAGATGAAATTTTGCAAAAGGTTGCTTCATTTGTAGAAAAGTCTCCAATTGCGGCTGAACAAAAACTATCAGATTCTGGTGGTCGGGTCTCTTGGCTTCGCAAGTGCACCACAAAATTTTTTAAGTTGTCCCCTAACAAAACTATTCAAAATTTGGAGTCAACTTCATATGCTGCTGAAGAGAATCGTTGGCATGACAGTAGTATTGACGTAGACATTAGAGACTCGGAGGGGCCCGGTAGTACTCATGCCGACGATATTTACAAAAAGAGAGACGATGTTCCTGAAGAGTCACAGCAATCTGGCCTAAGTATTCGACACACCCGTGGGAAAAAACCTAATGGTGGAATTCGTAGGACCCGCTCTGTGAAGGAAGTGGTTGAAGATGCTAAAGTAATTCTAGGTAATACTTCAGAGTCAATGCAACCAGATGATAATCATTCCAGGGATTTGGTTGAAGTAAGTCGTGCAAACTCTAGTACTGCCACAACACGAAGGAAGAGGACTCGAGGGCAGGGTTCTAAATTGAGTTCGGCTGAACCAGATGTTGATGAGAGCGAGGGACATTCTGAGAGTGTTACAACGGGTGGTCGAAGGAAGAGGCGTCAAACAACTGCTCCGAGTGGTGTACATAATAATTCACTGGGCACTCGCTACAATTTGAGAAACAGAAAGTAAGCTAATGCAGTGATACCAACTTCATTTGTTGAGTATATATGGTCATCATTGCACTTTCATTTTACATTCCTCCTTTTTAAAGCTTCTATTTGATGTACAGTAATCATGGTAGACATTTCCTGCCCTTCATTTCTGCATTACGGCTCATTTGCTTCTTTGAAAGATTAGCAAGTCATGCACGTGCAGACGACCTAGTCTTTTCATTCAAGACCTTTGACCTTTAGGGGTTCTTCAACTCATCAAGATCTACGCTTGACATGAAAATAAAAAATGATACAAGGAATTTGTATCATTTTGTACAATGATATGCAAAAGTTTTGTTTCTATTCCTTTTGAATTACAAAAGTATAAAAGGATTATTTAATATCCCTGCATTCTTTTAACTAATCTTTATGACTTTATTGATACATTAAAAAATGAATGATTGTAGATATGAAGTATGTCCATATTCATTCAAATTTTGATGTATCACAAAAGCCATAAAGGTCAGTTAAAGATGAATGGATGGAGTAGCAAATACTCCCTCCATTCTATGCCAAAGGGCACAGTCGATAACTTTTGTTTATTTACGTATTTTCATTGATAATTTGGTAAAATAAAGTAGTCATGTCACATATTGTTTTGTAAAACTTTTGACGTAGTTTTTAAATATAAAAGTTTCATTTTTTATTTCAATGCTAATTTTGAAATAAAATGATTTTTAAAAATGTGGGGTTCGTCCTCATTTTTCAATGATTTCGACCTGGAGTTTGACTTAAGATAAGTATGTCTTGTGTAAATAGCCTTGTAGCCGTATGTGTAGATCATTCAAGTCTCGATTACCCTTCCTTTATTTAATGTATTCTGGATCGATTTGCTTCTTTCCCTACCCTTTACCTGTTTTTTGCAAGAACCAGGGGCGCTAGTATCTTGGTATGATTCTATGGAGATTTGGAAGGATTATAAAATCATAGTGTCTGCCTGCATCATCTGCCTCTTCTCTTCACATAAACTCTATCAGTTTATCCTCTTATTGTCAAGTGTAGCCATTTGTGATTATAATTAGCAATATGTTTTAGTTTCTGAGGAATTTCTGGTTTGTTTTCTTGGGAGTAAAAAATTACACTTTCCGTGCTCAGTATGTCACATATTCTTGCATTTTGCAATCCTCTGAGGATTTGTTTCCTTATAAAAAGCATGGAATATATATGGTATGTTTATCTTGATGGGTAAGATATGATGCTAATTTATGGCTTGCCTTTTATTTTGTGTTAAGAATCTTGATGTCTATTTCATACATAGTATTGTATGAAACACTATACTTTATGAAAACAAAATCCATGTTTGAAGCTAAATTATAATGATTCAATGATCAGTCCAGGAACAACGGCTGGTAAAGGAAAAACAGGTGTAGATGAGCAAAACAATGGCAACCTTGAGGTCATAGCAGAGACCACTGATGCCCCTTCCACCCGAGCACCAGAAATTGCCGAGCAGAATGGGCATCAAACTACTTCTGTCCAACTCAACAATTCTAAAGTCATTGAAAGGCGAACGATCTTCTCAAGTGGGGCCCCAAAGGTAATTTCCATTTCTGGTATCTCCTCTGCCCTGGTGTTTCCAACTGCAGCTTCAATAAATTTTACTTTGTGCAGACAAAAACACCCGAAGACGAGGAAAGTCTCCCTCTAGAGTTCAATGAGGAAGACAACAGCACATTGACCCCAGAGGGTGAAGAAAATGACAGCGACGAAGAATCAGATGATCGCGGTCAGGCATCAATTGGTAAAAAGCTTTGGACTTTCTTCACGTCTTGAATGGTTCGTTTGATCATTTTTGTGGGCATGTTTGATTTCGAGGGAAAAAGAAAAGGTCTTGAAATCACAACTTCTTTATCCATGTACCATTTGCATCATTGTAAGATTTGCTGTATTGCACTTTGATCAATGGAATTATCTTTTTCTCTTTTTTGATAAAACAGATTTGATGTGTAGAAGAAGGGTCTGTTGTAAATTTTTTGTACTGCAGATCTTAGAACTAGTAGTCTTTAATTCTTTATGCTTTGGGACAAGGGTCCTTAGATTGTTTGTTCCTTCATAATGGGTGGTCTCTTTTTGGTTGTCACTAGAACTGTAAACTTTATTGTACTACCTCCGTCCCAGAGTATTTCTCCACTTTCATTTTTACACACCATCCAATTCACTTCTTTAATCCATTTTATCTTGTAATTTGTATATTAAAAAATTATAGAAATTATATATTAATAATCTATATGTTAAGACAAATCAAACAAGATCACGCATGACTATATTTAGGCTTACACATTAAGAAAATTTGATGAGTCAAAGTGCTTAGATGAACAGTTCCAAAAGTCAAAACTGGATGAATACTCTGGGATGGAGGGAGTATTAATTTTCAATTTGGATTATACTCCCTCCGTCTCAATTTATTGTCCGTTTTGATTTACGATGTTTGGCTGAAATTAATTTCAAATCATTTTATATAAAAAATAGCGTAGAATTAAAAATAAAAATTACATGTTAAAATAGTACATCAAAAGATTCACAAAACTAGTAGTTTACCAAATGACTAACGAAAATAGAAACAAAATAAATGAAGTTTTCCATGTGAATAATACATATGCAATGTAATTTGGAACGGAGAGAGTACGAAAATTGTGGCAAAAAGCTAAAGTATTAAATGGGTAATAAAGTTAAGGAAATGAAGTGATTGAAGTTTGACCTTCAACTAGTAAACAAGCAAATCTTTGTAAGGCAGATGGAATAATTATTTATATTTTTGATTCAGACACATTTCAACATCTCATTTCTCGAATACAAATAATGTTTTCTGAATAAAATCACAAATCAAATTTAAATTGTTCGTTTACTATAAAGTGTATTAATATCTTATATAAAAAGTATAACCCAACCATAATATAGATATTGGAGAATAAAATGAATATGTTAATGTGGTGAAATCACTTGATAATGGACATAAATGGGTTCTCTAAATCTTGTAATATGATGAATTATGTTTTGCGATTGGAATATAAGAATTATGGATTTTGTTACTCTGATACGGAGTAATATAAGAATTATGGACTTTGTAATATAAGAATAGTGGATTTTGGTAAATTATGTTCTGACATGATTTGCTTTGTTGGTTGAATGAAATAAAATAAAATATACAATTAATATGAAATAATATTTATATTTATTTATTTAATTAAAATTGTTATGTTTTAAGTCAATGAAATTGTGACTAGTTGAAAAGATCAATGAAGGACATGGTGTTCGCGTGATAGTCATATACGGTGTTTGAGACAACTAAATCAATTAGCCGGTCTAGCTCAGTTGGTAGAGCGCGTGGCTTTTAACCACGTGGTCGTGGGTTCGAGTCCCACGGTCGGCGCTTTTGGAGCTTTTTTTCCCCGTAACTACGGAAATATCTTCCATTTCAATGAAATGTAAAGTGAAAGTAGGACTTGTAGGAGATAATTTTTTACTAATGTAATAGAGCTGTTTTGTTGAACTTTTTACTTATTATTTTTTTTCTTATTGAAATTAATCAATATGTTTAAATATAATTACATTCTAATTAGATCAAAACTTATTTTAATCAGATACAAATAATTCAGATCGAGATATTCTGCTTCTTTTATGTTTCGTTGGGTTGAATCCTTTGTTTCGGTAACATATGCAATGTAAAGTGAAAGTAGGACTTGTAGGAGATAATTTTTTACTTAATGAAATAAAGCTATTTTGTTGAACTTTTTACTTATTATTGTTTTTCTTATTGAAATTAATCAATATGTTTAAATACAATTACATTCTGATTAGATCAAAATTTATTTTAATCAGATATAAATAATTCAGATCAAGATATTTTACTTCTTTTATGTTTCGTTGGGTTGAATCTTTTGGAGCTTTTTTTCCGTAACTACGGAAGTATCTTCCATTTCAATGAAATGTAAAGTGAAAGTAGGACTTGTAGGATAATTTTTTACTAATGTAATAGAGCTGTTTTGTTGAACTTTTTACTTATTATTTTTTTTCTTATTGAAATTAATCAATATGTTTAAATATAATTACATTCTAATTAGATCAAAACTTATTTTAATCAGATACAAATAATTCAGATCGAGATATTCTGCTTCTTTTATGTTTCGTTGGGTTGAATCCTTTGTTTCGGTAACATATGCAATGTAAAGTGAAAGTAGGACATGTAGGAGATAATTTTTTACTTAATGAAATAAAGCTATTTTGTTGAACTTTTTACTTATTATTATTTTTCTTATTGAAATTAATCAATATGTTTAAATATAATTACATTCTGATTAGATCAAAATTTATTTTAATCAGATATAAATAATTCAGATCAAGATATTTTACTTCTTTTATGTTTCGTTGGGTTGAATCTTTTGTTTCGGTAACATATGCAATGAAGTACAAAAATGTTTTTATTTCAACAAAGAAAATTAATTTTTGTTTGTTTTTGAAGAAATTTTTTTACTCAATCCCTACCCCCGTCCACCACCCTGCCCCCACATCCCCTCCTACCCTACCACCCCTCCTCCACCCCCACCCCCTACCCTTCGCCCCCAATTCTGTGTTGTTTTATTTTCGAAAAATGTATGTAAATATTTCAAAAAATTTAAAATTTATTCTCATTCCAATTTTTATTAACGATTGGAGATGCAATCGTTAAAGGTGATTAAAATAAGAGAGAGTATGCAAAAACTAATTAAAAGGGTGAAAGAGGCCGTAGGAGATTGAAAAGAATTAGAAATAATTGAAATAAGAGAAAATGTAAAAAGTGATTATAAAACTTTTATTGTAGGGGGGCAAATTTAAAAAGTGGGGTTTAAAGTTTAAACCGTTTTTAATTAGTTTCAAAGAAAGGGAGCATACGCTCAAGTCTCATCAATGCCTTAAATAAGTCTGTCTATTTTAAAAGCTCAATCAAACTTGAGTTAAAAAAAAAAACTTTTTCAAACGCTAGCTTATTATGAAAAATATACTCCGTACAATTCTAGGAAGATACATGTTGCTAATTACTACCTCCGTCCCTGAGTATTTATCCAATTTAAATTTTTTTTAGTCAATCGTTTTCAACGTTTAAGCTATAATTTAATAATATATATATTATATATTAATAATATTTTGAAAAAATTTTATATAATAAATCTCATATAATTATTTTTGTATCAATATCAAATACTACTTCCGTCCCTGAGTATTTGTCTTGTTTTGATTTTTTTTGATAAACTGTTTTCAACATTTAACCTAAAATTAAATAAAATTTATATTTTATACGAGTATTAATTAGATAGAATAATATTTTGAAAATATTTGATAAAATAAATCTAAAAAAAACTATTTTTGTATCAATACCAAATATCATTTTTATTTAATTTGAGGTCAAAGTTTACCAGTTTTTACCAAAAAAAATTCACAAGTAGACAAATACTTAGGAACGAAGAAAATATCATTGTTATTTAATTTAAGGTCAAAGTTTAACAATGTTGACCATAAAAAGTTAAAAATAGACAAAAATACTCAGAGGAGTATTATGTACTCCCTAATAGTTTATTGTTTAGGTGAAAAAGTACATATTTTTATAAGAATTTTAGTCTATGATTAAGTTACATAGAAAAAAAAGTTATACTCTCTCCGTTCAACAATAAACTATCCAGTTACTATTACAGTCTCTCGATAACTTATGTCTGTTTGCATATTTTTATCAATTATTTGATAAGATAAAATATTTTTATCCCATCTTTTTTTGTAAAACTTTTGATGTAATTTTGAATAATATAATTTTTATTTTTTAATGATATACCAATTTATAAATAAAGTAATTTGGAATTTTATAAGTTGTTCAAAATGAGAAGTTTATTGTTATATAATAAACGAATATTAATTTTTTTATTAGATTGATTAAGTTAGAAGATCAATCAAATTTAAAAGTGTGTGATAGAAACGTTAGTGGAATATGCATCTAAGATGATAATCATGTACTGTATGATTTACTCCGTATATGGTGTGAGGGTTGTAAATATACCAAATACTAATGCACCACAACACACAGCCGGTCTAGCTCAGTTGGTAGAGCGCGTGGCTTTTAACCACGTGGTCGTGGGTTCGAGTCCCACGGTCGGCGTCTTTTTTAATATTAGGCCATTTAGATTTGTTTTTTATTCTAATTACAGCATTTTTTTTATTTTATAGAGATTAAAATTTGGCTATGAATACACCTCTCTCATAAAGAAAAAAATGTACATTTAGTTTTGTTTTTTATTCTAATTAGGCCCCGTTTGGTAATATTAGGCCATTTAGATTTGTTTTTTATTCTAATTACAGCATTTTTTTTATTTTATAGAGATTAAAATTTGGCTATGAATACACCTCTCTCATAAAGAAATAAATGTACATTTAGTTTTGTTTTTTATTCTAATTAGGCCCCGTTTGGTACATGGAATTCAAACCATGGAATTGGAATTGAAGACTTCAATTCCAATTCTGGTATTTGGTAGCACAAAAATTATGTAGATTTGAAATTGATAGTGCAAAAAATGAATTGAAATTGGCAGAATTCAATTCTATGGAATTGAATCCCATGGAATTTTAATTCCAATTCCATCAATTCCGTATACCAAACGGACCCTTACAGCATTTTTTATTTTGTAGAAATTAAAGTTTGGCGTATTGCACATGAAATTATGAATGCGCCTCTCTCAAAAAGAAAAAAAATATGTACATTATCTACAAATGAGACTAATCCATGAAACTCATCGATAAAGATTACTGATTTCTATTTTGAAATCCACCATGAAGATGAATTAAGACATGAGTGATAGTTTCAATTTTACGTTCAAAGCTTCAAACATAGCGATAGATTTGAAGAGTATGAAGGAGAGAGGAAGTTTAATTGAGTAGAAAAAAATGTTTGAATTTCAATTTTATCTATATTCTTAATGAAAATGTTAACGCGGGACCATTCGTGGAAAATAATATAATAATTAGGGACTAAATTAATGATATTTGATATGTGGAGACTAAATATGAAAAACGACGTATAAGGGGGGATCTTTTTGTGGAATTTACTCTTAGTGTTATTTGATACTAATCTTTAAATAAAATGAATGGAAAAAATTTGAAATTTCGTTTTGTTTTACGCAAAAATATAAAATATTTTGGGTCAGAGGAAGTAATTTTTAAAGAGGAAGGAGTGTATGAAAAAAGAATGAACCTAATTCTAGGCTCCCCTATGGTCATTTCGGATAATAGACTGGAATAAAATAAATAAAATTTTAATACTTCATCTTTCTCAGAAAAGGAATTTGGTTCGACTTGACATAAATTTTAAAAATTAGAAATATAGTTTAAAAAATGATGCAGATGAGAAAGAAAAATTGAGAGTCATTCAAATTAAATTTTTTCAATAAAGAAAAATGAGGTTTTTTCCAGACATCCCAAAAAAAAAAGAACTAGGACACCTTTTTTAAAAACGGAGGAGTATAGTTTGTTTGGGAACAACATTTCCGATTAGCGTTATCATTTTAGATAAAATTTTAATGATGTAGATTAATTCTGCAAACGCTAATGCTAAAGGTTACTGTCTAATAGCCTTTCCAAAACACTAACGCGTATCTCTAACGTCGATCCAAATGGGGCCTATGTTAATAAAGAGTGAGATTTTTACTTGTGATCTCATTTTAATTTATCAAGAGTGGAACTCGATCATTATCTCATTTTTCACTCTTATTATTTGATTAACTAAGCTCATGTCTCACTAACGAGCACTCTCTCGGTTTCTTAAAACACTTCCTCTTTCGTTTTTTATTTTCTCCAAAACACTTCTACATTCTATTAAAAAACTACTTTTATTCATATTTTTTCTTACCCTACCTATCACATCATACTTTTTCACTAATAACGTTTCCATTACATCTTACTTTTAACCATCATATAAAAAACAAAATTAAAAAGTCAACCATAAATATACACACTTTTTATTTCTCTTAAAAATAAAAATAGAATTCGTTTTATGAAACAGAGAAGACATATGAAAGTACAAACATGGATGGAGTGTAGGGATTGAGATTAATACGCCATTATAATTTAATTTAGTACCTCCCAAACTACCTTTCTCACCTCTTCTCTCTCACACACCATTCTTTACAGTTCTTTACAATTAATGCAAAATCAGACTTTAATTGATAAATTATTGACATTTCCATAAATTGTTTGGTTAGACTTTAGAGTATGGGGGGCCAAGCCCCCCTGTGCTACTTCTTTGTTTGCTGCTAAAAGTTGATATATACATACTTTACTTCATCTCTGCATATTGGCATGCAAAGTAAAGGGTGTTTAGGGAATAATATTTGTGTTTGGTTTTTGACAACTACGCCGGAAGATAACTATATTAAACATAGAGTCCTTATAAGAATCTGTTTATTATGGCTTAAACTCTTAACTTCTAGTTTCTTCCAGTTCTACCAGTTTCATCCGGTTCCTTCCAACTATTCTTCAAATTTTTTCTATTCCCCAACCAATTACTCTAAAAACGATAAATTTTTAATGTGATTACTCCGTATTATATTTACAACTATAATTTTCATAACTATAATTTATAAATAATTTTTTTCATCTCATTATTTTTACGATTCATACTCATTGTTATTTTTTCTTCAACTTTTTAATATGAATAAGATAATTTTATGTATATTAATCTACATGATAAAATAGGAAAACATCAGTTTTTTAAAATATATTAAAAAATTATGGATAAAATAGTTACATAGAATGTTTCATTAATCTAACTTTATATAAGATCTTTCACCTTTTTCTTTATTACTCAATTTTTTCTCATTTTTATTTATTTCAAAATTTAATTTTGTTTTTTATTTTTCTAATTTTTATAAAAAAATTGAAAGTCAAAATAGTTTAGAGAAAAGGACTAAAATAGGAGTAACACATAAAAAAATGTACAAAAATAAAAGTTCTATGTCTTTATTCCAAAAATAAGAGTTACAATATAATGAAAATAAAATGACAATTATGAAAGAAAAAATAGATTTGATTACATTATGTGACATTTTGATATTTAAAACAAAATCTTGTACTCTCTCCGTTCTCAAAAACACTTCCTCTTTCTTTTTTTTCACTTCCAACAAAACACTTCCACTTTATATTAAAAAATCACTTTTACCCTTACTTTTTCATACTCTACCTATCACATCATACTTTTTCTCTAATAATCTATCCATCACATCTTACTTTTTACCCATCACATCAAGTGCAAAATTGGAAGTCAACTACAATTTAACACTTCCTTATTTTTCCACTTTTTCAAAGTAGGAACTCTTTTTTTAGAACGGAGGGAGTAATATATAAGTATAATTACAAATATATTATTTTATAATAAATACTGCATAAATAAATTGAGGTGCAACGTTACTACAATAGCTTTTTAAAATTTAAAATTTAGATATTTATGCTAACTTTATATTATACTCCCTCCGTTCTCAAAAACTCTTCCTCTATCATTTTTTTACTTCCAACAAAACACTTCCACTTTCTATTAAAAAACCACTTTTACCCTTACCTTTTCATACCCTACCTATCACATCATACTTTTTTTCTAATACTCAATCGATCACATTTTATTTTAACACTTCCTTATTTTTACACAAAGTCAAAATAGGAACACTTTTATAGAACGGAAGGAGTAGTTTTTTTACAAAAGTTGTTTTTTTGTGTATGAAAAATAACAATACTTGTTTTTATTTTAAATGCATTCATTAAGATAACGTGATGATGATAATAATAACAACAACTACAACAATAATAATAATTTATAACAATAAGAATTAGAATGGGAATAATATAAAATACACTAAAACAAATTTTTTTAAAGTTTTTTTAGGTTTTCCAATTTTTTGAAGTTTTTCCCGTCCTTTCAGTTTCTTCCATTTTCTTCCAACATCCATCTCTTTTTTTCCACAGCTAAAGAACATGCTCTAAGTAGGAGGTGTAGCAGTGTAGGCCTCACCATTAGGAACAAATCTAACTTGTTGTTATTCAATCTAAGATTAAAAATTTACTCCCTCCGTCCCACTATATTCGTCCACTTTTGACTTTTGAAACTGTTCATCTAAGCACTTGTTTGATTTGTCTTAACATATAGATTATTAATATATAATTTCTATAATTTTTTAAAATACAAATTACAAGATAAAATGGATTAAAGAAGTGTATTGGATGATGTGCAAAAATGAAAGTGGACAAATATAGTGGGACAGAGGAAGTATTTACCTTCTTCTCGGATAATTATGATAATTATCCAGATTAAGCTTAGAAGGAGAGTGCATCTTTGGTGCACGTTGAATGCATGCTATTTTTGTTGACCTTCTCCCATAAAATTTTTTTTTATATTCTTTAAATTAAAAAAACCAATACTTATTTAAGTAATAAGAAAATGTCTATTTTACTCATATGTAAGTCCACGATGAATTTTAGATCCATCATAAAATAAATTTGGTTTGGGAGGATCTTAGGACGGTTCTAGCCTTCCTTTTGTTGCAATATTTATTGACTCCGTATGTATGTTATGTATGTGTATAAATGTGTTTGGGAAGGCTACCCTAAAGTCTATATATATAGTATAGTCTGCAACACTGTTTCCCCTTTTAAACCCTAACCCTATTGCCCTACTACAGCATTTATAAGGCCAAGCATTACCTCCCCCATCTCTTTTTCTTTGTTCCCTTAGCTTCTTTTCCCTCTCTTCCATTGGAAATTAAATCACTTTTTGCATCCAATAAAGAACACACCTCCTCTTAAGAAATACCACCCCCCCACCCCAATTATTAAGTTATAATTTTCCTTTTTATTCTTTCTATTTTAAAAAGGTTATGGGTGAAATAAGGATTAGATATTTATAGTTACCCATAACGTGATGATGAGTACATTATTAATGAACTAGTATGATATGATAAATATGATAATAAAAAGTATAGGTAAAAATAGTTTTTTAATAGAAAATGCTATGGAGAAAGTGAAAACAATGAAAAAGTAAATGTTTTAAAAAAAGGATGGAGTACAAACCTCTTGCAAATTAAGATACTACTCGTATATAAGAAATTTATCAAGAAATAAAAATTTCAATTTTTGGTTGAGATAGTTTTGTGGTAATGTGGTACGTAGTATAATAATAGAACCTTGTTCACTTAGAGCTTCAAATGCCATTGTCACATGATTTTTTTAAAAAAAAGTCAAATTCGTACATTATAATATTATATATATATATATATATATATATATATATATATATATATATATATATATATATATATATATATATATAATATATATATATATATATATATATATATATATATATATATATATATATATATATATATATATATATAGAGAGAGAGAGAGAGAGAGAGAGAGAGAGAGTTTTCGATCATTTACAAAATTAAGTTTTTGGTTGTGTTGGTTTCTCAACACTCACCTGTGGTTTTCGATTCAACCTAAAACGAATTATCGGTTTTTAAATCAAAACTAGATCGAACTAGAAATCAACAAGGTTTGAACATGAAATTTTTAGACGCAATTCAAATTTAAAAAAAATGTAGAATTGGAATTGCCAGTTTCGATTGATCTAGATTTGAACTGTATTTATTTATTTATTTTAAGAAATATATTTTTATAATTTAAAAATGGAATAGAACAACATCGGTACGAACCAAATACTGTACCATGTTCACCCCTAATAAGAATGGAGGGCAAAGTGGTAATGTGTGATATTCAAAGCGGTAACGTTCTTTTTTTTTTTTAATTCAGGTGTTGCTCAGTTGGTTCTATCGTTCGTCCAATAACCAACTCCTAGAATAGACTTTCAGTTTGATCTCAATTAGCAACGTTAGTACTGACTACGAACTCTGAAGTTTTCAGGTCCTCAAAGTTAGCAAAAATTACATCATTTGTCCCCAAACCGATCTTTCCGCTCGAACCCTTGACCACTGGGCTACCCTGTGGGGGTTCAAAGTGGAAACTTTATTGTGGTACAGAGGGAGTAAATGAGCAATACAATAGTAAAAACTTTAAATGCTCAGTCATTTACTAGGGAGTACTACTAAAGACTTTGCCCATTTCTATTTCCTTGCCTAGAGAAGTAGAGAACTGTTCTTTTTCCATTACTTGTTTATGCACTTAGTACATTTCAAGAAAGAAGGAATGAATGCCTGTGCTTTCTTTGGCAGAAGTGAGAAAGAGATGAGCTTTGCAGTGGTGTTTCTGGTGTGCTTTGCAGTTTGGTGCAATGGGGAAGAAGAAGCTCCATTAATGGAGGAAACAGAGCAAGAAGCTCTTTACAGTGCCATTCAAGGCTTTGTGGGCAAGCAGTGGAATGGTTCTGATCTCTATCCTGATCCTTGTGGTTGGACTCCTATTCAGGTTTTATTATTACATTTCTACTCTTTTTTTCTCTCTCTTTTTCAACAGAATATTCATCTTTTCATCTTTTTTTTCAAAAAGAAAAACAAGATATTCATCTTAACTTTTGCATATCTTTTCACCCCTTTTTGACATTTTAGATTCCTTATTACTCCGTATTTTTTTGTATTTCTTGATGTATAGGCATTGTTTGGGAATAACATTGAAAGTTCTTTTATAATATTAAAGTTAAATGTTGCAGTTGTTGCCAGACGAAAGCACTTAGAATCTCATCCACTTTTTGGTTTCAAACTTCAAACACAACATGAACACAAGAGTAGTGAATGTTTAAAATAAATTTAATCATCGTTTATTTTAATTCTCTGGTAACAATATAAAAGAAGAAGTTAGATTTCAATTTTTTTAAATGAAATTTTTATGATATAATGTTTGATCCGAAAATGTTAAAAGTATTTCATTTTGACAAAAAAAGTACTCTATTTTTGGAAACACTTTGTACATTTTGGACTTTTGGAATGTCTTGTCTGATTGGATGCTCCAACTGAAGTGGAAATGAAAAGAGGGACATTGGAAACTAGTTATACCTGTTTGGCTTATGATATCTCAACCAAACACGCCCTTCCATTCACTCATTCATTCATTCATTCATAAACTTGCTCTGTTATTAGCCATTAGGCAAACAAACACATTCAATCTCTATTTGGTTTTTGAAATTTGGATAATATCTCTGAATTTACAACAATGGGACTTTAATTATAAGACTGAGGTGTAAATTGTAATTTGCCAACAAAAATTACTACTGTAAAAACCATCATCTTCTAGTCTTCTAAAGGGTGTTTCATCATCATCTTCTTCTTCTTCAACAGGGAGTGTCTTGTGACCTTTTCAATGGAGTCTGGCATGTTACAGACATGAGCATTGGACCTGTTCATGAAAACTCTCTTCAGTGTTCCCAAAACCCAGAATTTACCCACCATTTGTTCTCACTCAAACACCTCAAATCCCTCTCATTCTTCGCCTGCTTCCTCTACCCACACAGAAACCCTGTCTCCATCTCCTCTCTCCCCTGGGAATCACTGTCCGAAACCCTCGTATCCGTCGAGTTCCGCTCCAACCCCGGGCTCGTCGGGCAGGTCCCCAGCTCATTCGGATCGCTGAGAAAGCTCGAGTCTCTGGTTCTTGTCGAAAACGGGCTGTCGGGCAATCTGCCCGGGGAAATCGGAAACTTCGGGCTCTTGAGGAGGCTCGTTCTCTCCGGGAACCATTTCTGGGGACAGGTCCCAGGCAGTTTCGGCGGGCTGAGAAGCCTCCTGATCCTTGATCTCAGCAGGAACTCTCTTTCCGGCATACTGCCCGCTTCCCTCGGGCAGCTGGGCTCCCTCCTGAAGCTTGACCTGAGCAAGAACAGATTTGGCGGGAAGATTCCCGGGGAGATTGGGGATCTGAAGAACCTGACACTGTTGGACCTCAGCGGCAACAATTTCGCCGGCGGGCTGCCCAGAGAAGTCCTAAAGATGGAGTCTTTACAGGAATTGGTGGCATCAGACAACCCTACACTGGGGGGGACCCTGATGGGGCTGGACTGGGGTCACCTCAGAGAGTCCCTATCAGTCCTGGACATGTCCAATGCAAAGTTGACAGGGGGAATACCAGAGTCCATAATGGCTCTGGGGAAGCTCAGATTCTTGGGGCTCAATGATAACAACCTAACAGGGGAGATACCTTCAAGAATTGCAGACCTGCCAAACATAGCTGCAGTTTACCTGAATGGCAACAATCTGACAGGGGAGCTTCAATTCCCTGAGGGGTATTATGGGAAAATGGGGAGAAGGTTGGGGCTTTGGGGAAACCCAAACCTGTGCTACCCCTTTGAGTCAACTGGGAAGGTCCCCTTTGGTGTAAAGGCTTGTCAGCAGCAGCAGCAACAAGATGTCACCACCACCACCACCACCCTTGGTGCTGATGTCACCAATTCCATGTTTGGCAGTGGGGATAGCAGGAAAGGAGATGAAGATTTAAATTATTTGATCTCCTTGGGAATCTCAAGCCACTTTGGCATTTGGAAAACTCTTCTGGCTCAACTGCTTATTATTGCTCATCTATAGAATATTGGTGGGGGGGGGGGGGGGAGGGGGTGGGGGGTGGGAGGGGGGGGGTTAGAATCTCAAAGAAGCTATGGCCTCTGGATATAATCATCTTTAGTAACAATCTAACTTCACTCTTACCCCCTACTTGGAAGAGAGAATAAGAGAGGAAAGAAAATCTATGATGGAAAATGAGGTAAAGAGATAAATAATGTTGGGAAGAGGGAAGGAAAATAAGAATGGATTGAAAATATATAGTTATTTTTTCTCATTGTTCCTCCTCAAATGAGGTGAAAATCTTCCACTTATTATATCCAAACAAGAGGAAGGAAAATAGATTCATTTTCTTCAACATTTTTTATTCTTATCCAAACAAGGGGTTAGAGTCTCTTTCATGCAAAAAAAAGTCTCTTTCGTGGAAAAAAATGTTTCGATTTATGATGTTTGACTTTATTTAATTTCATTTCAATTTATTTAAACATTGTTGTAAAATTGAAAAATAAAATTTACATATTTAAAAGCTATATCAAGAGTTGTTCTACTCTACAAAGTAAGAGGTAATTTGATCATTTTTTGTATCAAATTACTATTGAAAATATGTTCAAAAAAATATATAATTAGACTATATGAATAGGTACTAAAAATATTCTTGTAAGATGGAAAGAATCTATACTAAGAGTTTTACACAATGTTTGATCCAGGAAATTTGAAAGGTAAAAAGAAAAGAAAATAGGATGGAAAATATTTTTTGTTGTTTGGTTAAAGAGGAAATGAAAAGAAAAGTGAAAGAAAAGGAATGAGAAGGCAAAATGTAATGAAAGAGGAAAACTAAATTCGTTCCATTCGGTGAAGAAAGTGAGAAAAAATTATTTTCTTTAAATTTGCCATTCAAATTCCTTGAACCAACGTTAAGGAATGGCCATGCCCCGAGAAGGACCGTTTTTAATTATTCAATAAAAAGGACTACAACATGGAAAATATGTACTTTAGGTGCATCCAAATAATGCAAATGAATATTTTATATCATTGCATAACAGTGAGTGTGTGTGTGTGCGTGTGTAAAGAAAAAGAGAGGGACAGAGAATAAATGGACAAATTTTGGTATTAGATTGCAGATGCTGAGGAACAAAGCAAGTAAGCAACATGACCATTTTTTCTACATGTGTACAACACCAACAACAATGTACATACACCCCTTGCAAACCACAAACAAAATGGTGCAGAAAGCAAAAAAAAAAGATCATGACTCAATCTCTGTATAATCATTTCTGGCCCACTAAAATAGAGCACGGTGAATGAAAGAGATGCTAGTACCTCGCAAAAGAAACTTCAAAGTTCATCATGCACAAGTTGTTCTAAGGGTACATCGAGAGGAGGAACGCCGTTCTGTTGGACCTGAACAATGTTAGGTACAATCTTCTCCACTTTCCCACTCTTTACGGCTTCCATAACCTTCCGTTGCAGCTTTAGAAGTCCAATGCGCTTTGAGACGACATAGAGTGCTGCCAACGAGAAGAGAAGAAACCCCGCGACAAGTATCACCCTGCTCATGTTATGAGCTCTGTTCAGAAAACTCGAATCGAAGAATTGAATATGTTGTGCTCTAAAGAAAAAGGGAGTTGTTGCACATTTATACCGATCAAGAACTTCCTGGCGTTGCATTGTGGAGAGAAGGTTTCGGGTTCGCATCAGCAATGAGCGATGGCCTTTGTATTCACTCTCAGCTTTTCTTAAAACCCCTGTTGATTCCTCTGCAGCGCCAAAACCATGTGAGTAGTCATCTTACTACTGAATCAGAGCCCAGTTAACAGACTCCAGTTAAAACTTGTAAGGCAAAAACAACCGGCCCTAGCTGGACCTTGCATTTTGAATTTTTATTTTTGTATTTTAACCTAGTTTTAAAGAAGAACATATTACTCCCTCTGTACCACTATCTTTTTCCAATTTTACCATTTAGATTCGTCCTAAAGCGTTTGTCTGGTAACATATTTGTTATATTTGTGTGGTTCGAAATCATACAGAGAATAGAAGTCTTCATACAAAGAAATGAAAGATACCTACCAAATGTCATTAGAGTACTAGCACTTCTTTCAACCTCCTGAAAAATAAACAAAACTTGTACAGTAAAATAGTGTATTTTTTCCTAAAAAGAAGAGGGTGGCTTCGGCTATAAGAGTTTCAAGGGATGCGGAAACTTACCTGAACCATCAATTGGCGAGTTCGGCGAAGGCTTTCTGTGATGCTTTCAGCTGCAGATGTCATTCCAGCTTTTGTCCTGACACAATTCACAAGCATGTTTTATTCACATCCACTAATATCATTCAAACATAGACCACTAAAATGTATTTGATGGCATCTGCAGCTGAAATGATGCACAGTATACATACTGCAAGTTGCGTCTACGAATGGTGGATTCCCCTCCACCTCCCAAAAGCAATTCTCTCTGAATATAATTGTGTGAAGTTAGAATAATAGCTCCAATAAAATCGGAAAAAGAAAAAAAAAATCAATATTTTAACAAAGAGGAAAGGGACTGGCTTCAACTCCTCAGTGATATATACTCCGTACGTCCGAAATTAATTCTCCACTTTCTGGATTTCATTCTTCCGGAATTAGTTGTCCACATTCCATATTCAATAAAGAAATTACGACATTGTCTAAAATGTCCTAAATATAGGGTATGAGCATTGTTGACAAGAATGAGGAATACACTTGTTTGAAAGATTTCTTTGACATTCTAGACTCATTTCTTACAAATGAGATTTTCTAGAAAGTTGATAACTAAATCCGAACAGAGGAGTACTGTAATAAATAAGGCATGAAAGAAAAATCTCCAAAGAAGAGAAGAAGCTTTACCTCCTCTTGTGCAGTTTTCCTCATATTAGTCTTGGCTTGTAAATTAGCATTTCTCAGGGCCGCCCGCCAGCTATATGATCCGGAAAACATTTTTCAAAACCAAGGAAAGTAACCATTAGAAGAAGAATAAAATACAATGACACTCCTATTTCCGTGCACATGATGTTCCAACTTCTAAAGCAAAGTACAACAACAACAACAACAATCCCGGTAGAACCCCATGAGACAGTAAGGTCAGGTGAGTGTGTGTACACAGACCTTATTCCTACTCCTACTTGAAAATAGAACACTTCAATGATAAAAAGTGAACCCAAAAGTGACCTTAGCTATGGCTATATTTCCTAGTAGAAAACTGAAAATAAGAGCTACCATTTTAGTAAATGCAGAGATCACATAATGGGTTGACATCCCTGTTATACTCCCACAGATTTTTAAAGATCAACTCACGAACCCGCAAACCCCATTTCTTTTCTTTCTATTTTATTTTCCTTTTCTAGTGGAAGCACAAGCAATAAAGGATTGACCTAGTAGCCAACAGGATAAAATAAAGACAGCCCCGTTCATAGCAGCCGGTGTAAGCTAAAAGAACTAGAGGGGGTTTGAATCTTTCTCACCCCTTTTCTTGATCATGGAGAATAACAAAAATGCAATTCAAACCGTCCAATTTTTCAATACGAAATCATCCTCTCCTCGTCCAATTATTAGTTGTTAGGAATTTGAAACCCATCAACCAACAAAAACATTGAAAACATCCAGTTTATACGAATAATTCTTCACACATTCCTCACATTTTTGAACTCTCGGAATCAGCCAACTGAAGAACAAAGAAGAAGAGAATTTCTGAAATGAGACATTTAAGGAGGGAGAGATGACAACAATGCTGTACCTATCAATTTGATCTTTCCACGAATCAGCCAGAAACTGGGCATCCATAACCTGATCATCACTGGGCATCTGCGGGGCCAAGAGATCAAGCTTGAATTGCAGCGATTGAAGCAGATTCAAGCAGTCCTGTGCGAGGCCGTTTAGTCTGGGGAGTGAACTCTTCTGCTCCTCCGACGAAAACCCCAATCCAGATTTTCCATAGTCTCGGATGGAATTGATGTGTTGTTCTAGCTTTTTGCCTGTTTCTTTGTACTCTTTCTTCACCGTCTCCACCTCCAAGGCCACCTCGTCCATTGTTGCTCGAGTGAAGTTCAAAAACCCATTCGATTTCGGAATCTTGTTCTACAGAGGGATGAAGAAAGGTGGAGAGTTCGTTCGATCAAAAGCGAGAAGGGGAGAGTTCGGATCCGTATACCGGGTTGGCATGGCGGGTTCGGGTCGGAATCCTAAATCTAACCAACCCACCCGCCATATTTTGGAATTTGGACTGGTCCAAAGCACTTCAAATAAAGCTAGATATGATTATTCTTGGAATATAAAAATGTGTAGACTATGTAAAAACTTGAAAAATAAAAATAATAATAAATTTACATTTTCTAAGATTTTTTAGTGGGATTTTCAAGACCCAATATTAATTCGACGTAAATCGAGAAATCTAATGTATCAAAAAAATTAAATTCACCTAACAATTATAAATCAGATAGAGGTAGATGTTGTTAATATGAACGTTGGATGAGTCATCAGTGGCGTGACACAACTAGTTGATAAAGATAACAAAAAGATAAACTCAAATTTGATTTATTGGAAATTTGTGCTAACTACTCCCTTCATTCAAATTTATATTGCCAGTTGTTGTTTACGATGTGTGACTGAAATTATTTTTAATTTAATTCATTTAAAAATATGTTTATAATTAAATAAAATAAGAAGCATATATTTTGAGAATTATATAAAAATTGCACGAATCAAGTTGTGATATACTATATTATTTTATCAAATGTGTAAAAAAAATAAATGAAGTAATTAAAATTTGATCCAAGGATGTATATAATTATATACCCGAGTACTTTATTTACACAAAACTAAATTGTTCTCTCAATTCTAGAACTCTCAAGGGTGGGACATCCATTTTTTTCATATATGCTTTCCACAATATTGAATCATTGGTAATTTATTTTACATATTTCTTTCGTTTTAATTTAAATTGCATATTCACTATTCACATGATTACATTTTTGTAAATTTCTTTGTCCATTTTTGTTATTCGTTGAATAAAATACTCCGTAATATAATCATATTACCACTTGTTCTATATGCATTTTGATGTAGTTTTTTTTAAGCATATAAATTTTATTTCTTAATTTCCCACCAATCTCAAAGAAATTGAGTTGAAAATTATTTCAGTCAAACATCGTAAATAATAATAAAAAAGAATATGCCATGCAATTTTGTTTTGAGTTCGAGTTTAATTTACTTCCTCCATTCCACAATAACTGAAGATTTTATTAGGGCCCACTTTGGGATCCAACGGAGCCTTGTATAAGACCCTCTATTGACCGGTGTCATAATATGGCGCACCCAAGGCGAGTGTCTCAAGAGCCTGGCCCTAATGAAACAATATATTGCTTTCTTTTCAAAGAAACCATACTTTTTTTAAGCACAAAGAGACCATACTTGAATTCATAAAGTAAACCATCCAATATATATATAATAACACTAATGTCATCCATTTTCGGCGCGCTCCAAATTTTCACCTCAAACCACACTCGAAAGAATGCATGCGTGTGAGAATTGAGAAAGAAAGAATGAACGAATGAACGTTACATGTGTGGGGGGATTAAAATGGGCTGACTTTGGTAGCCAACTTCAGCATGCATTCGGGGACCAAATGTCTCCTTTTGTGAGCATTGGATGCCTCTGCAAGTGCTTCTGGGTTGTCACAATGGATTCTACTGATCAAGTCCTCCAACAGCTCATCCATCCCACCTCTCATTGGATCCTGAATCAAGAAAATTTCAATTTTACACCAATGAAAATCGGGTAAGAAGATTTGTGCACCCGTTTGGTTGAGGTAAATTTCACAGCAACAACAAACAATAACAACAATAAACCCGGTAAAATTTTACAAAAAAGTAGTGTCCGAGGAGGGTAAATTTAGTAGCAACAACCACCAACAAACATCAATATTATTCCACGTATGCCCTTGTCGCATTGCTTCTTACTTTCTATGAAGTTTTGGGTGGTAAACGTAGCAATGCATCTAGGGTCTAACAAAAAATAACTTCTCGGTTTTTACAGGGGTAAGATTACATATATCTTGATCACCCCTAGATCGTAACATGGTTGGGATAATATCGGGATGTTTTTGTTGTGATTGTTTGCTTTAGCCATTTATTTACCAGAACATAAACCATTCAGAATAAATATGATTTAAGCTTCAGTGGCACTAGAGGGAGATTTGACCGAATGGGATGAGTTTGCTAATATTATGCCTGAAATTTCTAAGGCAACGTTTGGGGAAACAAGTAAAACACCTGGAGAAACAAGTCTGTGTGTGTTTTCCCTTCATACATGACTGCTTCAGCTTTACCTCCAAGCTCATTTAGAGTGTCAGCAAACTTCTTGCTGGAATCAGAAAAAAAGATGAAATGTGAAGCCATTTCTTCAAAGTGCATATCCATCCATCCTTTAGTAGCAAAAAAACTCCTTTCGTGCCAAAACACTTTACCCAATTTCTCTTTCTGACGTCTTTCCTTTTTTTAGTAATGAAGAACTCACAAGATTTCTCTCTCGTCTAAACAAATTTTAATCATACACTTTTCGCTTTTTAAATTTTTTCTTAAACTCTATGAAACTCAAATGGGTAAAGTTTTTTTTGGGAGAGATGGAGTATATGTTGCCGTACGTTGTTACTACTGTCTATGGGAAGAAGCTGAGGGCATACCTGGACTCGCAAGGAATGGAGTAGTCGGCGGTGCCATGGAAAAGGGAAACTGGAGGGAGGAGTGGAACGGCATTTCTAGCATATGGATCTTGCACCATTACCTCTGGCGAGTATTTTCGCAAAGATTCTTCCCCTTCCATTATGCTGCACAAATTGAAATTGGACTCGGGAATATTTTGCATGTTTACAAAATTTTGACATGATTTGATACGACCCTCGAGTGTAATTTGGATCCAATATAGTTTTTCATGTTCCAAAATACCCTTCTTAATAAAGCAAAATATTCAGGACTAAATAGAGTCTTACATTAACATGCATGGTGAAGGACCAAATTGAGTTTAAAAGAAAGTTAGAGAACCAAGTTGAGTTATAATGTATAGGGTGTATAGTCAAGAGAGTAAAACAGGCATTAGACCGTTTTACCTCAGAAAGAGTGAGCGGTACAGACCCCGAGTGTCAAAGTGATCCACTAGATGAAGCAAATTGTACCTAATGATCATCATCACAAAGTGTCAAAATCCAATATTTAGTGCTACAAATAGCGCTAAAACATCATAAAATTGAGTGCAACTAAGCCATCACACATCGGGCAAATGTAAAAACACAAAAACAATAATACATCCAATAAAATCTCACAATGGTAGGGTCTGGAGAAGGTGCATGACCTTACTTACCCCTACTTTAAAGTAAAGAAGCTGTTTTCAGGAGACATCCCGTTCAAATAAAAAAGCACAGAAAAGTAAGAGCATAATGACCAACATAACAACACAAACCAACTTATAAGCCATTGAAGTACATTTCTTGACCTTCTAGAATGGAACCTCAACACCCCAAGTCTTAATAAGAACCAAAAGAATATGAAAAAAGGGAGCACCGAAGACTTCAGTTAAGCCATGAAACAATGAACTTACCCTCCTGATAAGCCAAAATATGCCTTTATTTGAGATAAACTCCATGAAGTGCTTTGTCCCTCACCAGCTTCTTTGATCATATGATCCACAAGAACACATGCAGATATATGTGCTCCGGCAGATTGCCCCATTAAGTATATTCTACAAGCAACCAACCCTATAAGTTGCACGTTCAATGAGGCTATGTTTGGAATTCGAAAATTGGCATACAATGGGAAAAACTTGTGAAGGGAAATGATAAGAGCATTGAGAGCAAAGCAAATTTTGATTTTTATTTTTAATACATATATAGATTTCCCAGTCTTTAGTAATAGAAAATTAAGAATGAAAGTATTTAAACAAATATGCAAAATTGATTTATGGAGCTAAAAGAGTCATTATTGATAGTGCTTTAGTTTCAAGTACGTGATGGATAATTAAACATCCCTTGCTTCTTACTTTCTGTCAAATTTTGGCTAGTAAATGCAGGAATGCATCTAGGGTCTAACGTAAACATCTTCTATTTCATAAAAGGGGTAAAGCTGCGTACATCTTGACCCCAAACCCTAGCAAAGTTGGGATTATACTGGGTTCAGTGGGTTGTTGTTGAACCACTTCTTGATTTTCTTCCACATATTCTTTCCACACAAATTTACCATCTATTTTTCCTTGGCATTTTCCTAGTTCCAAACCGACCTTAAAGGGTTTAGTGTTGCAAGGGAAAGTATGTCAAAACCAAACTCCTACCTGTTAGGATCACCTCCATATTCAGCCGCATTGTTGCACACGAAGGCAATACCTTGGGAAGCATCTTTCACCATCTCGCCAATAGTTGCCTGGGGAAAATTTCTGCAAACAAACTACTGGTGTTAGTGTAGATACAATTAGAGGCTATTAATGACCTGTGAATACATGACCTGCAAATTGCTTTTTGACTTGTCAAAATGAAAATAAAAACAATGATTAATAATATTTCATTTTCTTGGCATTCCAAGGAAAAAAGTCGAACATAAAAAAAGAATTTTTTAGTATTTTCTTTTGCTACAATTTTATGCATTCCAAACATAGCCTAAATGGAGGCTGAACAGAGTGCACAAATGTCTTATTAAATGTATCCAAAAATCACCTGTAGTCAATGCATGCCACTATAATGCCTCTTTCGGATAATTGCTGTCCTAAAAGAGAGCCCCAAGCCTTGTAACTGCAAAGCAATATGTCAAGTAAATAATGGACTGAATAAATGTGACATATTAAACTTCATTTGCTTCTTACTTTCAATGTAGTTTTGGATAGAAAATGCAATAATACATCAAGGGCCTAATATACATTTTGACCCCACATCCCAACGAGGTTTCAAATATACTGGGTTGTTGTTGTATTCTTCAAATTTCTTGTAAAAAGCCTATCTACTTCGTGAGATAGAGGTGTGGTATGTGTATAAGGTCCCTCCCACAGACCCTACTTCTGAGTGGGGTAAACTGGTCATGTTTGATTTGGTTTCCAAATAAGTTTCCATTCAAAACCAGTTTAGGGTTTATAAATACTAAAAATGGAAACATATTTAAAAACAAACACACCCTATTATCCAAGCTCCACCTGTCACAAATGCTACAACTGGTTTGGGGCCATTGCTGTTTTTAGGAAGGTAAAGATCCAGCCTGCACCACAACATATTCTTCAGCCACGAATCAATTCCCTTTAAAGACTTAAGATATAAATTGGTTTCATTTTACCAAAAAGAGAGTGATTGTAAGAGTACCACAATGACACTAAGGTTTATAAATGCCTGTGATTATGGAGATAAACATACCTATTTCTTGGCTGGTCGCCATAGACAATGCTTCTCCGGACTTGACGAGAAAAAAAGTAATAATATCCAACTGCAACAGATAAACAGATTTCGTAATATCAACTTCTGGACGTCTATAGACACTTCAGAATATAGTTTGACAAACAATAAATATTTTCTAAAAGTATACCAAACACTAGAAAAGGCAATGGAAAATTTTATTTTCTTTGGAAAAAACATTTTTCCATAGAAATTCAATTTTTCTAGAAAATGATTTTCATATATACCAAAAACTGTCTAGAAGGAAAATATCAAAGAAACCGCTCTATGTAACTGTAATAGAGAAGAACATGCATTCAAAATTGTTGTTTTTTTGTGACTCAACCTTGAACAAAACCAGGGAAAAGAAGGAAAGCATAGAAGCCAAGGGCAAGAAATCTGGTGATCCATCTGTAGCCTATCCTGAATTAAGATAGAAGCATTTTAGTTTAAGTACATTTGTTTGAACCTATTAAAATTCATAAAAACAATTGCAAACAAGCAAAGAAAAAAAGTAGCTTGGCATTCTTCCTTTTTAAATATGAATCTATCTACTCCATATGTGAATTTGGTATTCTTTTGTTCCCTGACTTTTTTATTTCAAAGTCTATAAATGCTCAATAGGTATAGAAGTTCTCTATATTTTTAGGTGCACCATAAAAACACTCCATTACGCACTACTCGCACAAGCAATGTTTGATTCTCATGAGTACTAACAAAAATTAGTGTAAATGAAAATTGGACAGTTATGAGAGTGCAAACGGATACATTTTTTATGAAAAAAATATTTTATTTGAACAAATGATCAATGAAAAATATAAATATATAAAATATACTTTAATTAAATTTTGTGAATGATAACTAAGAAAATAATTTTGAAATTAAGGTTGGTTTAGGAGAAATATACACCCTTCATACACATTTAATCGTCCATTTCCATGTTTTACGTATCCACTTTTATCTGATGTCCCCGAAGGGACTAGGTATCCACTTTTAATATACTCCGTATAATCAAATAAATAAAATGTCTAAAAGACAAATCATTTGAATGTCTTTTTTGACACGAAAATTTCTATAAAATGGAGACAGAATTCAGGACGGAGGGAATAAAAAATTCGAGTATGAGTCACAATTTTTTTTAAAAAAAAATGTGATACTCCCTCAGTCTCAAAATAACCATTTTGATTTATCGTCACAGAAGTTAGAAAAGAAAAGTGTTTAAAAGTAAAAAATAAGTAGTTGAAACTTGATTAGAAAAAATTTACTCTGTATTTTATTAGGAAAGTAAGGAAGTGTACTATTATTCTGGGACGGATTAAAAAGGAAACTAACACAAATTAATTCACATTGTGGGAGTACCTATGAAAAAGTATTTGAAAGGTATAAAAATCAAAAAATTACTCTGGGGTACTCTCGATTTTCTTGTAATAGCTCTCACGTTCCACATTATCTTAACTATACTTCGAGTTGCACTTGATTTTTTGGTAAGAACTCTCATTTTTATATGATCCAAAATATACTTCAGGGGTCCTAAAAATTTGTGGTAATGTACTCCGAGGATACATTCCGTCCATTTGGTCATTATGATTGAAAGTCTTATTATTTTGACAAATACTAAATTTTACATTAATAATCATTATTTTATTAAATTTAAATAAAACTCTTCAATTTGTCAAAGTAAAAGAACTTTTAATCTAACTCCTAGATTGAAAGAATGTTCCCTCCAAAAAATCGAGGGTATCTTAGAATATATTTCTGAAAATGTGAAACCTGTGAATTATTAACAGAAAATAGATGGTATCCAAATGTAATTTTCATATAAAAATAGTGGCAAATTAGTATTGAGGTCCATATTTATTTTATGAATATATTGGTATCATAAAAGTTGGGCTTTAAAAGATGTTTGTCAGCCCATTAAAAGCTACCCGGAGCATTAGAAGATCCACATTTAGACACTATTTTTTGGCTGGAATTTCTGAGTTAGATGTTAAAAGAGTAGAGGGAGTTGCAACAAACTGGAAAGAGTTGGAAAAAAACTAGTAGGAGTTAGATAATGTTGAGAATTAGAGTGTCATTCAATTAAATGATCACCGAATTAAATATATAAGAAAGTTCTAATTTTAGATAAAAAAAATCATCCTTGCACGTGTTTGAGGTGGTATGTTATAAATTTGGATATATAATATTATTGTATATTCATGAAATCACTCTAAAAATACATTTTTGAAATCATTATTAGAATGAAAGTTAAACTATGGAGTATTACCCGAGATAGGTTAGAAGTTTAATGGCCAGCCTCGTGACCAAATAAGTATCAGAAGCGGTCATTCCCACACCCTCGCCGAAAGAGTTACCGCCTGAGGCTGCGGAAAGCGACGAATCACTGCCGGACCGCCGCCGCCTGTGCTGCTTACCAAAATGATTCGGACTTCCCAAGGCAGCATCGGCGTTGAAGCTGGAGGCCCTAGAAAGAAAGGGTACCTTCTCGGTTCTCCGATCACCACCATCGTCCACCAAATCCAGAGACGGCGAAGTCATGATCCGCGTCTTCCCGGCAGGCCGATCGCCGTCCGATCGGAAACCCAGTTTCTCTTCAGATCCCGCTGCAGGAGGCGGGGCGGATACAGGAAGGAGGCTCTGTCTCGACATCCTTTTCCTCCCTAGATCAGAATCCCCATTTGCGATCATCAAAATCGGAACAAAAAATTCTCACTTCCGAAAACCAATCGAGGAGTTGTTTCTTTTCATGTTTTTCTTGTGGGACGATCACGGCGTAGATGAAGGGGGTTAGAGTGAGTTTTTGAGCTTATGGATGGATCTCTTGGGATACTGAAATCTGGGATTTGGGGCCGTGGTGTGGGAGAAGCAGGGAGATGGGAGAAGGAATGGTGGGCCAGTTGATGACAAGTGTGATCTTTGGATTGGTTTTGTAGCTCTTTCCTGATTGGACAAGAGAAAATTGCCCCATATTTAATAAAAAAAAACAACTTATCATTCATTCAATAAATGGCATTACAAAATCTATGCCAAATAACACATCTCTCCCATCTCCATCATAACCCTCTTAACCAACTCATGAGCCACCACTTTAGATGACCAACGAGCGAACAACAAAGAAATATAATTAAACTCAGATAACAACTCACGACAATCATTAACAACAGGACCAACATAAGACAAAAGATACTTCCACAACTTTAGAACAATCTGAGAACGCCTCCAATTTTGTAAGTTTTTGTTTCTTCGCCTAGCCCAAAGCCTTCTGACATGTCATCATCGCCTTAGCTAGCCCTGGATTAGCCTCACAATCTAATTCTCTATTCATGGTAGCAAAGAAAGAGTCATCTAGAGTAAAGAGAACAATACCAAAGCCGACCATAGAAGATGGAGAAAATAATGCCACATCCATGAACTTAGATAATAAAAGCTCCTGGTCTAATCGACCTGAGTACAAATGCTTCAAAATTTCTCCAAAAAGAAAAGTAGAGTCTTTTTCTTGAATCGTCTCAAAAGAAAAATATTATCCCATGATTGTTGCTCTCATAACCATTTTAACTCTTCCTCCTTCCATTGTCGTCTTCTTTGTCTTTCTCTTTACTATATGTGTAAATCACAATCGACCTCATCCTCTTCTCCAAAGGGGCATCAGGCCATATGTGATGATGACTTTCTTAGTGTTATTGACTTGGTTATAATGTACTTCCTCCGTCCCAATTTATAGTGCATGTTCAATATTTACATGGTCAAACTTCATTCACTTTATTTCTCTATTTTTGTTAACAATTTGATAAAATAAAGTACTATTATCACTACTAGTTTTGTAGACCTTTTGATGTAGTATTTTAATATGTACTTCGATTTTTTTTATTTTTTAACTCTATACTATTTGTCATATAAAATGATTTGAAAATAATTTTAGTTAAAAATCGTAAACCGAAACATGCACTGTAAATTGGGACGGAGGGAGTAATATATATTCATTTTTTCTTAATTTAATGTCGCACAAATAGTCAATGCTTTTGCCTCCGTTTGGTCGAATTTGGGTAAACTTTGCATTAATCTTGGAAAGTGAGCTTCATGCCACTAAAACTAGATGAGAAGTTATGTGATGATGAAAATTAATGCCCCCTAAAGTTGTATTTCAAAATAAATCTAGTGACATTTAGTTCTAATTATGATCTGATGCAAGTATATTTTTTAGGCTTAATTTTGACCATAAAAAACAAACTCTTAAGCTTATTTTGGGATACAGAGTGTTTATTATTACATATAAACAAACTCTGTACCAAATATGATAAAAATGTTGTTTTTTTCGTGATAGAGTTTTTTTTGTGCATTTAAAATCATTTAAAAATCCATGAACTTCTTAATAGTTATACCATTTTCGTGATATTGTGATAAATATTTCTCCAATTTGCTTTTTTATTAATATGAATCTTATGACCTTATTTTCAAATGGGACTTTGTCAAGGCAAAAACAAATTCTTAACTAAAGATTAGTCAAAGTCAAACAGATCTTTAATGACTCGGGGTAAACCTTCTTCGGATTTATGATGGACACTAATCACACTATGTCCATGAAAAAGTAGGCAATGTTTTTTTTTGTTTACAAAAACTTTTGTTTTTTACGTTTCAAAATTAAATTTAAATTTTTGTAAATTCTTTTTTTAAAAAAACATATGGTCCATATTTCTAACTTTTTTCGTACTATAATTTTAGTGTTACAAATAAGGAGGTATACTTGTTAATTATTCCGTACATCTCCCAAAATATGTCTAGTCTAATTTTTGAAGTTAAATTAGACAAATTTTGATTTTTAATTAAGTAAAACTTGCATTACATATTAATAAAAAGTGATTTCATTTAATTTGTTTTGTAGAAGCTTTTGATAAGTAAACTATTGATACTATACTTATATTAAAACACAACATATTTTTTTCATATATATCAAACTATCAAAGTCAAAACTTACAACTTTTAATAAAAAAAAGTGAATAGATACAATAAATTTCTTATATTTCAAAAAAAAAAATCTTGTAATAGGATCTTATATTTAAAAAAAAATTTCTGATAATAACTACGCGGGGGCGGGAGGGGTATTTACCAAGTCCAGTCCAAAGCTCAACGCCGGCACGCGTTTATCTTCCTCCTTCCGTCTCTGCGGCGGCATAAATTGATCGCGAATGAACAAGCACCATGATCATACATTTCTCCGATAAACTTCAAACCATCTTTTTTTTCTCTCAAGAGATTATTACCAGCATGGCAATGGCGAGTAAAACCAAACTCATCGTCTTCTTCTCGCTCATTTGCTGCAGTTGCTTTGCCGTTTATAGTTCCGCGGCCATTGACACGCTCAACCAGGGCGACCGGCTCAATTCTTCCTCTTCGTCCTCGGCGTCTCTTGTTTCCGGCAACGGATTCTTCACCTTGCGGTTCTTCAATCTCTCCGCAGGCGAATTGTACCTCTCGATTTGGTACAAAACGGACACTAAGAAGCCCTGCTGGCTCGCCAATCGAGGCCGGCCGCTGAAATCGGATTCTGGGGTTCTTCTCATTACCGGAAGCGGCACTCTGATGATCGATTCCTCCGGAGGGGATTCGATCCAGCTTTACTCCGGTCAATCTGAAGCCAAAGTGAGTGCTGTTTTGCTAGATAATGGGAATTTTGTGCTGAGAGAAGCGGGCGGCGGGCTGATTCTGTGGCAGAGCTTCGATTACCCGACGGACTCGTACTTGCCTGGGATGAAACTAGGGTTTAATCACAAGACTGGTCAGAATTGGGTGCTGACTTCTTGGTTATCCTCTTCTAATCCACGACCTGGAGCTTTCGCACTGGAATGGGTACCGGTTGAGCGCCAATTGGTCGTCAAACGCAGAGGTGTGAGGCATTGGAATAGCGGGGCTTTGAGTAGTAATGGTACATTTCAGAACATGGATTCCATTTCTTTTGGGGAATCTGGCGCGGAGTACCATTTTAGCCATTTTTCGAACAAGGACGAGGACTACCTTACTTACAAGGTTGTTATGGTCCGTCCTCCTTATCCTGGTTGGGAAAACGTGACATCTTTCTCGTTGGGGTCGGATGGGATCATAGTGCTTCAAAAGAGTTTGGGGATGTTTCTCTCTTTATACAAAGAGTGTGATGGAAATAGCATCGGGTCTGGTTGCGAGAGATGGGCGAGGTCCAAGTGTAGGAGTCATGGCGAAAGGTTTGAGATAAAAGAAGTGGTTTATGATAATTCAGTTGCCCACTTTGTTGACTACAATGAGAGTCTAAGTTTTAGTGACTGCCTGGACAAATGTTGGAAAGATTGTAACTGTGTCGGAACTGGAAATCCCGTTGTTAATGCAGATGGACATGGTTGCCTCTTCTGGTATGGACATTTGGAAGAAGTTGAGAATGGGAAGCAAGGGATGCTATACCATGTGATCATTCGCCCTCCAGGTTCGTTTGTCTCTTTTTCTTTTTCCTCCCGAATACTTATATAATTTCAGTCATTGGAATTTGAGATATTGAGTTGAAACTGTAATAGGTTTTGAATACTTATGGATCTTATGTGCTCAATGTTGGATGCAGTGAAGAAGATATGGGTGTGGGTTTTAGTTTCTATAGCTGTAATCTTGATCATAATTCTCTTAGCCTTGCTGGTTTTCTTGAGATGGAGAAGACTCAAATTGCAAGGTAGGATCCAGACTATGCTGAATTTCAAATTTCCAAAGCTAATGTTATTATTGGTCACTGAATGTGATATATATTTAATTTGGTTCGAAACAGAAAAGTTTCTGGCGGATTTGATGACTTTAGATAATCCAAGTGATGCATATGAGCTTGAGAATGATGGCAACAAAGGCCATAATTTAAAAGTATATAGCATTTCAACCATTATGGATGCCACACATTGCTTTTCTTTAGAAAATAAACTGGGAGAGGGTGGCTTTGGACCCGTTTATAAGGTACTCTGTACAATACAATTTTTCAATTTGGAATCATTTGTTGTGAAAGTTCATTTTTTCAAGCTTAGTTAATGTGTGTTACATCTTATATTTAAAACGACGATGCAAGATTCCAGTTTATTGTTACAGGGTATAATGGCAGATGGTCAGGAGATTGCAATAAAGAGGCTATCGGGAGGATCGAGACAAGGGCTAGTAGAGTTCAAAAATGAGCTCATTTTGATAGCTAAATTGCAGCACACTAATCTTGTAAGGCTCTTGGGATTTTGCATTCATGGTGAAGAGAAAATGCTAGTTTATGAGTACATGCCCAATAAAAGTTTGGACTTGTACATTTTTGGTTAGTTTTCCTTCCACTGCTCTAGTACCTATGTTTCCTCATATTGACAATTCTTTTGGTGCTCATCATTTAAAACACATGGAGTACTTATTATAAACGATTCCTGAACTCACATTTTTACCGTTGATAGATCAATCTAAAAGGGCATTGCTAGATTGGAACAAGCGTTTTGAAATCATTGAAGGAATAGCTCAAGGATTACTTTATCTCCACAAGTATTCAAGATTACGAATTATTCACCGAGATTTAAAATCTGGTAACATATTGCTTGACCAGAATTTGAACCCAAAGATATCTGATTTCGGCATGGCAAGAATTTTCACAAGTCGGTCTGAAGCAAACACAAATAGAATCGTTGGCACATAGTAAGTCAACGATTTTCTAGTAAAGTTCATTTCTTCCTTTCGAATTCAGATGTGTTTTTTTGTCATTCTGACTGATAAGTATATTCTACAACTTTGTGACAAAATTTAGTGGTTATATGTCTCCTGAATATGCCATGGAGGGCATCTTCTCAGAGAAATCTGACGTTTTCAGTTTCGGAGTTCTAATGTTGGAAATCGTGAGTGGCAGAAGGAACAATAGCCTATTCCATGCTGACCAACCCCTCAACCTCGTCGGTTATGTAAGTTTGTATTATGGCAACTCAATTCTATTGGGGTTTCAGTCTCATAACTAAGACATGACCCTAAAATCGTATGACAATTATGTTTCAGGCATGGGAAGTGTGGCTAGAAGGAGATGGACTAAGTCTATTGGACCCAACATTGAAAGGCATGTGTTCCAGAGAGGAAGTAGTTCTGAGGTGCATAAATGTGGCGTTGCTCTGCGTTGAGGACAACCAATTGGACCGGCCATTGATGTCTGATGTTGTGTCTATGTTAGCAAGTGAGGGTATGAAATTACCGGCGCCTAAACAGCCAACATTCCGCCTTCGAAGAAAGATGGCCAGGGCAAATAGTCCTAGTGAAGGTGCCGTTGAGAATTGTTCACTTAACACTCTAACTGTATCAGTTATGGAGGGAAGATGATGTTAATATAAAAAATGAGTAAATTGATTTAAAAAATATAAATTGTTGTATTTATTTGAAAAGAATAAATAAAGATAGTGTAAAAATTACGGACTTGCTAACGGTGGTGTACGATGGATGCTAAGGGAGTACTGTATTTCATAATGTATTTGACGTTGTACATGTCCGAATTCAAATCTCTATATAGAATATGATGAGTAGTGAGTATAAGAAACCTTTTTCTTACTGAATGTAGAAAAAATATTATTTAAAATAGTTCTATCTTTTTGTGATCTTTAAGAAACAATAACACTGCCTTCTGGCATATGTTCATTGCATCTCAAAATGAATTTAATGTTGTGAACTTTACCTTACGACTAAATATAGTTTTGTGTAAATTATTTTTTGTTTTGACTTTTGAGAGTAAAGGTATAGAAATTTGACCAAAGTAAAACATTGAAACGAGTAGGGTTTGGAAAATGTCAGATGGTAGGTCGTGGCAAATTATATGGTACATCCAGCTGTACCTTCCTTTAGGTACATCATGGTATTTTTGTAAATTTTGCAAACTTTTTATCCAATGCCCAGAACATATGTATGATAACTATTATATATGACAATGAGTACCAGCAGATTTGAAAAGGAGTACCAGCACTTGTGAAAATTCTCATATTCTTATTCAATACAAACATGAATAAACCTGGGTTTAAATTCTCCATGCTCAGATAGTATAAATGAGTAGGAACGAATCGAATAGAGGAAGAAGTTGATGATGGTACTGAACTTTTTAATTGTGAAAAAATTGAACAATACTTTATTTCAGAATGAACACTTCCTTATTTGAAAATGAGTATTGTTTTTTTTAATAATGAACATTACGCTATTTATTATAATTATGTTAGACAAATGTGTAAAAATGAGTACTTCTTTATTTTAAAATGAGTATTACCTTTGCCAGAATGAGTACTACGTATTTCGAAATGAATGTTTATATTTGTACGAGAATGAGTACTACTTTATTTCAGAATGAGTACTACCGGGATGTATCTATTTCTAGGTACATCCGGATGTACCATATATGAACGCGTAGGTTGTAGGAAGTAGATGGAGTAGGTATAAGTTGGATCAAATTTAAGAAAAGTTAGAGCATTTATGCCCATTTAGGCCTATCTAAATTGGAAGAACCCTATCTAATTAAGCTAACTTTTAGCTTTTAGTTTAACTTTTTTTAGTAAAATATTTTTAATTGCATGTCTCTTGGAATAGGTTCTCTATTTTACAGCATTTATTAAAAAAGTTTTACATTAAATAAAGGAAAAATTACCCAAAATAATCCCAACTTTACCCGGTCTTTCAAAAATAATCCCACCTTTCACTGTGATGCATAATAATCCCAACTTTATTGAAATTTGCCAGTTTTGGGTCGCCGTTAAGTTTCTAACGGAGAGTTAACGGAAATGCCCATTTTAGGCAACAAAATGAAAGTTGGGATTATTTTTGATGAATTTTTGTTTTTTAATTTTTTTTGAAATTTTTATTTAAAATTTTTGAATTACTTTCAACCTCAATTTCTTTTTCTTTTTTAAAGATTATTCTTACCTTAGAAAAAAATAGATATAAAAATAATGAAAATGAGAAAAATAACTAAAACCATACAAAATTAATCAAATAAATAATGTAATCAATAGAAATTAAACAGAAACTGGTAAGAAATAAAATAAATATATACGGAGTGGTGGGTTTTAACATTTTACACACTATACGAAGTCTTAATGTATTACTTCTTCCATCCCAGAGTATTTGTCCACTTTCATTTTTACACGCCATCCAATACACTTCTTTAATCCATTTTATCTTGTAATTTGTATATTAAATAATTATAGAAATTATATATTAATAATCTATATGCTAAGACAAATCAAACAAAATCACACATGACTATATTTAGGCTTACACATTGAGAGAATTTGATGAGTCAAAGTGCTTAGATGAACAGTTTCAAAAGTCAAAAGTGGACGAATATAGCGGGACGGAGGGAGTACTTATTTTTTAAAAGAACAAGCCGTCCGGTAAAGTTGGAATTATTTTAGATAATTTTTTCTAAAAAATAAGAAGTGATATGTTAATACTTTGTATAATGCGTAAAATATTTAAACACGCCCGCATATTTTTATTTTACTTTTACCAATTTCAAGTTACTTTCCATTGATTACCTTATTTGTTTTACTCCGTATTATTTTTGTATCATTTTAGTTACATTTCTCATTTTTTCATTTTTTATATCTATTATTTTTATTTTTTAAAGTAAGACTAATCTTTAAAAAAGGAAAAAAAATGACGATGGATGTAGAAAGTAATTTAAAAAATTTAAATGAAAAATTTAAAAAAAATAAAAAAAAATAAAAATTTATCAAAAATAATCCCAACTTTCATTTTGTTGCCTAAAATGGGCATTTACGTTAACCCTCCGTTAGAAACTTAACGGCGACCCAAAACTGACAAATTTCAGTAAAGTTGGGATTATTATGCATCAAAGTGAAAAGTGAGATTATTTTTGAAAGACCGGGTAAAGTTGGGATTATTTTGGGTAATTTTTCCTTAAATAAATGTTGAAATAATATTGGAGGGCATTGTCCCTGATTTTTTGATCGTGAAGAACAAGCACAATTATCATAGTGTATATATTCGATATATTGCAAAATAAACGCCGTGTATATTAAAGGACATCTAGAACATAAAAATGGAGGAATCGGATTGTATATTATCAAACGAAAAAAAAGCAACCCTGTTTATTATTGAAAAATCTTCCTAAAATAAAAATAAAAGTTAAGTAAAATACCAAAATAAAATTCACCATGTTTTTTATTTTATTTTTTTAAATAAAAAACTGGTTATTGTAGCTGTATGCCTCATTTCTAGAAAATGTAAGAAAAAAAGAAACTTCCTAATTAAAAACGTGACAGCAATTGAAGCTATGGTCCTGTACAACTGTAATGATATCTCAATTTCTCCTATAAAGTACACATAATTCAAATTATGAAATTAAAAATTAGAGAGAATAATTTCAATTCTGCTGTTTGATAGCACAAAAAATATACTCCCTATGGATTTAAAATTGGTAGTGCCAAACGGATCCTGAACAAAATTCAGAAAAAATTACATTATCACTCTCAATTTGACAATAGTTTACATATTTTTATGATATTGTCGCCCGCCACGTCACTTGTTTAATGACGCACCTTTTATAAGGATTCTTATTTTATGATGTGGCATGTATATATAATTTGGCATCTCAAGATAAAACCTTTTGTAACGAGTGCAAAAAAAGATGATGCTAGGGGTACACCAAATGCTTTTTTTGTGGACAAGGAGGGTGTGGAGGATATTTGGAGTACACTTTTGGTGTACCCCTAGCATTTTCCAAAAATAAAATGCAACTGAAATGTTTGGGTATCAAAAATATCATTTCCTTTTTTTGGTTTTTATATTACCACTAAACTTTTTAGTTTGTCACTCCTACAGTTTTTAAGTGATTACAGCAGGTATACATAGAGAACTTTTATAATGTTACATACTGAATTTTTACTCCAAAGTTTTTATGTCGAAAATGCCACTAACTATTTTTCTCAAACGTATCACTTCTTTTTTGTTCTACCAAAAAATTTACCCACAAAATAAGAATCTAAATCAAGACTACATTTTTTAATGCAAATTATATGCTAGAACGGGATATATCATATATCATAACAAACTTATAATTAAAAAATATTTCAAATGAATACTACCTTGGTTCAAAATAAACATTTGTTTGATAAAGGTGAAATTTAACTAAAATATTAAAATAAGACATACCTAAACATGTACATAGTACACATACGAGTAGAGAAACAAACAGGTATGAAAGACTAAAAGCTAATGCTATTACTTGGTTGTGCATTAGTAATACACACTGTTATCCTTCTAATTATAAGAGCAAATTGAACTCATTTGCATTTTTATCCTAAGCCAAATGCTATTATGCAAGTATTTAAAGCACCCACCATTTCTTAATAGTCATTGTAAGATCTATTTAAAGCTCTCTCTCTTTTTTTTGCAAATAAGAGAAAACATTCACTGGTCCAACAATTGCAACAAAATGAAGAACATAAAGAAAGACAAGGGAGATATTCAGACTAAGATCTACAGTGTTCTCTCTCATACTGACCGAAAACTAGCTGCAAAAGAAACGAGGTTGCATCCGTATCCGTCTTGGTGTAAGCAGTAAAGCATCCCCATCTGTAGTTGACTACAGATTAAAGAACAAAAAATGCAACAAATTATCAGTGAAGATATTGAATATATGATGCATTCATTCAAAGGGTGCATTTTTTTTTCATTCTTATTGAGACAATGAATGGTAGAGTGTTATCATTTTAAACATTATTCAAAAGTACACTCTCTAGTGAATAAGACTACAAGTGTTACTCTGAAGGTAGAGGGTGCAATTGCAAAGATAAATGAAAGGATACAATGGGCAAAGAGAAATGTTTAGGAAATACATATGTGCTTTAGAACATGCATAGTAGCACTTGGGAACATAGGCAACTCAGATAACTCTAGAGGTGTATACAAGAAATAAAATTGCCAACAAATGTTTTCAGCAAATGCTTGAAAACGAAACTAACAAGGTATAATTGTTCAAGCTATGGTTGCATCTATTACTAGAAAAATATATAACAACATCAACAACAACCAAGTCTTCGTTGTAATTCAAAGGGATTGGCTACATGAATAAATATGAAATGATTTGAAATCCAGATTTCCACAGATAACCATCAATTAATCTTGAATTCATAACAAAAAATAGAGAAGGCGCCTCAATGTCATTGCGAGAGCCTACGATTTTGAGCATGATTTAAATATCAGGCACCTCAAAGGAGTCAAAGCACAATGTGAGAATCCTTCATCAAAGGGAAACCCCAAACATGAAATAGGAAAATGAAATCACTTAATGGCTCAAACATTTTTGTCACTCTGATGTAGATAGGTCTTTCATTCATTGCAATCTTTCAAAAATACAAAAGTGTTTAGCTATGGAGAGGGACTTGGATCTGTTAGAAAAACATGTCAATTCTAAATAGTAACCTATAAAAGGACAATGTAAGAATAAAACAAGTAACCAAGAAAAAAAATAAGAACACACCATTGAAACAGCTTTTCAAGAGGAAACCAAATAAGTATCAAAGACACTTAGGGGAAAATATTCTCAGCATTGAAGAAAGCTGTCAAAACATAAAGGGGAAAAGCTGGTTACCCGCTCAACGGCTGAGCCCAAGGAGCAAATTGTTGTTCTTAGGCAGGTACTGAATGTTAGGGCTCTTAGCCAAGGTGCTAGCAATCTCCTTTGAGGCTTCAATCCTTCTGAGCTCAATTAAACCCGTGCCAGCGGCGGCAGTAGCATCTGAAATCAGCTTTGCAGACTCACTCTCGCCCTCGGCCCGGACAATAGCAGCCCTGCGCTCCTGTTCCGCCTTCATAACAACGAACTTGGACCGCTCGGCCTCCTGCTGTGCCACCTGTTTCTGCTCCACGGCCTTAGAGAACTCCGGGCCATACGACAAGTGGGTTATGGCGACATCGTCCAATCGAATGTTGAAGTCCTTGGCCCTGTGAGTCAAGCTCTCCCGAACCAGGGCAGAAACCTGGGGACGCTCGGTGAGGAGCTGGTCGGCATTGAACTGGGCCACCACAGCTTTCAGGATCTCGTTTCCGATGGAAGGGAGAACCTTGTCGTCATACTCCAGGCCAAGGTTCTTGAAAATGTGGGGGAGGCGGGAGACCTCGGGGCGGGAGAGGACCCGGAGAGTGAGGTTCACCATCTGCAGATCCTTGGTCCCGGAGACGGAGGAGAAGGTGTGAGGCCTGGTGCGGACGTCAAAGACGATCGGCTTCTGGAGCCACGGCACCCGGAAATGAGTCCCCTCGCCGGTGGTCTGGTCGATCACTCCGCGGACCCGGTCGAAAATCACGGCGCGCTGGCCGCCATCGACGGTGTACATCGAGGAGCCGAGCAGCGTCGCGCCCACTCCGAGACCGAAGGCGGCGCGGCCAAGGCTTGTCAGTAGGGAAACCGCTTGTTGGCTAGCCATAGATAGCAATGGAGAAGGGGAATGGGGAGGAGCTAGGGTTGGGGTGGAAGGCTGAGTTGGGGGTTATACGAAGAAGAAAAGGGACGGTTGAATTGCTCTGCAAGAAAGCCTCAACTCCCTGTACGGCTATACCCTCCTAGAAGAGTACAAATCATATTTTTACATTCATTTTTATTTATATGCTATGTTATTTTGGGAGCGCCACCATGTCATCCCATGACATTGGTTTCCAATGTCATGAGAACCAAGGTGCCTAACAAATATTGCAATCGATTCTTAATGAATACGGAGTATTGTTATTCTTGAAACACTCAAACAAATATTAGTTTTAATACTGTATTAAAATATGAGATTTAGGAAAGTATGACTAACATGGTGAACTTTATAATGTCGTGCAGTGTATATTTAAATTTGTTCGACGTCTTTATCTACAGTTTTAGTTTAAAATTAAAATGAGAATTAAAATCTGATGCTCGTCATAAATGACTACCCGCCCAAGTGGGAGAATGTAAAACAAGATTTGTATTATACGCTCTAAATTACTATTTATCTAATCAATTAATTAATCATTGCCCTTATAAATATCCTGTGTGTTTAATTAATCATTATTTGATGGACGTAATTATCCTTACGATTTAATTAGAATTTCCCTTGGGCGTATACATATATAAAAAGATTATTATTCAAATGCGTGCTCTAACTCACAAATGGAAACCTTGGAGGAGCATTATGTGATGCTGAAGCAAGGGCAGAGGATCTTAGTTGTTTTTCTCCTCTTGTTGTATACGATTGATCTTTACCTTTAGGATATCGGCATAGTCCTTCTTGAACGTGTAGTTTTTTATTTTTTTAACTTGAATTTTAATGAATGATACGACATAAACAGAGAATGATAAGTAAAATTCATGTATACAAAAAATGAAAAAAACGTATAAATATATTAATTAAATCCAAATTTTTTGGAAAACTTCAGGGTAAACAACATTTTTGGTGCAATTGCAAGAGTTACTGTTGGCATCTAAAATTAATACTTTCAATCCTTTCTTACTTTTCACTCGTGAAACTGCAACATAAAGTTGACCGTGAGTGAATACCAATTTAAAGTAAAGAATAATCCAACAAATGATAATGTTTGGCCTTGACTCTTATTGATCATCATGGCAAAACATAAAGATACTGGAAATTGTCTTCTTTGAAACTTAAGCGGTAATCCAGGATCTGACGTTACCAAATTCATTCTTGGTACGTAAACTTTCTCACCGGCCCGAACCTTACCCCACCAAATTCGGTGGTCTCTTGATCGCGACAAAAAATGCACATACTCCAATGAAAAAGAAATTGTTATGCATCACAGTGAAAAGTCAGATGAAATTATTTTTCTAAAGACATGATAATACACACACACACACACACATACATATATACATACATACATACATATATATGTGTGTGTGTGTGTGTGTGTACATATACATATATATATACATATACATACATATGTATATATATACATATACATACATATGTGTATATATATATACATACATATGTATATATATACATATACATACATATATACACATATGTATGTATATGTATATATATACATATGTATGCATATGTATATATATACATATGTATGCATATGTATATATATACATATGTATGCATATGTATATATTTACATATGTATGTATATGTATAGATATACATATGTATGTGCACACACACACACACACACACACACACACACACACACACACACACACACACACACACACACACACACACACACACACACACACACACACACACACACACACACACACACACACACACACACACACACACATATATATATATGTCACCAAGAAGCACCATCCCCCCGCCAGGGATCATTCCCCCAAGCTGTTGGGTCACCATACCGGCTCCTAAGGTCGGTATTTGCTGGATGGGCTGTCGGAGGCCCTCTTCGCATGTCGTTTGCCACCTTGGAATGCAATGACGGTCAGTGGTGTGTTGGCTAGTGACATCTTAAAGATGATGTCCAGGTTGTCTTGTCACGTGTTAGTAGGTGCCTGTCATTTTGATGCATCCGCCATTGGGGATAACAGATGACCTTGTGACTCTTGTTGAAGCAACCGTTTTCAAAAGAGCACGCTTGATGTATTCAGAACTCTCATTGAAAGCACCAATGATGAGTTTTAGAACCCGACATCTAAGAGACTAGGTAGAAGAGTTTTGAACTAGGCTTGAGTGCCTTTAGATTGCAAGAGTAAGTATATTTTCCTGGTAGTGAATGTGAACGTGTCTTCCCTACTTCAGGGGAAGGGTATTTGTACAATACATTTTTCTCCATGCTTGTGTTTCCTAGTCGTTTGTCTAGGACATGACCTTGCATTGTGGCCTGGGCCCACAGGGATCATGCCTTTTGAAGGGGCGTGGGAAATCATTTGGTAGAAAACCTGGGGGTGGCAGTCTGGTGGTAGATCAAAATTCCCCACAAAAGACTTTATAGATGTCTCTGGGGCAATTCCCCTTCAATTTTCCCATAAATGCATAATTGCATGTAAACCTAGCCCTCTTCATAACAGGTTGTAGCCCGGGCAGTTTGTTGAGTGATCTTAGTCCGCTACTCAGCCATTTCCCTTTTTAAAACGTCAATCCTTTCCCAAAGCTGAGGAGTAGAGCCTAGCTCCCCTTCCAAAGTAGTCACCTTTCCATGGAACTCACCTATAGGGGTCTTCATTGTGGATAATTTCCCAAGGATGAGCTGCTTGTATTCCATATGGCAGATTTTGGCTTGGAGTTCTAGAGTATAATCTCGCTTTGCTTCATGCAGCTCTTTCTGCAGTTTGGATACCTTCATGTTCTTCTCCTCAACAGTGACTACCTAGGCCCTGGAGAGCCCCCAGGATTCCCAAAGTTGGTTTTCCTTCTCATCCAAAGCCAAACGTAGGGCAGTATTCTCTGATTCCAAGTTGGTCAGGGTAGAGTTGAGCTTTTGGAACTTAGCTTCCAGGCTCTTAGTTTGTTCAGCCAAGGTGGAAACTTGTTTTTCTAGGGTCTCCACCCGAGACTCTTTGGTTTTCAGCACTTGCCGCACATCATATACACGCTGAGGATCTTGAAGTAGCTACCGTGGCTTGTGAGGACTCTTCTAAACCATGCAGCCACTCAACCTCTTTTTGAGCTTCCTCAAATTCACACTTTAATACTCCTGACCTCGAGTCAACTTTTTATTCAGCTCTCAAAGGCAGTCAATTTCTTCCTGGGATTGAAGGGGGGCCTTGTTCCACTCTTGGGCCACTTTGAGTTGGGCATGGGAAGCCCAGACTTGTCCAAGGCCTTGATGGAACCGTTTTTCTCCCATATAAGGGCTAACTAAGGCCTGGGCATTCCAGTAGGATGTGCCCATGTATTCCTTGGCCATCCTAAGGATGACGACGTTGGTCTCTACAAGAAGCAAGAATAAGAGGAGACTTATAACAGGAGATAAAGGAGAAAATCTTGGATTAGAATAAGAAAAGACTTACCTGCTCCATGAAGCCAAGAGTACTCAAGGTAATCATATCAAGAAAGTGGAAGATATTGTTGAAGATGGAACCCTTAGCCAAATCCCTCATCTTGTCAACAACCTTTTTTTGCCTCGAAGTGGGCACCATTTAAGGTGGATAGTCCACCTTCAAAGGAGCCCCAGTTCTGTCCGATTTGAGCCCAGGCTTCTATAGAAAATCTATTACCTTATAGGGGGAAGAAGTGGCATCCTAGAGGACGATGATAATTCGGCATTCGCCGAGTTCTTTCTAGGAGCAGATGAGTCTCTCGCAACATTAGAAGGTCTAGGAGAAGTGAGATTCTCTTTAAGCTTAGTGCCCTTACCGGCCGGAGATGGGGGAGATTTGGTGGAACCAAGGGATTGACTAAGGTTCACCATCCCAGGGCTACAGCCTCACTTCGCAGCCTTGCACCAGGACCCGTCGTCCTTTGGAGAGGAAGGAGCAATCATAGAGTCAGTATAGGGCCCTTGGATTGGGCGTCTTCTAAAGGGACACCACCGGGAGAACTAATCTCATACGACAAGATCACTTGGCCCCTCCTCTTAAGGGAGTGATCCTATTGGTGGAAATCCAGACTATCCTCTAAACCTGGAGAAGTAGGAGATGGAGTGGGTTGAGAACCAGAGGAAGATTTATCCTTTGTTCCCTTCGCCATTTTCCGCTGAAGCAGAGCGACATGGGTGAAATGCTTATGTTTTTGGTTACTGGAGGGCTTTATAGGACCAAACCAGGGACCTTGGAATTAGAGCACTTGGAGCCCCACTAGGATCACATGCATCTTTGGTAGCAACGATGAGCTCTTTCACTTTCTCCCCCGTGGAAGGGGAATGTTTGGAGTCCCTTCTATACTGAGAGTGGAAGCGTGTTTCATCTTGAGGCGGGGCACAAAAATGTTGTTCCCAACGAAAAAGAAGTCAGCCAGCTTAAACAGCTTATCCGTATGCAGATCCTCGATCATGGTTGATTAAATTTTCCCCTTTCGTTTCTTTGATCGAAGGCCTTCTCGACCAAAGAAGATTTTGAAAAAGGAGTTCAAATCAGATTGGAGCGAAGCACCATAGAGGGAAGGTCCAAGGGATGTGCTCAGGGAGTTATATGACACTTTCTCGTTCATTTTTATATCTTGCCCTTCGTCCTAAAATGTTCTCGTTTTTGTTTATGAGGTTTGACCAACTTTATTTTCTATTCAATTTATCTGATTGTAAGGGTAAAATATAAAAATAAAATTTATATTCTAAAAAACTGCATCTAAAGTTCTATAAAATAAGAGGTGACAAAATTATATTATTTTATATAATTATATAGTGCTCCTTCTGTCTCTGAGTATTTGTTCATTTTTTACTTTTTTTGGTCAAAATTGTTAAACTTTGACTGCAAATTAAATAAGAATGACATTAGACATTGATACAAAAATAGATTTATTAGATTTATTATATCAAATTTTTCAAAAAATTATTTTATCTAATTAATATACAATATTATTTTATTTAATTATAGTCAAATGTTAAAAATAGTTGACCAAAAAAGTCAAAACAGGATAAATACTTAGGGACAGAGATAATATAACGTACATTTTGGAGCCTTACCATTCATTTCTATTTTATCTTCCAAATTTGACGGTCGGGGAAAGATATTAAAAATGCTGAGAATTTAGTGCCCTTGGACACTATTTGTAAAAAAAATGCTAAGGATACACCAAATGGTGTATTTTATTTGTACCCCACTCCATCCTCACCATACAAAAGTAAGTGAGAGAAAAATTAAAAATAAAAAAGAAATGAAAGGTAAAGATGTAGGGTGTATGAATGGGGTACCCCATTTGGTGTATCCCATTCTTCTTATTGTAAAAGCTAAGAAATACTTTTCTATCACTTTTACAGGAGTCTCGAATAAGGCTATTAACAGCAAATCCATCGGCGAATCTCCTCCGCCGTTCGCCAGGTGAATTTTTTTATAACCTCTTTTATGAAGGGTAATTCGTTTATTCTTTCATTGCTTCATTATGAAATGTATAGGGGGAGTATTTATAACCTCTTTCAAAGCAACAATCTTAACACAACAAACTTAATTACTTACTCCGTATGTAACTAACTCTCAATTACCCTGTATCAGTAAAGAAGATTCAAAGTGAAATTGTGAATTTAGGTTTTGGAAATAATAAACTCTGGACTCATCTGAATCAATATATCCTCATTTTACTCTTGAGAACTACTAAACCTCAATCTTCTCCATCTTTCAATCCAAAATGCCAATATTTTAGCTAATACTCGAGGCTCTATAACTAACTATTTTACATCTATCATTTTAAGAAAACTACTGCTCTTGATTTCTTCATTAGTGGATCATAGAATTTTAGATGTCCTTGAAGTCAATAAGTTTCTTCTCCTTGTCATAGTTAAACAGCACAATCATTTGGTAATAATAAAGCATCACCAGCAACATGGGGTTACATGGGTAATGAATGTCTAAAATGGAAGAACTAAGATGATATACATGAGTTCATACAATACTAAATTAAAAAAATCTAAGATGTATGTCATGAGGTCTAGAGCCCACCCATAGTGTTTTTATCAATTGTAGGTAAAATATTCGGAAATATAGCTTAAGATGTTGCTCTCTCCGGTCCCAAAACTTGAAAGCACAATCTTTAACAATTAACATAAAAAGTTAACATTTAAATAAATAATAAAACAATAACTCGATCCATGCTACAATTTCATATCTTAGTTGCTTAATTCACATTGTTTTATTATACCAAGCAAAAAAAGTTAAACCAACTTTTTGGTTTCTGTCAAGTTAAAAATATCATCTCAAAAACAAATTGGATGAACTCAAACTGTGGAAGTCTATAAAACCAGAAAGTAATGAAGTCATATTATTTCATGGTAAGTGTTTAAATTTGTTTGAATATAAGCTCTTAACTTTACCCAAAATTTAAACCAAATAAGCCTATTTTTTAAAATTAAGTTTCTTGATTCAATCATATTCAATCTATAAATCAAGAATTGAACCATAAAAATATTTAGGTGAAGAGATTAAATAGAGAAATAGAGGTGTAAGTGTGTAAGTACCGAAAGAGCCACAATTACACTGCATTAGTTGTCCTCCACAATCTTTTCCGTTACCCTTAAAACAATCTTCTAAAGTTAGGATGGTTGATTATGATATTCTAGTTATTAATATTTTGAGATTATAATCACTTACTTAACATCAAGCAAATTCTGCAAGTCATAACCCAAAAATTAGCCCGAAATATTAAAATAAATTCTTAAACTTAGGGGGGGTGTATTCAATCAGGATTTTGATGGATTGTTTTGGATTCGGAAATTTCGTAGGTATTCAATTTAGATTTTAAAAAGTCATTTAAAATCTGAATGTATTTAATTCAGATTTTGAAAAATCTTTCTAAATCTAATGGTATTCAAAATTTGATAGATTCTTAAAGATTGTAAAAAATGTGGATTTTGATGGATTTTTATTTGTTGGGTAAAAATACAAATCCACCCTTAAAATCTCACCAGAAAAGTAAAGATTTTGACAACTCCATGGATCTTCTCCTCTGGTCGCCAATCTTCTTCATCTTCTTCCAGTCGATCGTCTCCTCTTGTCGCCATCTCTTCTTCATCTTTTTCCAATCGGGCGTCTTCTTCATCTTCTTCCAATCGCTCATCTCCTTTGGTCGCCATCTCTTCCAAATTCGTTGCTACTCTTGCTGAATTGAAGGCCGATTATTGAGGAATTATGAGCGATCTGGTAAGCCTCTTCTGATTCTGAAATTGGAGTCCCGATTATAGTTAATTAAGGTAACGAATTAGGCAAAAGGGAAGTTTGTTGCACTGTTCACATTGCGATTTGAGCTCTCTGAGATGGTTCAGATTCCTGCTTGTTCTTTATCAATTTTGTTCGTAAACTCTTGGTGTTTTGAAAATATATCTCATGGCTAGTATTGGATTTCTGATTTGATAATATTGTGATGAAGTCTTTCAATTCTTGGTAATTGGTCATCTTCTTTAACCTGGGTTCCTGGCTATGTGTGGCTATGTGTGACTGGCATGTTGCTCTTCCTTTTGGTGGTTTGTTTGTGGATTATTGGTGAATGTTTTGTGTTCTTTTGGCATGATAATGGGTTGGAATGGCTGAGACAATATGGCCAGGGTCAAGCACCAACAATTCACCTTTCACTTAGGATTGGTTCTTGCTTTCACTCACACTTTTTTCGATTTTGCTGTTGGCGAATTGTTGTTTTGAGGACTTGAGAGAGTTGCTGGAATTTTGGGGCCAAAGAAGGAAGATGAAGGGCAGTGGCAGCCCTAGGAAGATGAACGGCAAATAGAAGGAAGATGAAGGGCAGTGGCAGCCCTAGGAAGATGAAGGGCAAAGAAGGAAGATGAAGGGCAACCTTGAACAACTCTTGCTAGAAGGAAGATGAAGGACAAGTTGGAGCTGTTTTAGTATTGGAGGTTTCCAACATGTGCAATGTATAGATTTTAAAAAATAATTCATTTTTATGTGTAAATAATCCATGAATTATAAACAATCAAATAGAATCATACAAAATCCTATTGATAAAATACATTAAAATCTACTTAACTCTATATAGATTTAAAATAATCCATGGATTTTACAGAATCTATGGATTCTAAATAATCTAAAAAATCCATTAGAATCCTGATTGAATACACCCCCCTTAGTTTGAATATTACCTCTAAACTTTACCTTAAATTTGAAAGGAATAAAGCTGATATTTTAGAATTCCAGTTTTTCTTATTGAAAAGCATAAATGCAGTTTAACAAAATTTGAATTATTAAAATTTATGATTGAAGTTAAACAGAACAATAGAGGCACACGTACCCCAAGTTGTAATCGTTGTGCGGCAAATCGTTGGAAATCACCTAACCATAGGTGAGCAATAGTGCAGTGAGTTGTTGTTCTTCGGTGACCTAAAATGAATAAAAAAGAAAATAATAATTGTGAATGGCAAATAGAGTTAATCAAAAGTGGGTTTTGTTCTCTCTATGGTTATACTTGCATTTATTTAAGCCTCAATCTAATCTAGAGGCACACGTACCACGAGTTGTAATCGATGTCTGACACAGTGTTGGTAATCACCTAACCGCACGTGAGCAACAGTGCAGTGAAATGTTGTTCTTCGGTGACCTAAAATGAATAAAAAAGAAAATAAAAATTTTGAGCATCAAATAGAGTTAATCAAAAGTGGGTTTTGTTCTCTCTATGGTTATACTTGCATTTATTTAAGTCCCAATCTAATCTAAGTGCATACAAAGCAAAAAGGAACTCGCTCAATCTAGTTATATACATAACATCAAACCATGGGATGTAGACAATTTTGAGGTGTTTCTTTTACATCCCGTGGCTCATGGAGCATGATTTACTTTCTCAGGCGTAGTTTGTTTTTTCCTCTGTGCGTGTACAAACTTCCTTTCAATTGTTTGCTTGAATGGAATTAGTCATCATATAGTTCAAGATATGATGGCTTCATTTAAATGAAGAGACATCTGTGTAAGATATATTTATGCTACCAATCACATAAACCTGTAAATGTCATGTCATTATATTTTTTAAAAAAATGATATCGTTTATATAAATAGATAGATTAAAGTATGATTTTGATCTATAAGTTCGAATTCATCTTTATTTCTATCCAAATTCTTTGACAAAAATATAAAAGAACAATTTTTTTAACTCCTAAGAGAAAAAAGTAGCAGAAGATGTCTGATACATTCAAAGAAGTATTTTTAAAAATTATTGAATACATGTGTACAATCAATAGAAAACATTTTCTACTGTAAACCTAAGTGAGAAAGGTAAAAACTTACTCATGTCAAGTTTGATTTTTTTGCCAGTGTGTGTCCAGTTTTCTAATCAATTGCAGGCTTGAACAGAATTGGTCATCAAACAGTTCAAAAAATGTTGCCTACATTTAGATGAAGAGACATATGTAATATATATATATATATATATATATATATATATATATATATATATATATATATATATATATATATATATATGGGATTGACTCCAGTGAGGTGACACCTTATGGTGCGATGACATGCTTCGGTCAGATGACGCAAAGCTCACCACTGCCCACTGCAAAGCTCACCAAGCACAACTACAAAGCTCACCAAACTGTAAGGCAAAGCTTACCATATTTTTTTTACCACTTTGAATTTTTTTTAAAAAATAAATCAAAGGAAGGGGTGTTGACTAGACTTTGATCGTTGACTCCAGCATTGACCGCCGCCTGCAGCCGCCAATCGCTGGCCGCCGCCAATCGCCGGTTGCCGCCGGTCTCCGGTCTCCGGTCGCCGCCGGTCTCTGCTCTGAATTGGTGTTTAGGTACGGAGAGCCTATTTCATACCAAATTAGTCCAACCAGGGGCACCACACGCCCCAATTAACCAACTGTAACCAGCCTAACCATTCACCAATGGCATACCAACAAATCTCTCCTTGCTTTTGATCATTTGCTTTCAATAATAAAGAGTCAAGCTTGGGCGTATAATATTATAATCCTAGAAACTAGTATCTTTCAAGGATCTAGCATATGTATCCATTTAGCCAAAGATTATCTTTTCATTAGCAATATCCCAATTCAATTTCATCACAGAAGCTCTATTCCATGAAACTAAGTTCTTAATTCTCAGCCCACCTCCTTTCTTAGACTCAGAAGTACCACTCCACATAAAATTTCTACAAATAGCTTGAATTCTTTTTATGACTTGAGTAGGGAAAATAAAAATTCTGGCCCAAAAAGTAATTATCCCCATCAAGACAGTTTTTGATAAGATTGACCCTACCATCATACAAAAGGTGTTTGGAGCTGCAGCCAGTAATCATAGCTTAGTTTTATCTACCAATAGATCACAATCAGCGACACTAATCCTACCGGCAGTAATGGGATTGCCCAAGTAGGTAAAATGTAGCTTACCTTTTCTCGTGTGAGTCAACCCGAGCAAATTCTGCCTCTCCTCATGTCTGATTCCTGCAAGCACAATATGGGATTTCCCTTGGTTTATACTAAGACCCATAGTATTCTGAAAGTGCTCAAGGGCCCTGATAGAACCCTCGTCAGCTCTGCACATGACTATGATATCATCAGCCAAGAAAAGGTTGATTATTAAAGGTCTTACGCATGGGATGATACCTCAACTCAACTTTTTTAACAAAATGTTCAAAAGTTTAAGGTTCTAGTTTGGTATTCCATAATTATCACAAAAATGAGAGGGGAGATGGGTTCCCCTTGTCAAATCCCTTTCCCTCTTCTAAAGAAACATTTATTATCGCCATTGATATTGACAGCGTAAGAAGTAGAAGAAACTTAGAACATGATCCAGCCAATGAACTGTTTGGGGAAGTTAAGGAAATTCAAGATCTGATCAAGGCATGCCAGCTAATAGTCATAAGCCTTTGTGGTATCAAGCTTCATGATGCATCTACAGCCTCTGTTTTCCTAGTATAACACCTGTCAATTTCTTGACCCAGTAACACATTGTGTAGAAGTTCCCTCCCCTCCACAAAGGCCCCTTGATTGTTATCAACAATATAAGGAAGTACACCTTTTAGTCTGCTGCAAATAGGTTTAGAAATAGATTTATAAACTACACTACAGCATGTTATAGTTCTCTACTCCATATGGGTAAGGGGCTTAATGACTTTAGGAACAACAGTAATTTTAGTACTGTTAATTTGTTTATGCGTAGTGCCATTTTTGAAGAAATCCAAAATAGCTTCACACACCAAAGTGCCAACCATTTGCCATTGGTACTTGAAAAACCCACTACCATACCCATCAGGCCTGGGCTCTTAGTATTTGGAATATGAAAAAAATCACCTTTTGAATATGCTTACAGTTAAAAGGCTCAATCAGCTTGACTTGTTGATCAATATTCAGAAGGACCCCAAACTGGACAATTTCCTTAAGTTCCTGGTACCAATAAGGCAAAATATGGTTTTGATAGTAATCTACAAATTCCAAAGACACTTCATTAGGATCAGTCACCAACTCACCTTTTATTGTGCTTAACTGAAATGATATAATTTCGCAAGTTCCTCTACTTCATCCAAGCATAAAAGATTCTGGAGTTCTAATCACCTTCAACTAATCAATCCATTTTTTACCGCTGTATTTTTCTAATCAATGATATTTTAAGTTGGAGATGTAGCTCTCTAAGGATATATTTTTCCCTTAGATATAAAAGACGGATTATTAAAGTTTGAGGTATACCAAATTAGAAATAATTTTGGTCAAACATCGTAATCCAAAGTGTCAAAGGTTAATTAAAAATTACTCGCGGATTTTTTTAGAAGAAAGAAAAGTTAGCAAGGAGATTGAAACAAAAGAGACGCAACCATGTTGTTAGGAGAAGCAACTTTTCTTATTTTGAACCCCAAAATCCAAATGAAGTCTACAGAAGCAACCACCCATCCCTTTTCAGCTTTGTATCCCTCCACTAGTCTTGCTCGTTGAAGCTAAGTTTGCTATACCGATTTCGGGTTATGCTTTGCCTGAACTTCCATTGAATTTCCCGAAAAATGTATACGCCTGAGATGTAATGTACTTTTATAAGTGGTTTTGCTTTCATGACTTTGCTTAAGTCGTCATAGAAAGCCCCGAACTAAACCCTATCCCAATTGCAGCCGCCCATTTCGATTGGCATCTTCTTGTGTTGATCTGGTACATTCAGATCTGCATAAGTAACAACAATGAGACAGATAAATGAGACATGCATTACTATCATACCTAAAGTGCCTAATTCAAATGTTCCTTCAGACTTTAGACCCATTTCATGCTGTAACACTATGTACAAAGTAATCTCTAAACTGATTTGTGTGAGGTCAAAAGAAGTGTTGCCTCAGATTGTTGATCTTAACCAGGCTGCATTTATCAAAGGGAGAGAGCTTGTGCACAATGTATTACTCTGTCAGGAGTTAGCTAAAGGATACAAAAGGAAGGGTGTATCCCCAAGATGTATGATGAAATTGGATATCCAAAAGGCATATGATTCGATCAGCTGGAAAGCCATCAGGAATATACTTCATAGCCTAAAATTTCATCTGAAGTTCATCAGTTGGATTATGTTCTGTATCTCCACCCCAACCTATACTATAAAAGTCAATGGTGAATGGAGGGAAGGGGCTGAGACAAGGAGACCCAATATCACCCCTGATCTTTGTATTAGTAATGGAATACCTCACAAGGGGTGAAATGAGAAAGTGTCTTTATGTGCAGCCTCTTTAAAGCACCTTGTGAGGTATTCCATTACTAATTTAAAGATCAAGGGTGATATTGGGTCTCCTTGTCTCAACCCCTTCCCTCCTCCCATGGTATTCACCATTGACTCTTATAGTATAGGTTGGGGTGGAGATACAGAACATAATCCAACTGATGAACTTCACAGGAAATTTTAGGCTATGAAGTATATTCCTAATGGCTTTCCAGCCGATCGAATCATATGCCTTTTGGATATCCAATTTCATCATACATCTTGGGGATACACCCTTCCTTTTGTATCCTTTAGCTAACTCCTGACAGAGTAATACATTGTGCACAAGCTCTCTCCCTTTGATAAATGCAGCCTGGTTAAGATCAACAATCTGAGGCAACACTTCTTTTGCCCTCACACAAATCAGTTTAGAGATTACTTTGTACATAGTGTTACAGCATGAAATGGGTCTAAAGTCTGAAGGAACATTTGGATTAGGCACTTTAGGTATGAGAGTAATGCATGTTGCATTTATCTGTCTCATTGTTGTTACTTATGCAGATCTGAATGTACCAGCTCAACACAAGAAGATGCCAATCGAAATTGGCGGCTGCAATTGGGACAGGGTTCAATTCGGGGCTTTCTATGACGAATTAAGCAAAGTCATGAAAGCAAAACCCCTTATAAAAGTACATCACATCTCAGGCGTATACATTCTTCGAGAAATTCAATGGAAGTTCAGGCAAAGCATAACCCGAAATCGGTATAGCAAACTTAGCTTCAACGAGCAAGACTAGTGGAGGGATACAAAGCTGAAAAGGGATGGGTGGTTGCTTCTGTAGACTTCGTTTGGATTTTGGGGTTCAAAATAAGAAAAGTTGCTTTTCCTAACAACATGGTTGCGTCTCTTTTGTTTCAATCTCCTTGCTTTCCCATTGGGAACCTAACAACTTTTCTTTCTACTAAAAAAATCTGTGAGTAATTTTTAATTAACCTTTGACACTTTGAATTACGATGTTTGACTAAAATTATTTCTAATTTGGTATACCTCAAAATTAGTGTAGAGAAATTATGTATATGATGGATCAATCGCCAATCTGAGTGCTCAACCAAAATTTAGAGTGCCGGTTGAATCCGAAATTTCAATACAATCTAAGGAGAAGCAACAAAATAATGATGATGCTGGATTTACATAAAAAATGGAAGCTAGTAGATCGAAATCGAAATCACACTACTGTACATACCTGCATGTGAAATAAATGGAAATAAACCGGCTAAGCTCACTGAGGAGGATGTTATCTCAACAGACACAGGTATTAGAATAATATGATTATAGACAAATAATGGACTTAACCCTCCTTCTGAGGTGGGTCAAGGATTTGTGATGGGGATATGGGAGAAATTTGATAGTGTCTGTTACTTAAAGAGAGTCAATATGTGATTATATTTGATAAAATTGAAGATAAGGAAGAGGTCCTTAAGAGAAGGTACTACTACTTTGATAACAAACCTGTTTATGTGTTCAAACCTGGAGACCAGGGTGTAAGGTGACTATTGATGATTTAAATTGTAGCATATGAAATTATACTTCCTCCATGCCAATGTGTCCATGTACTTTGATTTTTTCAAGTCAAAATGGACAAATTTTAATCATATATTACCCTTTATTTGTATAGCCTTATCCCACTAAGACTCTGTTCTTTTGGATTGAAATTTTAGAGTTGGATATTGGAAAAACTAGAAGGTGTTGGAAAAATAAATTGAAAAATAAATTTCATTTTTTATTTTTATACCAATATTTTAATAAAATAAATTGAAAAAAATTGGGATTTTCTTTGTTTTGCGCAACGCGAAGAAAGATATGGGACAGAGGGAGTAACAAGATAAATCTAATAACCCATTTTTATACTTATATACATTACAATTTTTACTTCATTAAGTTTTAAAGTTCGTTTCCATATCTCTGACAAAGCCAATAATTCACTATTTCTTTCTATGGGCTATGATGAAATAACACAAAATGGCTATTTAAACCGTATGCGGTTCTTTAATAGTGAAGTAGCAATTGGTCAATGCAACTTTCAACACTCATCATGCGTCACATTGGAAAGAACCACTCTATGTTATGAACATTGAACTTATGGGTCAGATCGCGTACATCCGACCCCCCTACCCCGCAATGGATGCAAGCCTCTCAGGGGTAATGGTGGTGTTGTAAGATCCAAAGTTTGTCTGGTTTGACTCAATAGAGTCAAATTGGACGAATACACTAGGATAGAGATACTTCGACCCAATTTCAATTTAAAAACTACATCTAAAGTTTCAATTTAAAAACTACATCTAAAGTTCTATAAAACACAATGTTTGAAAAGGCGGAACGTAAACCCGCCTCAAGGCGCGTAATGAATCTTTTTCCGTATATTAACGCCATGGGGCCTATCCAGATTCACACAATAAGCCATTTTACGCAATTTGCTTAAATGTTTATGCCATGAGGTGTACGCACTAATGCGCAATGAGGCATACACCCGTCACCATCTTAAAATTAGAAAATCAAAGGTTAAAGTTGTCAATTACCCAATTTAAGTGTATATATTTTAACAAAAAATTACTGCTGGGTACCCTCGATTTTGTGATAAGAACTACCAGGTCCCATCATTTTTTTAAATATACTCCGAGGTACCTTAAATTATCCAAAAACTTACTAGGAGGTGACAATCCGTCCATTCTTCCGTTAGTTTCTATTTCTGTTATCTTTTTCTTCTTCTTTTATGTTTTTTTTCTTTCTTTCTTTCTCTTTTTCTTTCTTTTTCTTTTCTCTCTTTCCTATTCGTATTAGAGACCAGCCCTCCCCACCCCACCCCCCACCCAAATCCCTCCCCCCTTTTTTCTTCCTCTATTTTTTCTTTTCTTCTTCTTCTTTTATTATTATTATTATTACTATTATTATTATTATTATTATTACTATTATTATTATTATTATTATTATTATTATTACTACTACTACTACTACTATTAATTTTTATTTAGAAAAATAGCACTTATAATAAAAAACAATTATTATTAATACTATTATTTATTAAAACCAATTAATTAGTAATTTTACTACTTTACTCTTTTATAAAAAATAAAAATATTTATTAGTATTACTTTGTATTAATTATTACGGAGTATTTATTTTTTTTATTTTTCTTCTATTTTTTTAATTTATTATTATTATTATTAAAAGTTAATTAGTAGTTTTGTTACTACTATAATTAAAAACAATTACTAGTACTTTTACTATAATTTTTTGCCATTCCATGTTGTTTTTCACATTAGTCACGTACTGGTTAGCCGCCATAATAGAGGGTAATGTAGAAAATGAGAAGACTTGGGATAAGAATAAGACGGGTGCCTCTGGAATTTTTTTATAGATAATGTACAACGATAAAAATGATGTTAAATTTCATATTAATATAATGAATTAAGACGTACTCCGTATAATTTATAACCAAGGAAATAAATAATCTTTTTTATAAACTATCTTTTTTATAAACTATACATAAATATATTACTAAAATTAATTTTTAACTAAAGGTTTAAAATAATTTAACCTTTTTTATGCAAGTGAAAATTGGGAATTGGGAAAGGTCAATGTGGGTATACAATTGTTTTTTATGGGGTTTTAAGTTTAATTTACTAAAAAAAGTTAGAGTAGTGAAACTAATAACGACTAAGTAAAATGATAAAAATAAATAATCATAATTATTATAAAATATAATAAAATAATACAATAACTAATAATAAAATGATAATAACTAATAGTAGTAGTAGTAGTAGTAGTAGTAGTAATAATAATAATAATAATAATAATAATAATAATAATAAAAGAAGAAGAAGAAGAAAAGAAAAAATAAAGTAAGAAAAAAAGGGGGGAAGGGATTTGGGTTGGGGGGTGGGGTGGGGAGGGCTGGTCTCTAATACGAATAGAAAAGAGAGAAAAGAAAAAGAAAGAAAAAGAGTACGAAAGAAAGAAAAAACATAAAAGAAGAAGAAAAAGATAACAGAAATAGAAACTAACGGAGGAATGGACGGATTGTCACCTCCTGGTAAGTTTTTGGATAATTTAAGGTACCTCGGAGTATATTTAAAAAAATAATGGGACCTGGCAGTTTTTATCACAAAATCGAGAGTACCCGGTAGCAATTTTTTGATATTTTAAAATTACCTTGTCGATGACTATAATTGCGACCCTAATCGTGTGATTACCAACCTGCGATTCATGTTCTTCATAGCGTCGACCGTCTCTCCATCTCTCTATTTTCCGTCTCCATCACTATAGCAAGTACACTCCTTTTTCTTTTTTTTCCCGGCAAAAGGTATACGAATGGAGGAGCTGGACCGATTTATAATTGAGACTGGTTTTTTCCGTCTCTGCTTTTGATGGCATACAGTTGTTCATCTCTTTTTTCTTTTTTTTGTTCTAATTGTTAATCTCCTCTGTTCTCTTTTTTGATAATTTGTGTGTTAACTGTTGTGTTTTTTTGTTTCTAAGATGAGTTGTTGCATACTGTTATATCGTTTATTTAGGTTTCTCAAGATATTGCTTAAATGTCGGACCCAGCATGAAAATATGGTGTTGACTTAACACCCAAAAACGAAGGACAAAAAAATTACAAATATGTTAACTTCAATTTTTGTAAAAAAGATATCCTAGGTGGGATTAGTCAATTTAAGCATCATCTTGCTGGTACAAAGAAAAATTCAGCACCTTGTACTAAGGTTCCTAATGAAGTTAAACAAGAGATGTTATCTACTTTGAATTTGGCCGAACAAACAAAGCAGGTGAACTTGAGAAATCAGGAGGAACTCATTGATAGTGGTGCTTACTAACAATATTATAGATATAGTTGCTGGTTCATCAAGCGGTGGTAGCAACTCCAATAGAGGAGTACGCAGTCCTATGAATAGATTTGTTGTGGATGTTAATCTTGATACTCCTGATAATATTCCAAACAAACCAATAGGCGAAAGGGGAGCTAGAGAGAGGGAGAGAGAGAGTTTGCCAAGATGTGGGAAGATTTTATATTGAGAACGGTATTCCATTTCATGTTGCAAATTCTCTATTCATAAACATGTGTCGTGCAATCGGAAATTTTGGCAGCAATTTTAAGCCACCTACACCGTTCGAGTTGAGCCAATGGATCTTGGATGAAGAGGTAAAAGCAACTCAAAAAATTGGTGATGGCGGGAAAAAGGCGTGGACACAAACCGGGGTGTCGGTACTTTCTGATGGATGGAAAGATACGCGAAGAAGGCAGTTAACAATCCTTATGGCACTATTTTCTTAAAAACATTTGATGCTTCTCGTCATGTAAAAGATGCAAATATATTGTGTAATCTATTTGATGAGGTTGTGGAAGAGGTAGATGAAGACATTGTGACCCAGATTGTTACTGATAACGCTTCGAATTATAAGGCTGCTGGTGAGATGTTATCTGAAAAACAAAATCGACTGTGGTGGACACCATGTGCAGCACACTATATTGATTTGATGCTAGAGGACATTGAGAAGCTTCCTCAACACGAGAATGCATTGGGGAAAGCGAAGAAGGCACTGCATTTCTTTATTTCACAGTTTATAATGTTTTTTCAACTAAGGATTCCATTACCTTCCCATTGTCCTATATTATATTTACAAAATGTCATAGGTGACTCATTACAAATATAACCACAGATGGGCATGGGCATTGACGCGAGAGTTCAAAAACGAGATCTTGTTCGTCCCGCGGCTACAAGGTTCGGTACGGCCTATCTTACACTTGAAAGTATGCTAAGAGTTAAATATAGGAAATGTGATAAACCTTGAGTCAAGTTGATTGAATTTAGAATGAAAAAGTGTACATCAAGTCCCAATTCGACGGACTGAAAATTTTAAGGGTATCTTAGTCATTTTATACTTAAAATTTTGCCAAATAAGGAAATGGGAACATTATTTGTGGACGGACTGAAAAGGAAAGTGGGAACTTTAAAGTTGGACGGAGGGAGTATGTTTTTTGTGAAAACACCTATTTTCATAAATAATACAGTTGATTGGTGGACCCAATATAGAGATGAGACTCCTAAACTAATGACATGTGCGATCAGAATCTTAAGTCTTACATGTTCCTCATCTGCGTGAGAAAGAAATTGGAGCACATTTAATCAAGTATAGATATCCACATAATATTCTTAAAAATTTACTTATTAGAATATATGACTCACTAATTTTTTTTGGTGATCCATCTACTTACACATATTTAATTTGTAGATCCATACGAAGAAGAGAAATCGCTCGCATACCAAGAATTTGAATAAAATGGTTTATGTGATGTACAACAAAAGACTGAAAAGTAAATGGATGAAGAAAGCATCACTGAAAGATGAGGAAGATCCATTGGTGATGGACTAAATTACCTCAGATGATGAGTGGATTGTTCATGAAGATGATATGGTTGTCAAGAGTGATGATGTTAATGGTGATGGTCATGAAGTAGCCAACCAAAGTAGCCAAGGAAGAAATCAAGGACATCCTTCAAAAAGGCAACGCCTTGGGAAAAGAAAAACACTATAGCTTATTGTGAAGTTGAAGAAGATGAAGAAGATGATATTTTGTTTTGAGAACCTATTAGAGATGATTTTTTCATCAATTCCGAGGAAGAGAATGAAGGAAATGCAGCATCTTTTGATCCTAATTTCAAGCCGTTAGACACCAATGAACTTTTTTTCAATTCTTCAATTTAAGCTCATCACTTTGAGCAATATTATGTCTTATTCAAAAGGTGTACTTCCTTATATATATATATATATATATATATATATATATATATATATATATATATATATATATATATATATATATATATATATATATATATATATGGGATTGACTCCAGTGAGGTGACACCTTATGGTGCGATGACATGCTTCGGTCAGATGACGCAAAGCTCACCACTGCCCACTGCAAAGCTCACCAAGCACAACTACAAAGCTCACCAAACTCTAAGGCAAAGCTCACCATATTTTTTTCAACACTTTGAATTTTTTTTAAAAAAATAAAATCAAAGGAAGGGGTCCTGGCCACTATCCTTTGCTTCTTACTCAGGAAAATGATAGAAAGGGTAAGGGGTTAAAATTCTGCGACAAGTGGGTGATTGATCAGCACTCTAACCATATTGTCGAGGACATTTGGTCTAAACGAATACCTGGTTGACCTATGTGTTTCAGCCTGTTCAGAAATTGAAGCATTTAAAAAGGCCTTTGAAAAATCTTGACAAGGATAAATTTCAGAACATTCACAAATAGTGAGGTGATCTGGAGTGAATTAGATGAAGTTCAGAAAGACCTAAAGGAGAAATCAATAATCAGTCTTTTATATCTAAGGGAAAAATATATCCTTAGAGAGCTACATCTCCAACTTAAAATATCATTGATTAGAAAAATACAGCTGTCAAAAATGGATTGATTAGTTGAAGGTGATTAGAACTCCGGAATCTTTTATGCTTGGATGAAGTAGAGGAACTTGCGAAATTATATCATTTCAGTTAAGCACAATAAAAGGTGAGTTTGTTACTGATCCTAATGAAGTGTCTTTGGAATTTGTAGATTACTATCAAAACCATATTGCCTTATTGGTACCAGGAACTTAAGGAAATTGTCCAGTTTGGGGTCCTTCTGAATATTGATCAACAAGTCAAGCTGATTGAGCCTTTTAACTGTAAGCATATTCAAAAGGTGATTTTTTTCATATTCCAAATACTAAGAGCCCAGGCCTAATGGGTATGGTAGTGGGTTTTTCAAGTACCAATGGCAAATGGTTGGCACTTTGGTGTGTGAAGCTATTTTGGATTTCTTCAAAAATGGCACTACGCATAAACAAATTAACAGTACTAAAATTACTGTTGTTCCTAAAGTCATTAAGCCCCTTACCCATATGGAGTAGAGAACTATAACATGCTGTAGTGTAGCTTATAAATCTATTTCTAAACCTATTTGCAGCAGACTAAAAGGTGTACTTCCTTATATTGTTGATAACAATCAAGGGGCCTTTGTGGAGGGGAGGGAACTTCTACACAATGTGTTACTGGGTCAAGAAATTGACAGGTGTTATACTAGGAAAACAGAGGCTGTAGATGCATCATGAAGCTTGATACCACAAAGGCTTATGACTATTAGCTGGCATGCCTTGATTAGATCTTGAATTTCCTTAACTTCCCCAAACAGTTCATTGGCTGGATCATGTTCTAAGTTTCTTCTACTTCTTACGCTGTCAATATCAATGGCGATAATAAATGTTTCTTTAGAAGAGGGAAAGGGATTTGACAAGGGGAACCCATCTCCCCTCTCATTTTTGTGATAATTATGGAATACCAAACTAGAACCTTAAACTTTTGAACATTTTGTTAAAAAAGTTGAGTTGAGGTATCATCCCATGCGTAAGACCTTTAATAATCAACCTTTTCTTGGCTGATGATATCATAGTCATGTGCAGAGCTGACGAGGGTTCTATCAGGTGTATTATACAGGCCCTTGAGCACTTTCAGAATACTATGGGTCTTAGTATAAACCAAGGGAAATCCCATATTGTGCTTGCAGGAATCAGACATGAGGAGAGGCAGAATTTGCTCGAGTTGACTCACACGAGAAAAGGTAAGCTACATTTTACCTACTTCGGCAATCCCATTACTGCCGGTAGGATTAGTGTAGCTGATTGTGATCTATTGGTGGATAAAACTACAGCTATGATTACTGGCTGCAACTCCAAACACCTTTTGTATGATGGTAGGGTCAATCTTATCAAAAACTGTCTTGATGGGGATAATTACTTTTTGGGCCAGAATTTTTATTTTTCCTACTGAAGTCATAAAAAGAATTCAAGCTATTTGTAGAAATTTTATGTGGAGTGGTACTTCTGAGTCTAAGAAAGGAGGTGGGCTGAGAATTAAGAACTTAGTTTCATGGAATAGAGCTTCTGTGATGAAATTGAATTGGGATATTGCTAATGAAAAGATAATCTTTGGCTAAATGGATACATATGCTAGATCCTTGAAAGATACTAGTTTCTAAGATTATAATATTATACGCCCAAGCTTGACTCTTTATTATTGAAAGAAGATGATCAAAAGCAAGGAGAGATTTGTTGGTATGCCATTGGTGAATGGTTAGGCTGGTTACAGTTGGTTAATTGGGGCGTGTGGTGCCCCTGGTTGGACTAATTTGGTATGAAATAGGCTCTCCGTACCTAAACACCAATTCAGAGCAGAATATAAACCATGAAAAGGTTGGCTAAATTTAAGGACAGACATTAATACAGACTCGGTGTTATGTACTAATTGTGTAGAAGATCAAAAACATATTTTCCGGGGCTGTACATATACTATGAAGCTGCGTGACAAGGTTCTACCTCCATTGGGTTGTTCCATTAATTATGTTAGCCTTAATGATTTTTGTGCCAACAGCATGAAAAAGGGGAAGAATAGAAAGCAAAGAAACATATGGGAAGCAGCCTGGGCCGCTGTTATGTATTCAGTATGGAAAGTTAGGAACAAATTGGTGCATTAGCCGACTCCTAAAAGAGTGGAAGAGTGTGTAGAATATGCTTGGTTTTCAAATCAAGTGTTTTATTAACAAGAAGCTGAAATCTGATGTAATACATTAATTAAGTTGGTTGTTTGTGTGGTTTTTTTTCTCTTGGGGAAGCCTTGTAGATGAAGTTTGATGTACTTAGTTTTGTTGGCTAAAAAATGGTTTTTTTCTTTGAACTATTTTAGAAGTTAATAAAAAATACAGTACACAAAAATAGCTCTCTTTGTTGCAAGTTTTCTAAATAAACACAGGCCATCTACTCGAGAGCTCATATATTTTTTAATTATAATTTAAATTTTATAAATATTTTTAGAGCTTAAGTAGATCTAATGATGGCGATTATTCAATAGGTGGAACATATCAACCATCCTTGTGCATCCATATCTACATCTACCTCTAACCGCTTCGATTTCAATGTTAGATTTCAACTCTTAATTGATATAGTGAATTCAATAAAGAAATGGCAGCAGTTTAGCAATTGAAGAATTGTGATCGAATCGGAAGGCTGGAATTTTATAACTTTCTTATTCTTAATGGTCTAACAAATTAACACGTGTAAATGAATTATATATAAATGATAAATAACGCAACATTATTAGAAGAAAAATAAATAAATGACAAAATCATAGTATTATAACTACATAAATATGGAAAAGCAAGGAATATATCATAAATTCATATCAATTTTTCTGTTCTTTTTATCCTTTTCCAGTTTTCAGTTTTTTTATATATATCAAAAATTCATATCAATGCGTCAATTCTTCAGTTTATTTTTTATTTCAGTTTTTTTTGTTTTTCAATTTTCAGTTTTTTTATTTATTATATATATCATAAATTCATTATATTTCAAACCAATTCATCCAAATCAAATATAAAACATATAGAACCATTAATTCATTCTATTTCATAGCAATTAGCAAAGATTTCAAATTAAAAACTAATAACTAAACCTAGATTTTAAATCCAAAGAATGAAACTATGAAAGAAAGTAAAAAATTACAAAATTAGAAAGCTTGTGGGTAGTGAATGCGGAATACCTGGAGGGTCGGCAGCGTCTGACGGCGGCGGCGGTGTCTCTACCGGCACTCAGAAAATTTTCCGATCGATTTGCGTTCGAGCTTCTGCGTCTCTGGCTCTCTGCGACCCGTGTCCTACGGCCTTCCTACGAAGTAAGAAGGCTTAGAAGGGATGGACGATTAGAAATGGGCCTTTGAGTCGGGCTATGTGCTGGGCTACTTATATACACTATATAATATTTAAAAGAATTGGACCTTTAAAATCATGGGCCCGGTGTTGCTAGAAGGGAGTATAAAATATTTTCATGTGTTGCTTTTGATGTGATAGAATAAAATAGTCTAATGGAAAAGTAGGTGTATGACTAGTGATGAGCATAAAAAGTAGAACTGGAGAGATTGATCAGGATAGATTAAGATTGAGACTATAAAAGATGGGACGGATGTGGTCCTTGAGACCGGTCGATCTGGTCTAGTCTTGAACCAGTAGTCTCATTCAATTCTTGATTTTTTAAGAAAGACTCAGGGCCGGTCCCGAGAATTCATGGGCCTGGGCCGAAACAGAAAAAAAAACCTAAAAATCGTATCCCTTATGGTCTAAAAAATTAATAAATGTAAACTAATTATATTTAAATAATAGTTAACGCGATATTATTAGAAGAAAAGAGTAAATTAATATATCATAAATTCATATCAATTCGTCAATTTTTATATTTTTGTTTTTTAAGTTTTAATTTTTTTAAATATCATAAATTCATATCAATTTTTCAGTTTTTAAATTTTTTTTAGTTTTCAGTTTTTTATAAATAAAATTATAAATATATCATAAATTCAAATCAATTCATCCAAATTAAATAAAGAACATATAGAACTATTAAATCATCCTATTTCATAGCAATTAGCAAAGATTTATAATTAAAGTTCAATAATTAACCCTAAAATCTAAAGAATGAAAAAATGAAAGAAAAAATTACAAAATTGGAAAGCTATGAATACGGAATACCTGGAGGCTAGAGAGTCGGCTCCCGGCGGCGTCTGGACTCTGGCGGCAGCGTCTCTCTACAGGCAGTTTTCCGATTTGAAGATTTTGTTAAGTCGGCCTCTCTACTTACGTTACTTTGAAGAATAATACTCATTAAACAACTGAAAAGTAATTAATGTACTTAATAAATACGTAAAATAAGTGATCAAATAAGTGTAAAAATAAACAAGATTGGGCTGATGGCTTTAAAAAGTAAAACAAAAAAAATTCACTCGGCTTCTCCAATTTGCTGTTTCCCGGCTTTAAACAAGTAGTACATAAATTTTAAAAAAAAATTCACTTGGCGACGGCGGAGGAGATTCGCTGATGGCTTTGCTGATGGCCTTCCTAACCCTTAATAGCCTTCTTCGAGACTTATGTAAAAGTGATGGAACGTATTTCTTATCTTTTACAATAAGAAGAATGGGGTACACCAAATGGGGTACCCCATTCATACACCCTACATCTTTACCTTTAATTTCTTTTTTAGACCAATGCTAGGGGTACACCAAAGGTGTACCCCAAATGTACACCACCCACTTCTCCACCATGCATTTTTATTTTATTTTTATTTATTTATTTTTTTTGAATTCCTTGCCTTTTTGTGTGGACAAGGAGAGGGTAGGGGACAAATGGGGTACACATTTGGTGTACCCCTAGCATTTTTCTCTTTTTTATTTCTAATTTTTCTCTCACTTGCTTTTGTATGGTGAGGATGGAGTGGGGTACAAATAAAATACACCATTTGGTGTATCCTTAGCATTGTTTTTACAAATACTGTCCAAGGGCACAAAATACTGTCCAACAGCTTCAGCCTCGGATCTATGCAACAATATTGAATCAAATTAAAGATGCAATCTTTTGATGTTAAAATAATTTTATTTACAAATTGGTATAGAAACAAAAAATACTCATAATACACATTACACCACTCAAAACTGGATCAAGAATTCTACAAAACAAGAATATATATTTTATCAAATGATCAAGTAATACTTGCATAAGAACATAAAAGTTATCGGGGAGGAACCTGATGAATGCTCATGCGACCTCAATCGGAGGCGACGCCTCGAGCGTTTATGAATCCATTCTCCACACCCACTGTCGCCGGCTAACGGATCTTCCTCACCCCATCGCCTCTCCACCTCCATTCTTTTTTACTTTCAATCCACGCGAAAAACCCTAGCCTGACGCCCTCTCTCTCTCTTCAATCTTTTTTTAGGACTACTCGGGTCTATTTGAGAGAATGCGGTTTTTTAACCCTATATATATTGCGGACTATATTCCCACCCTTGTACTCCGTATTACTCGGTACTTTTTTTTTCTCTTCTCAACTTTATTGTTTAATTTAGGGTTATTTGTTTCAGCCTCTTAATGGTTCAGATGTCTGAATGATTCAGCACTTAATGATTCAGACTGTTTGTTTCAGCTTCTTAATGGTTCAGATGTCTGAATGGTTAAGAGATTTGCCTCTGAATGGTTAAGTATTATACAGAGTCTGAATGGTTAAGACCTCTTATCTGAATTGATCAGACATTTGCCTCTGAATAGTTAAAGCAATATACTAGCTCTTAATGGTTCAGACCTCTTACTGGTTCAGCACTTAATGGTTCAGACCTCTTACTGGTTCAGCTCTTACCTATTCAGAAGTTGCCAAACAGCTCCTTAATTTGTATAAAAATTTTATATTAAAAAATTTTATAAAAAAATCTACAAATTAGAGATGACATAATTATATTATTTTATCAAATAAATAACAAAAATAGAAAAGCAAAATATATAAAATTTGACCCTATGAATAGTGTACGTAAAGGTTCAAGTGGGACATAGGAAGTAGCTCCCATGTTTTTTATTACGACTATATTTGCATGATTTTGATTAGGCCTACGTTCGGAAAATCAAACATTGTAATCCAAGTCAAAATCGATCGAAACAATATGTTTGTTTCAAAATTTTTAGGCTTTGTTATGCTCACAAGCTCTTAACAAAGGAATATTGATCTCAAAAGTTTTTTTGAAGGGGCCAAGCAGAACAGGTAAATATCATTATAGTATATTCTATATTACTTAGTTAAGAAAATATCGAGTGTGATCAGCCAATACCACTATAAATATTGTAAATCCATCCCTAGCAACATTAACTAGAATGTGAAAATACATTTCATAAAAAATAAAAACAAAGATTGTACTTCGTAGGGCATTGGAAACCTCAACAAAAATTGTACAGCATCTCAACAGTTTCAAACATATAAACCTCAAACAAAATAGGGATACCTAGTATTTTATCATAACTAACGAGTTGATGCATAGTCATCTAGAAACAAAAAAGAAGCTCGCAGATCCTTCAACAAACTACAGTCCTGTTAACAAAGAATCATTAACACAACCTGGTGCCCCTGTTAAGCATAATCCAGAAGTACAATCTTTGTAGCTCTCGACATGCTCAAGTTATTTGTAGCTCATTCACAATTGTATAAAGACACATTTGCTACTGTGCCCTGGCTATTATTCAGGATAAGTATTTAAATTCAAAACTTATCAAATGGTTTCTTCACTGCCTTAACCATTTTGAAGAGCCAGTTAAGCAAATTACCTTGATTCCTTGAAAGGGATAGGCAATAGCAATCCACTTGTGTACATACTTAGTGAATACATGGAGACTGGAGTAGATTGGGTTGCTCCAATGTTAAAGATTTTTGAAAAACATGTAACAAATAAGACTACTGTCAAAAGTAATGCCTAGCATGTTCAATGCACAACTATGCTATTGCCAAAACTGTCATCATAAGTTACATTCTCTCTAGCCATAGCGCGACGAAGAGGTAGACCCAAGAAGAAGAAGAAGAAGAAGTCGTTCTCAACCCAACTCTCAATCCACAACGCATCCTAATCCTATTCTGGATGGAAAAGATGTTGGGGTATCCCTCTTACATGGAGGAAGGAGTTCCTAAACAATACATTTAGTGTTAAAAATATAATTTGTTTAGAGATGGAGTAATATAATAATAATACTTCCTCCGTCCCACAAAAAAGTTCTCATTTTGACCATAAATTGGTCAAACAGTTACACGCTTTGACCATAAATTAAAAATAATCTAAATAAAGAAATGCTAAAAAATTTGAGATATCAAAACTAAATCCTAAGATTAATCCAATTATATTAAATTTATTTTATAATTCAATATACATTTCTCATAATTTGTAATCAAAGTGTGGAAATGTTTGACTAAATAGTATTCAAAATGGGAACTTTATTGTGGGACTGATGAAGTAATATTTATTATTATTATTATAAAAGAAAAAAAGGAAGAGAATTAGTCAAAGTGGGGGCTGCCGCTTTTTGAAAAGGAAGCCTTTTTCCTTTGTTTTGGCTTCTCACGGGCAGAAGAACAAAAGTAGCAACGCAGAAAACAAAACAGAGAGGAAAAAGAGAGAGCCGAGAGAAAAAGAAGGGAGAAAAAAAAAGTGGTGCAGATGTCTGGGTTTTCGCTCCGATCGACGACCAAACGAGCTTCGACCGGGATGAAATTTTAGTATGTTGTTCCTGAGCTTCATATCCAACGGTGGGATTGTTGTTTTGACCTATCTGATTTTTTCTTCTTTATTGTTGGTGGCTCTTATGTATGTTGTTATTGGTGGGCCGTGACATCCTTGTAGACTGAGTTTGGGTGTTTTTACCCTCAATTTGCATAATAAGAGAAGAAGAGGGCAGACTCCCTATAAGTCCCGTGGTTTTTATCCTTCACATCGAAGGGGTTTTCCATGTACAAAAATCGTGTGTCGTTTGCATCTTTATTCTTCATATTTGATTGTGGTTTATTTGATGTGCTGCTGATTTTGTGTGCTTGGTTTATCAATTGTGGTAAATTGGGTTAAGAGTGTTTGGTTGGTTGTCTTGAAGTTGATCCGTGTAGGTGTCGTATCCTACTTGTTGCTTCTCCCCCCAACAAATAATCTGTTATCCCAAGAAAAGGACCTTGCTAAAGAGCTACATAATAACACTAAATCAGCTAGACTTTTTAAGTATCAACCGTCTAAAGCAGATCAAAGCTACAAACGTCACCCAAGCTTGATAATCCTAATTCTCCAAAGGACTTCAGGCCCATCTCTTGTTGTAATGCTGTGTATAAATCATATACATGATCTTGGCAACACACCTAAACAGAATAATTGTTTCTGTTTATAATGTGGTGTATAAATCATATCAATCGTCCCCTTTTTGACTGCAATTTGCAAACATGCACAAGGAAAAAAGATTGGCAAATGTGACGAAACACTGTGTTGTTGTGACAATTGGGTCCATTAATATAAGTAGCTCATCAAAACCGTACACTTTTTTTGGGCTCAATGGTGGAGTCAAAGCGGAGCATGTAATCGTACCCGAACCTTTTAAATTCCCTAGCAATCTCCTGGCGTGAATCCCCGCCACAGAAAGGAGGACCTTGACATTCAAATAGTTGACTATCCACACATTGAATCTTGCCATCTTCACCAAATGCAACCAGTATCTCGTTCGTCACACAGCAAGGGTGGCAGTATTCATCCCTGACTTTGGCTGACTTGGATGGGCCCGCACGGCAAACCAACCACCCCATACTAAGGAAGTCATCTTCACTAGTGCGGCTACCATCCATGCTTATGGTAAGCACCTCAACATTTGGATGCTTTCCCTTGATGTTTTTATCATACCACGCTGCCAGGTCATCAGCTAGATATTTCATACCCTCTTCGTATACATAAAGAACAACAATCTTGTTCTCAACCACTTTCGCCACGGGTTTCTCAACAATGGAGCCGCCGGAACCACGCTTCTTGCAACAAACATTTGCCACAGGAAGTAATAATGAGTTCAATCTCATCCCCATTTTCCTTTGAAGTTCCTTGTCAATATATTTCTTCCTGGTAAAGGGATAAGCGTCCATGCCAAAGTGATACATCATTTGTAATCCATAAGGATCCACATACTTTTCAATAGGATCCAATACGAAAACACCCTCTCCATATCTGTCAAGTTCACACATTCCCCATAGTCTATGGGATATGGTGTTGTTGAAGGGGAAAAACCACCAGTCTAGCAACTCAAAACTTGCAGCAAGAGTTTTAATGATAAACTCCTCCTGAAACTTTGGGGGAAACTGGTCACGGAAGGGAATGCACACCACCACGATCTCGAGCTCATAATTTCGCCGCCTACATTCCTTGTAAACCTCCTGAAGCTTCCATAAACCTGCACCATCACAGCACACGTAAAGTGCTACAAACCTTCTGTTAAGTTCCGATATAGTGATCCGGCCATCCTCCTCCCCCGTGCCACCAGCTAGATATTCAATATTGTAGAGAGCATCACTGTCACTGAGGCCCAAAATCTGGTTGAGGGAGCGATTCTCCAGAAAATAATCATGGAGTGAAAATTTAGGTACACTCTCCGGAGTAAAAGGAAATAAACCCGGTTCAGCTGCTCCATGCTGAAAAAACATGCTGGGCTGGTCATGGTAAATGACCTTCTGAGAAGGATCTAGAATCAAAACTTTAAGCATACCATCAAAACCAAGTGCTGAGCAAATGTAATCGCGCCATTGAGATTCGTGGAAAGGGACAGCAAGACAGGAAAAGCCCAACAAGAAGTGTTCATAGGCAGAGGAAGAACGAGTGAAACCCTTCCTCATCATTGGCACCACCACCGTCACAAAATCTTCTCTTTCAGCAAGCTCATGAGAAGCTAAAGCTGTGTGATGAACCATGTGTCCATCCCATGAACTCCATATCGAAGGCACAAACACACAACAAATCATAATGTATTTACCTTTTAGGTCTAGGGTGCTAACCATGTTAACATTCCCTTTCCCTGGTGTTGTGCTTGGGGAATAGGCCATGACAGTGCCCCTCCTATCAACAACATTAACACAAGTTGTAAACTCCGGGGGTGGATTCCTTTGAACATTAGGACTACCCTTACATGGTATACCCGTGTCTGATTCGGTGGGTTGAATGCTAGGAACATTTTGGCTACTGGTGTAGAAACTCAAGAGGTTATCTCCTAGCAACTCTAAAACATCTACCTGTTTGCCTAACCCAGCAATTGGCTCATGTAGGAGGGATTGGGGCTTGTAAATGGGGTATTCGGCATCAAAACGAGATCCGATCTCCTCTTCCTCAATTATAGCAGGTGGGGGATCGAGGTTGACGGATGTCCCTTTGAAGCAGGCATAAAGGAATGAATGTTTGAGCCAGAATTGCCGAGGCCTGGATACGCCTGGAAAGAATGCATTCTCGTCCAACAGCTTCAGCCTCGGATCTATGCAACAATATTGAATCAAATTAAAGATGCAATCTTTTGATGTTAAAATAATTTTATTTACAAATTGGTATAGAAACAAAAAATACTCATAATACACATTACACCACTCAAAACTGGATCAAGAATTCTACAAAACAAGAATATATATTTTATCAAATGATCAAGTAATACTTGCATAAGAACATAAAAGTTATCGGGGAGGAACCTGATGAATGCTCATGCGACCTCAATCGGAGGCGACGCCTCGAGCGTTTATGAATCCATTCTCCACACCCACTGTCGCCGGCTAACGGATCTTCCTCACCCCATCGCCTCTCCACCTCCATTCTTTTTTACTTTCAATCCACGCGAAAAACCCTAGCCTGACGCCCTCTCTCTCTCTTCAATCTTTTTTTAGGACTACCCCGCATTCCTCCGTACTTTTCTCTCATAAACTTTATTTTTAGGGTTAAGGAGCAAAATAGGAGCAAGACATTGATAATATGCCAAAATAGGAGTAGAAAAAAAAACTCCGCTAAATAGGAGTAATTTAAATACTCCCTATTTAACTAAATTCATTTCCTAAAACTTACATACCTCCGTTCTCCTCATTTCGCTGCGGGTAAACACCAAAGGCACTCATTTGTAAGTTCTTTCTTGCATGGCTATGTTTTAACCAATATAGAAAAAATCAAAGAGAAAAAAAAAACAAAAAGGAAAATAAACAAAACATAAGTTATTGAGTACATCCCTAAAATGAAAAAATTGGGTCCTTGCATCCGGTCGCCGCCGTCGTGCCCCAACACTGCAATCTACCCCTCGCGGTGATTTTTTCACATTGCTACCAACGCCACCAATTCTGTCTCCACCACCATTGACACCATAAGGATCTCCAATCGTCGCCGCCTGAGTGTCATAATGCCACAAATAACTGTAAAAAAGAATTGTCTATGCAATGTCAACCGAAACAATAATGTCAAAGATTGCAATGTATATATATATAATAACACACATGTCACTGGATAATGTTCAATATGTCAATATATAATGTCATAAATACTGTAAAGTGTCAAGAAGTATTGTGATATGCCAACATACAATGCCAAATTTTGTACCACAATGCCAACAACAAAAATCTAAAAAAACAATAATGGTAATAATTTACTCCAAAGTACATTTAAAAATTACCTAACTATTTTGGGAGTAGAAAGAAGAATGAGAGAGAAGACAATGATTGGGAGAAGGGGAGCCGATCGATCAAGATAGGAGGAGGGGGCATTTATTAATTACTCCTATTTTGGGCATATAAGTTAGAGACTCCTATTTTGAGGATTTGCCTCATGATTTACTCCTACATGAAATGTTTTTCGAATTAAGAGGTGTTAAGAATATTTTATTTTATCAAATAACCAATGAAAACGTAGAAATAAACAAAAGTTCCCGCGAATTTTAAAAAAGCAAGTGTGGCAAATAATTTAGGACAGAGAGAGTAATTTAGTTTATTTAACTATATGTGTAAAATTAAAAAATACTCCCTCCGTCCTATAATGATCTTCCCGGTTCGCAAAACGAAGAAAAATCCCAAGTTTTTTCAATCTATTTTATTTAAATATTGGTATAGAAATAAAAAATAAAACATACATATTTAAAAACTACACCAAAAGTTCAACAAAACAAGTGGTGACAAGAATATTTTATTTTATCATATAGGCCATGAAAAAACACAAATAAATATAAATTCCCGTGAAGTTGGAATAGTGCTCTGGGAAGATCATTATAGGACGGAGGGAGTAAAAATTTTATATTAAAAATATATATATCAAAAAATCTACAAATTAGAGATGACATAATTATATTATTTTATCAAATGAATAACAAAAATAAAAAAACAAAATATATAAAATTTAACCATATGAATAGTATATGTGATTAAAGTGGTACATAAGAAGTAGCTCCCATGTTTTTATTACAACTATATTTGCATGATTTTGATTAGGTCTGCGTTCGGAAAATCAAAAATTGTAATCCAAGTCAAAATTGATCGAAACGACATGGTTTAAATATTTTTAGGCTTTGTTATGCTCACAAGCTCTTAAGAAAGGAATAGTGATGTCAAAAGTTTTTTGAAGGGGCCAAGCAAAAGCAGAACGGGTAAGTATCATTATATATTCTATATTACTTAGTTGAGAAAATATGGAGTTTGATCAGCCGATACCACTATAAATATTGTAAATCCATCATTAGCAACATTAACTGAAATGTGAAAATACATTTCATAAAAAATAAAAACAAAGATTGCATTTTGTAAGAGCATTGGAAACCTCAATAAAAATTGTACAGCATCTCAACAGTTTCAAACATATAAACCTCAAACAAAAAAGGATACCTAGTATTTTATCATAACTAACCAGTTGATGCATAGTCCACATAGAAACAAAAAAGAAGCTCTCAAATCCTTTAACAAACTACAGTCCTGTTAACAAAGAATCATTGACAGTATCTGATGCCCCTGTTAAGCATAATCGAGAAGTACAATCTTTGTAGCTCTCGACATGCTCAAGTTATTTGTAGCTCATTCACAATTGTATAAAGACACATTTGCTAATGTGCCATGGCTATTATTTAGGATAAGTATTTAAATCCAAAACTTATCAAATGGTTTCTTCACTCCATTAACCATTTTGAAGATCCAGTTAAGCAAATTACCTTGATTCCTTGAAAGGAGCAGGCAATAGCAATCCACTTGTGTACATACTTAGTGAATACCTGGAGTAGATTGGTTTGGTCTAATGTTAAAGATTTTTGAAGAACATGTAAAAAATAAGACTACTGTCAAAAGTAATGCCTAGCATGTTCAATGCACAACTATGCTATTGCCAAAACTATCATCATAAGTTACATGATAAGAGATTAGGGGATGGAATTTCTTTATCACTTTTGTGTATGGGCATAATGATGCCAACCTTAGAAGAAGTTTGTGGTCTGATCTTGAACAGATGGCAGTCAATATTCACATTCCCTGGCGTGTCATTGGAGATTTCAATAACGTTCAGAATCTTCGTACAAAATTCCAAACAGCATAATCTAGTCATTAATTTATGGACCATGCTACACTTATACCAAAAATTGTACCTCAAAGTTACACCAAAGGTATATACTAATATTTTTATATTGTTCACACTAACACAAAATGTTGGTGCGTTAATAAAAAATTGTACTCGCATTTTGTGTATGTGTGAACTATCACCCTAGCATTACACAGATACAAAATGAAGGTGCAAATCAGTGGGGTAAATCTTGGGGTACACTTAGTTTAATCTTGAATTTACATACTAAATTTGTAAGTGGAATTCAACATGCAGTCATTAATTAATATTCTTTTACTACTTCTGTTCTTGAAAACACTTCTGTTCTAATTTTTTGTGCTCCCCGCAAAATAATTTTACTCTACCTAAAATTTGTAAAATACCTCAAGAATAACTTTTACCCGTAATGAACAGAATGTATTTTAGACATTTTAGATGAAAGTAAAAGTATTTTACGGAGTGCGCAAAAAATTAAGGCGGAAGTGTTCTAAAAACGGAGAGTAATTGTTTTCAACTTATTAAAATTTTTTTCAAACCTCTCCCATAAGATGGTTAACGAGAGGAGGGTGATTAAGAAAGATATGAACCATCAATTTTTTAAACGGAGTATTGTAAATGTCCTCAAGACTCATGTCATTCGTGGGGTTCATGTCACCCGAACTGCCCCCATAATTTAGTATGCATCAATTTAAAATCCTCCCTCTGTCCAAATTTTTTAGGATTTGATTTGGCACGAATATTAAGAAAAGTTTAAAACTTTAAAAAAATTTCATGTGTTGCTTTTGATGTGATAGAATAAAATACTGTAATGAAAACGTAGGTGTATAATTAGTGATGGGCATAAAAATTAGAATAAAAAAAGATTGATCAGGATAGATTGAGATTGAGACTAAAAAGATGGGAATGATGTGGTCCTTGAGCCTGGTCGATTTGGTCTTGTATTTAGTTCTTGATTTGTTAAAAAAGACTATACCGATCCCGAACCAAGTAGTCTTTTCCAAAATATTAGACTGGAATCGCACTGGGGCTAGAGGTATAATGTATTTGAAATATAATTTTTATTCATGTATATTTCTACTTTAAAATTAAATTTCATATAAATATGTTAATCATATCAATAAAGAGTATAATAAATTACATATTTTATTTAAGAATTTACACATAAATGATAACAAAAAAATCTCATATCTATAAAACTTAAAACATACATATCAAGTTTATTTTTCGTTAATTATATCCACTTTCCATCTCATGTTGCATAATTATTATAAATAAATAAAGTATATTAAAAAAGAAACTAAATAATCAATTTTTTTTAATTTTTAACAATTATTTTTTTTGAATTTTTTTAAAATAATTTTACATATTAAGGATCGTACCAGACATATACCGGTCTTAATTAGACTACCCGGTCTCAAAAGGTTCTTTTTTTCCATAAAGACCAAGCTAGTTTTGAATGGTTTATAAAAAGGGTAATGCTAGGGGTACACCAACATAGGATACCCCAAGTGTACACCAAGCCAACACAGACACACACAGACACAAAATGTCTGTGCAACACAGATACTTTGTGTCTGTGTGTGTCTGTGTTGGCTTTGGTGTACACTTGGGGTACCCCATGTTGGTGTACCCCTAGCTTAATTCTTATAAAAAACACTGGCTGATTATGTTGTACACTATATAATACTAATCTTTTCAAGAGATTGATCTGATTTGATTAGTTCAGCCTTTTTGCTTATGAGCAATATTAGGTTTAGAAACAGAATAGTCACAAATTTCACAAATTTATTTCTTATTTTAAAATTATTTTAGTAATGAGAAGCAAACATTTTTCCTTCTCGAAGCTAGGATTTAGGTGGCCACTTGCAGACGTTTTTCCCGCGCTCTTAATACGGTCTTCATCTTCAGTGTGAATTCCTTCAAAATTTCCGTCCGATGCCTCCGAAATCGGATAACGCCGAAGGTAATCCTCTCTCTATATTCTCGATTGCAACTCCATTTGAAACTCTGTTCGATTTTCATATCGAGAACTTCCAGTCAGATCTGCTACGCAATTTACGAAATATCTTCTCTCGTCTGTTTGCAATTTCAGGAATTGTGCTCAATTTCGTGAACGAGGTATGTTTCTAACTCCCCTTCACGTAACTCTGACTGTAATTTCTAATCGATTTTTTCCTGTACGCGGTTGAAACCATTTAGCTGTAAAGGTACTGTCTCCCTTAGATATTTCTGCTGGAGTTGATGATAACTCCTTATCTGCTACCTTTAATCTTTTTAGCTGATGTTGGATTTGGACGTTGTGTGTTAGATTATGTGTTTCCCTGAAAAGTTTAGTGAAAAACAACTATTTTTGCGTTTTGTGTACTATATTTCATTGGGTAGATTGTGCGAGAAATTCTTTCATCTGAATTGTCTACTCATTGCTAGGGTTCTATGGGAAGCAGTCTATCTACTTCTTAGAGTAGAGTTACATAGATCTTATTTCCCATCTTGTGCTCTTGAGTACGATATAATGGGTTCGGTAATTTGATTTGGTCTGAGCTTTGTTTGAGAGATGGTACAGACCAAATTTACTTCATAAATTAGGCTTGCCGAGCTTCTTTTTTTTTTTTTTGTTTCCTTCGCTCTTCCTGCATAATGTGAAAGTGTTAATAAGCCACATTTTACAAACTACTGCATAGAGAGCCTTTCTATACGTTAAGTTGAAGATGGGTTTATCATTTTTAGTATGAGAAATTTACTTAGATAACACTAAAACATAATGACTTTCCCTAAATAGCACCACATGTGTTTTTCTTCCTAATGTAGTACTTTTAGTCATTATGCATTAGTCATTATTCAAGCAAATATTTGTCACCACTGGACATTATAGACATTATTAAGTGCTATTTAGATTTTAGAGAATAAAACAATTTAAGTGCTATTTAGGGAAATAACTTAAGTTTTAGTGCTATTTTGTGCAAATATTTCTTTTAGTATATGGAGTACTTCGTATTTAACAGTTGAGCATTACGCACAATGTATAAAGAGTGGTGTTAATTGCTTCATGAGGTTTATAAGGGATTTATTTGGCATGGGGTATTCATTCGTTATTGTCACCATTCAATAGCTGCTTTACATTTTGAATTGTATTTTTTGCCATACAGCCAATACTTGTATCTGCTTATCCATCAACTATTCTTTCTTCAGACAGTACATTTTAAATTTTCCCTTTGTCTTTGGATTTGCCCCAGCAAAATAAACCTCTGAATGTTCAAAATGTGGCTGATTCTCTGCAAAAGTTTAACCTTAAGAAAGCTGCAGTACAAAAAGCACTGGACGGTCTTGCTGACAGTGGAAAGATAACGTTCAAGGAATATGGAAAGCAAAAGATATATCTTGCTAGGCAAGATCAGTTTGATATTCCAGACACTGAAGAGCTCAACCGAATGAAGGAACAAAATGCAAAGCTCCAGGATATGGTGGATGAACAAAAGAGAGCAATCAGTGAGGTTGAAGGAGGTGGGCTCTTTAAACCTTTTTGCACAAGGAAATCACTTTTTCTCCTACTAAGTGTTCTTAGGGCCTGCTTGGAACTTCCAAAATATAGTGAAACTTTGGAAGAAAATGAGGGAGAAAGACAAAACATCTCTTCAAACTTATTAAATTTATTTTCGATACTCCGTGTTTGTCTCCATGCTTTAATAATTTTACACTGCCGTTGCAGAAATTAAAGCTTTGCAATCAAATCTGACATTGGAAGAAATACGCGTCAGGGAGGCCACACAAAGAAACGAGGTGGGAAAAAAGCTATGTAATGTTCCTGCCAACTGAAGGTGTTTTGTGCAATACATTTTCTGAATATCTTGCCATTTTCAGGCCGAAGAGATGGAAAAGAAATTGATTAAGTTGCGAGGAGGAGTCACTCTAGTAACTCCAGAAGAGAGGAAAGCTGTGGAGGATTTGTATGCTGAGATGATAAGTCAGTGGAGAAAGCGCAAGCGAATGTTCAAAGACGTATGGGATGCTATCACCGAGAACTCACCCAAGGATATCAAAGAATTCAAGGTATTCAATCACAACAAACATTACATTCTCTATTTCATTGGTTCATTAGTTCCAAAAGCAAAGAGTTAAATCTTCAAATGAGCATTCACATTCCCAGGAGGAACTTGGGATCGAGTATGATGAAGACGTTGGTGTTAGTTTGCAGTCCTTTGCGGATCTGATGCAACAAGGCAAGAAGCGTTTGAGAGGTCAGTGAGGGCTCGTTTGGCTCATATGTTATGATATTGGAGCTTCTCTATTCCACATTCTGCAAGTCTTTGGGCACATTGAAATCTGCTAGTTTCATTATCTGATCTAATTAATGGATGATGTGAGTTTATTTATGGCCTTCTCATGCCCGTCTCATGCACATTGAAGTTTATGGTTTGACTTTAAGGAGTTTAAAAGGTAAAAGTTCTAATTGAAAATTCGTGAAGGAGAAAGAAAAATTTACGAGTTAAATATATCATTCCTTAAGAGTGAGACATCTGTTTGGGACAACATTTTTGGAATAGAAGATCTCCTACATTTACTCATTGTGTTACATGGAAGAACACCCGATTTGGGTTATTCGGGTTGGGCGGTGAACATCTGGACATCCAAAATCTCAACCCTGCGTCTCATCTTCTTCCTGATCTTTATGGCTACCTCTGCATAATCAAATCTCCCACAAACCACCACCATGTTGTTCTTCCCGTCTATCTTGCGCTTCTCTATTTCTTCACCACTCAAATTAACAAAACCATTTGTTAAAATCAGCTGAAAGAGTTATTAATAAAGTTTGATCTCGTGAACAATATATGAAACATCTGCAATTTGATACTCTTTTTGTCCCTAAATGAATTATGCTTTATGCCAAAGAAGTAAACTCTTTAGTTTTTTTTACATTCACTTTATTTAAAAATTAGTATATAAATTTTACAAAAAAAGATTGGCATAGAAATAAACAATATAACTTGCATATTTAAAAAGTACATTAAAAATTCTACAAAACATGAGGTTACAGAAATGTTTTAATTCATCAAATACTCAATAAAAAACACAAATTAAATAAATAAAAGTTCCTCTGATTTTAAATAATGAAAAGTATAAATCTCTGGAGAACGGCGGGAGCATTATATATTGGCATTTCACAATACTTTTTGATATTATAGATGTTATTTTGGTATAAATGCATTGAAGGTGGTATATATAACAAGTTTAAGTCCACTTTCCTTTTCCCTTATTTGAGATCTCTTTTGAGAAAAAAATTATGTGCTACATATATTTCTCTTTCTTTTACACAAAATATGATTACATAAATTTTATTTTATTAAAAATTGTGTGAGACGTCTATTAAAAGAAAATTATGAGAGGGATGGAGCACCTTTCATCCTCAAAAGGATTCTATCCATTTTCTTGCAACAAGCAGGACAGTCCAGATTGATCCGCATCTCCATGCCGCAGACCTTCATGTTATTATTTTTATGTACCACCACATTGAAGCTATTTGATCAATACATATCTCTTGTTTAAAAAACGTGTGCTAGTTGATAAAATGATGTCACAATGTTGAACCAAAAACAAAATCATGTTACTATTCTTATACGACCAATTTATATTTGTTTTCTTTATATATTTTCATTAATTATTTGACAAAATTACCCTCTTCGTTCTAAGAAAAGCCTCCTGGTTGAGTGGTGGCACAAAGTGCATAAAATGTAAAATTGTGCAGTTGACACTAATGCTGAAGAGAGAGAATGATGATGAGACACGAAATTTTCTAAAAAGTAAAATGGGCGTTTTTTTGGAATGTCTCGAAAAGAAAAACGTTAGCCTCTTTTTAGACAGGGGAGGGGGAATGATGTAATTTTAATTGCTTATTTGTCTTAAAATAAAACACAATTTTTTTTTGGTTCGTTATGAAATACTCCCTCCGTCCCAAATCAAATTGTACGTTTACTATTCGTAGGGCCAAACTTTACTCACTTTTTTTCATTTTTTCTGCATTCATTTGATTAAATAAAATAGCCATGTCATAACTATCTTTTGATGTAGTCATTTAATAAAATAAAATAATCCAGTAAAATATCATGAATTGAAACAGACAACATAAATTGGCACAGAAAGAGTAAAAGTTTGGGTTTCGGTAAATCATTTATGACCATTATTTTCTATTTTTCATATCAAATCTGGCCACTTTTTATAATTTAACAATTTTCTTAAATTTTGTATCTAATCAAAATGAATTTTTAATTTGGGATGGAGGGAGTTAAAATTTTATTTTTCATTTCTATACTAAAAATTATACTTCATCATTAATAATAGAGAGTAATAAATAAATTGAATACGTATTACATTTTTAGTCAGCCATCATAAATTATATGTAGTACTCCGTAATAAATTAAATTGAACACGTACTATAATTTTAGTTAGTCATCATACATTATACGAATTACTAGTTTTTTCCCAGTAAATTCATTTAATTTGTTTTTTTAAATTAAAATGGACAACTTTTGTGCCTCAATATAATAAAAATTGCAGATTATAATGTATATTAGTATAAAAATAATCTCATTAGATTTATTTTATTGTGAACTTTGGAAGTTTAATTTTATTGTATTAGTATGCAATACCAATTAAAAATAATTGATCATTAAAGTTGATACAGTTTGACCAAAACAATCAAACCACACGGAGAAATAGAGTAAATTAACTCTCTTTTCAGGACACGTGAATTGATAAAGTATATCATACCTCGTGGTTAGACATAGATTTAGAGGAATGAGAGGCCCCCAGATTGACTGATTCTTATGATTCTAAGGAATAAAAAGTTAAACTTTTTCCTCTCTAAACTCTTGTATGTGGTTTTAAATGAGCATGAGAAAACAGATGTTTCAACATATGTTAATAATAGGGAAGGAAATCCTCAGTGTAAAACAAGGAATATGCAAGCTTGCATTGTGTTTAATAATAATGTTATGGAGACTTTAAAAAATGGCCATAATAAAGATATCATTTGAACCAATCTTGACATGGCTGCAAAAGCATTCTTTTCTTGACCATAAGAACAAGTTATCTAAGTCTTACTTCCACCAACTAGCTAGGGTATCCATCCCTTCAAGATATTCCTCTTGAATCTTGATTGAGTTGGTTCACAAACTTTTGAATGGCCCCACTATGAATTCAAGTCTAAAAACTTTTAGGCTCTGTTTGGTACACGGAATTCAAGCCATGGAATTGGAATAAGAGACTTGAATTCCATTACTGTTGTTTGGTAGCAGAAAAATATGTGCATTTGGAATTGTAGTGTACAAAATGAATGGGAATTGGAAAATTCAATTCAATCCAATTCCATAGACTTTCAATTCCAATTCCTTCAATTCCATGTACCAAACGGACCCTTAAATTGTGAACAATTTTCATCTATTAAATAACAATGACACTACATATATGCTAATGTTTCTATGCAACCAATCTAACTCTTACAATGATATACCTATCTTCTTGACTTGAGAGACTTTGCTATTTGCAGTATATCCATCCAAGCAAAACCAAAGGATGAGAGGATCACCAATCCAAAGTGATGTTTCTTGAAAGGTAGAGCTTGTCAATGTATTCAATGATGGGTTGTGAAGCACTGATGTATCTTCTCATTTCCTTCTCTGCTGACACATCTGCCACAGTATTGTAGTTGTGAAATAAAACCGTCGTTAAATTCTACAGAGTAGTATTTTTCATATAATAAATTTTAGAATTTGCATCTCATATTTGTTGCATTACTCGCTTTTGCACAGCACGCTTTATTTTCTACATAATATAGAGTGCAAATACTGATTTTTTGTTAGACTTTGCACCCCCGGTGTTTATCTCCGCATTTACAACCTTTACATGAATTTGATGAGGTTTTGTCCAAAACAGTTGCCAATACAGCCACGGTTTAAGTACCCGAGTGCAATATAGTGAAATGATATACTCAATATTTGTCAAAATTAGAGCATGTTGACAGCAATGACTATTTAAGTTTTAAGTCACCATTTAAAATCCCAAAAGAACTTATCGTCATCTCTAAGTGTTTGAACAAAATATCGATCTGGCCACATTGATAGAAGGATAGTCCCTCAGTTCTAAGAAATGAATCATGCTTCGAGCATTTTATCTGTCCTAATTAAAGAAAAGGGAAAACACTCACCATTTTCATTCAGCCTCTCCAGAAGTTGGTTCCGAGTTGGGAGTGCATACATACCAGCACAGACAGCAGTCCTGACAGCCCATGTATGATATGGTGCACAAACTTTGGCATATGCTGTTGAAGCTGCATCTCTCAATGAGTTATACCTGTAGAGAGCAAATCAAATAGCATCAACAATTGTATCAAATCACGGGTAACTAAGGGTCCATTTGGTACTCAAAAAATGCTGGGGAAAGAAACTAGGGAGGAGAAATAGGAGTCAAATTGGAGAAAAAAAAAGAAAATTTTGGAGGGTAGATAAATGATACTCAGTATGTTGAAACACAATGGATTAGTTTTAGATATTCAATTAAACTCTATTTACTTATTTATATACTTTGGGTATATGTAAAGAAAGGTTTGAATAAACTATCATAATTCATTTTTCCAAAGTAAAACCAGACATAAGAGAGTTATTTCCGTTGGCATTTGATTCCATCTCCCTAGCATTTTCCGGGTTACAGAAAAGAACATGTGGGAAAATTAAGCGCATACTCGGACGACATAAAATTCTGGAATATATCTTTGATAAGATGTAAACCCTGCCTAACTCTGCGTAAATTGCGGGATAAACTCCCTGCTGTTTTGACAGTGTCATTTTTTACATCATAATCAAGAATACTTTCTAAAGTTTTGTATCTCTTGGATGCATCAGCGAGGCTATGAACCTGAGAGGATAGAGAAGATCATAATTATAAGGCAATAAATGTATGAACAATGACAATAAGCACAAAAGAAGAGCAAAAGTGAGACAATGAGATCTTCTTAGTGATCATACATGGATGTTTTCAATTCAAGTAGTAATTTGAAAGGTTTACACTTCAGCATGTCCCTAACCTTGACTAGAAACATGATAGAAATTCCCATAAATTGTAATGATACTAGCTACAATTACCAAAACCCCGTCAAACACTTCTCATCTGCTCTAATTTATGCCAATAACACTCATTTATACCTGATTTTATGTCAACTCTAATTTATGTCAATAACAATTCTCATCAAACACTTATGTCAATCACATGATTCTACTTTTTCCACTTTGTTTTACAACCAGCTTGGTATTAGTGTATTACAATTATAAAATGCTTAACTAGATGTTTGAGAATGAGATGATGAGGGGCTGTTTAAGTGTCTATTTTGCAACAACTATAGCTTTAATTATTTGAAAAAAGCTATCTAACAACAGCGTTTAGCTTTAACGTTTTGAAAGTTAATCCTCACTATTAAGAATAATCCAAAAAAGCTAAATGGTATCAAATAATTTTGTAGAAGACGAGTGCTGTGATTTCTAATCTTTTGAATGTTGTACTCCTTTTAAGTTGTTCTATCGATAAACAAACTTTTGGAACTCCCATACTGGCTCTAGGTGCTGAAATTTCAAAGATAGCTATCTGTTTCAATCAATCTATTTCTGAAGAGAGTAAGCAATGGAGAAGAATACAAAACCTTAGCAGCATATTCAAGCTCGGCGAATTTAAAGGCAATCCCTAAACACCCAAAAAGGACCGAAACCAGAGAGCACGCCTCGCAGAAGGGCTTCAACCTGATAAAACCGCACCCCTCCGTTTCCATCTCCGCGAGAAGGCGCTCAAACGCGTCCGCCACCGCCGACAACGGCGTCCTGGACCCGTCGCCGGCGACATCCTCCTCCATAGAATCTCCGGAAATCCCCGCGCCAGATGCTTCCGCCGTCGTCACCCTCCGCGAGAGAAGAAGAACATCGTTTCAATTCCGGTCAACCGCTTTCGGAAATTCAAAAAAAGGGGGGGATCGGGAGAGATGAAAATTGAAAAGCGTCTTGGAAGGAAGCTTACCGGTTGGAGCAACAATGGAGTTTTGGAGTAGTGGAGAAGACGGATCGGAATCGGGAGGCCATAATTCTGTGAGTCTGTTAGAACTAAGTTTGCGTTCTTCCCTCCAAATTTAACTCCCAATTTTGGTCGTGACGATCGATGGAACCAATGTTTAGAAGAAAGACAAAAAGTCCAGTCCGGAGAAATTATTTTTTTAAAAAAAAAAAGAAAGTTGACTAATTTATACGCCCTTGAAGTATTAAAATTTTGGACCAACCATCAATGCCCTTGCCAATAAATGATTTTATATCTAAGCACGCACATGATAATACTTCGGTTCAAAAATGTTCTTCTTATTTGAATTTTTACGGTCTTCAAAATTGTACTTTGACCACTAATATCTTTATTTATACATGGATATATTTTATAAATATTTAATATTTGAAAACTATATTTCAAAATGAATATATTCATATTAAAGTTATATCGTAATACAATATATTTTTTCCACATATCATAGTTAAAATTTACAAACTTTGACCAAGAAAAGTCAAATGGAAAGAATATTTCTGGACAGAGGAAGTATAAATTACATAAATTATTATTATCTGCATAAATATAAAATAATCTATATTGTCTTGCATGGAGACATGGATAGTGAGTTCCTAGTATTATCTTAGATATTTATCCTACATCGTCCCAATAGAGTTGGGTCTGGAAAAGTGCGTACGTTACACTTATTATAAAGGAGATTGTTTTCATTGGATTATATGCTCCAGCAACACACATAATACAAGATCACAGAAGAAACATAAAACAGAGAAAACATTGAGCACGAGGAAGCAAAACACAAAGCAAATATTAATGGAAAGAAAGCACACCAAGTAAACAGCATCAAACATAAAAAGAATACAACAAATTTTGAAAACTGCCATCGAACTCAATCTGTCTACCTTACTACTATAATCCAATATCTCCAAATGTTCCTAGGTTTACCCCTTCCTAGATTCATTGTCACACTATGATTAGAAAATTTGAAAAATTAAGCCCCTAAGCATAGCTCAAAAGCAAAGACCTAAACTGATATAGTGTTTGTCATACAAGATCAGTGTGCAAGTTATAATACTCTTGTTGAAAGTTATTCGAGTAGACCTCACAATTAATCTAAAGTAAAGAGACTATTTTCAACTCACCATATGCTCAAGTAACAAATTGAGGCACATTCTACATTTTATCTCTTTCACAATCTCTGAGGGTACAAGGGAACCCCTAGGGTGGGGGTTCCTTTTTTTTAAAAAAAAAGAAAGTGACGAGTGAAGATGAGAGTCTGATAGCTTTCAAGTTTTTTGCCCAACTACAACGGTAGTGTCGGAATATCTTCGTTGTTACTTTGTGTGGACCATTTTATTTCTAGATTCTTCTTCATTTGTTAGTTGCTCAATAATACAGGCTTTCATTCGATTAATGTTAGCATTTTGTATAAAATTTATAGTGTATCCTTTCGCCATTTTTTAATGTTACCTCTTCCACCTTTTCAATTAATGAGGAATGCTTTTAATTAATTTACCTCTTCCAACTTTTTTTTAAAAAAATATGTGAAATAGTTATTCTTTTCTTTTAAAAGAACGTGAAATGCTTATTTAGATCACATGATAAAGGAGTGAAGTTTTCTAACGTATAAAGGAAATATTAATAGAAGAGATACAAAAACTAGAACATAAATAATTTATTGTTTCGATTTATCCTTCAGAAAAAATGTCAAACGGTAGCATTTAATTTTAATATTTTCAAAATTAATATGTATGCACAATTAAAAAATTATCCAAAATTAAATATAAATTAAACTTGTTGAAAAATTATAATATTGCTATGTAATTTTCTTAAATGTTGAGGACTAATTCTAGATTGGAATCAGAATTGGAAGAACATGCATGACAAAGATAGGTTATTAAGAAAAACTGATCAAGACCAAAACAATCTTGGCCAATGGTATTACACATTTGACATTTAGATGATGTTGAAAATAATAGATTTTGTTGAAAACATATACGGATTATAGAATAAAAATAACTTATGTATAAAAAGTCATACTCACAGTACTACATTTTTCTCATCTGTAAACTTTGTTAAAGAACTAAAAATTAAAAAAATAATTGATGTACCAAAATTCCTCTTATTGTTTATTATCAGCCCCAAATGAGATTTATATTTTTAGAAATTCATCATTTTTGACCCCGAGAATTTAATACCAAATATCTCATACATTATTAATATACTTTCTCCATTCCTAAAAATATACTCTGTATAATTTTGATACTATTTTTTTAATTATTTTCTTATTTTATAATAAAGTATGATATGATGTGTAAGATATAGAAATCATAACTAAAAAACAATATCAAATTTACTTATTTTTAGAACGCAGCTTTTTTTATCTTTGAAAAAGTTTATGGGACAGAGAGAATAATTAGAATAATTTCTTATTTTTCTTAAATCTCGTATTCGTCAACGTGACAATAATTTAGAGACGGAGAGAGCATATGATCCTTCAACAAAGTGTTCATAAAACCACTCATCAAAAATATGAAATGTGGATTTGAATTCTCAACTTCATTCCATGGGAAATATGAACATGGTTACAAGGTACCAAACATGGACATAATAAGAGTAATAATAATATAATTATAAGAGAGTTGTGATTAGACACACAAAAGACACCAAGAACATGAAATCCCTTGTAGTCACAGTTCACAGAAGAAGATAGAAGAGAATTATTATATAGCTATAAAAACTCCCCATTTCCCCATAGTAATAATCACTCAAACTCATGCATGTGATCTAACAGATAGTTTGCAGCCAACTCTTCGTTCTTGTTGCACGCGAAGAACACTTGCAGCACAAGCGCCCGATCAAACCCCATCCCTTCAAGCTGAAAAACATTTGACGAATGAAGATTTATTCCCAATTTATGCAAATATTTTCATGTTTTTTATACAGTGATACTATACACAATATTGTAGTAGTAGGACAAACATGATTTTTTTCTCTCATTGATGCACAATTCTGCAAAGTTTGTTTCTCTGTGCTTATCAGCTGGTCAAGACAACTTATAAGCTTTTTTTAACTTATAAGTTAGCTGATGACCGTGCTTATATATAAGTTGGCTTATAAGTTGCGTATTAAGCCAGTTTTTTCATTTCACCATTTTGACTAGCACAGAGAAACACCCCCATAGCCTTGGAGAAAGTAAAAACTTACACGTTCTATTGCTTCGCGCTCTTCAGGTGTTACTTGTATAGGCTGAGGCATTGCAGCTGCAAGCTGCCCAAGTACGTTGCTGACAAAAAAACAAAAAAAATGAACCATTAGGTGTGTAATTGTGTATACCAATCGCGTATACCAAAAGTCCAAAACATAGGTCTAAATGTACCCTTCTCCTCCTTCAGCTGGTTCATTGAGGATGCGAAGAAAATCTGCCTGGTGCTCCTGTATAAGCCTCATTAATTGAGGATTCTGTTTTCCAAGCTCCTGAAGCATGGGCTGCCCCACAAAAAAACAAAGAAATAAATGAGATCTATATAAATTTGATATCTCAATAAACCACGGATTTCTAGAATAGAGTGCCAAACCTGCAAGATTTGTGGATTGGCTTGAACCATTGTTCTCAAGGCTTGAAACTGAAAACAAAAATTGTGTTTTGAACATAAAAGATAGTCAACATATCCCATTATCACTGCCTTGTGAAAGAATTGGGGCATGATTCAGGTAAGTAAGAAAACAGGAGTGAAAGGTAAACCTGCTGGCTATTTCGTAAAAAATCCAAGGACTGTGCACCTCCTGCATTGGCACCCATGCCTGGAAAACCCTGTCAAGATATACTAAATTGTTCAAATCCGATGGGATAAATAAAACTTGCTAAAAAAAATAAGTGAACTTAGCTCTACCTGTGGAAATAAATCTAGAGGATTTGCATTTGGTCCACTTGAGGGAGCAATCACAGGTTGGGTTGCTTGCTGAGGTTGAGCAGGCTGGTTTGCAGCTTGCTCTGCAGGTGGTAGGCTACCACCTCCAGAAGGAGGGACTTCAGCTGTCTCGGGAATACCCTAAAAAAAGAACCATTCAAATTAAACTCATATTACACAAGAAAGTCTTTTTAAAAGCTCGATATAGATCCTTCTATATGTACAAATGCAAACTACAATCCAAGATAAATGCAAACACAAAGAAGAAGCCTTACAGAATATAAATATTCAACAGCCCTCTCAGGGTTGTTATAAGCAGCACGCAGGGCCCGAACAACAGTGTCCCTTTCCCAGGTTCCCCCGCCCATGTCAAGAATCTGTTGAATTGCTACATCAAGGGTGCTGCCTGCGACCAAACTAGAAGCTGCCTGACCATAAACATCTCCTGATCTGTCCATGTAAATTGTATTAGGGGTAAAAGATAAAATATCCACACACAAGTTCTTGATTATATAGATGTAATTATGTAATCAAGTAATTATGTAATCAAACAGAATGCCCCAAGTTCTTCACTTGAAGGTTGATCTCACCCAGTAGGTGCCACAGGTGCAGGAGAGGGAGTCGCTGCAGGAGCAGGAGTTGGCCTGCAAGGATTTACACGTTATATAGATTATAAAAATTCTAAATGAGAGAATGATAAATTGACTCGTATTAAAAGCGAAAACATTGAAAATAGTGAAGCATACTCAGAACCATCTTTACTGGTGAACACAGAAATTGCAAGAACATTTTGAAGCAGAAAACTTACGCTACTGTTGTAGGAGCTGGAGTTGAGCTAGCAGGTGGGTTGCTAGGTTGTGTTTCCTGCAGATGCATAGAACAAGGTTTAGTTGTCATTCACAAGTCACATAATATGGTACGGATTATGGTATAATGATAAATGCAGCCAATAAAAGAAAGACAATCCTAGTCCTCTTTCTCTTTTAGTTGTGGACATAGAACTAAAGGAATTACTGGGACCTAAATGGATATACATTTGAAGATTAGTACAAAGAAAATACTACTCTATCCAAGAATTGCGAAAACTTGGAACATAATAGAAATCTTTTTTGCATTGGGTGGAAAGCTATACAAAAAGACATTGTGCATGAGATACTACATATAGGAAACATGCACAAAGATAATACATAATGTGCAGTATTACAGTAATACCAACCCTGGTTGTTGGTGTAGCTGATGCTGAACCTTCTCCAGACGAAGTCTTACTCTGAAAATGCAACAAATTTGAAAACCCAGATAGAAAAAATATCAGTGAAGATTAAAAATCATTTGCACCTTCACATTGACCACAACAGTATTATAAAAATGTGTGCGCATGTGAGAGCATGTAGGGGTCCTCAGTTACTGTGGATACTTAACGCATGTCTTGGCAAAGAAAGGTCTCAATCAGTTATTCAAGTAACAGTGGATAGTAAACGAGCTATGGCTTACTTGAAGACCCCAAATATAATTATGAAAATAAACTGGTCAACCATCATAATTTAAACTTATGTAGTATGCCAGCTTTTGTGAGGTGAACTGGGTTTGTTGTTAGTTGAGGTAATTTGTAGTTTCAGAAAGGAAAAAATGGATCAACAAGAATCTAGAGCACCAAATCTACAAGTTTTCCATTTGTTGAAGGCATTCAGAAGGTAATATGCAGTTTTCCTGTAAAGAAAACACACTTTGACAAGAAAATAGAAGGTATATCTACATTATGGCATACCAATGTGGCAATGTGCTACTAAACCTTCCCAGCTTTTAGAAGCTAGATATGGATTCTAGGCAATTTAGCAAGGCTACTATGTTAACAAAATCTTTTAACATATTAATCATGGTGAATCCTGCTCGTATTTAATTCATATTGTACTTAATGATTGGTATGGTTTGATCATTAACAGCAATAGAGCATGGTTTAAGATCTCTTCATCAAGTGTGTTAATAGCACTAGAGATTTTACCTTTGACATCATGACAACAACGAAACTGTTTTCAGCAACTTTATTCTCCTCCAGAGTAGTTCCATCTTTAAGAACTTTTCCCTGGTGGATAAGCATCAGTTTGGCAGCAGGATAAACATCTGATCCTTGAACAGTCTCTATGTTCTTCTTGACATCAGCAATCTAAAATCAATGTAATAGCTCAAATTATACTTCACCATCAAGGCAGCAATAGATTAAACCCAACAATTGGAAACCTTAGGGGTACAATTATTGTTAAATATTCCCCATTAGTGACAAGAACTCCCCATTTCTGCTAGTTTTTGAAGCTAAATGAGACAGAAAGCTAAATCTGTCAACTTGTCTTCGCCGAAAGATCACAAAATCCCAAATTTTCACAATTAACGAAGCATTAAAGTGTCTCAAAACACCACAGATCGAATGAAGTCAATTCAGTTCCCAGATCAAAAACCTCATCAAAACAGAGACGATGATAACACAAACCAACATTAATGCCTCAAAAAAACCGCAGATCGAATGAAGTTCATTCAGTTCCCTAATTAATAACCTCAATTGAACACAATGATAAAGGAATTCGCAGTCCTGATTCCACAAAACACTCAACTTTCATCCAATTGAATCGAAAATTAAAAGGAATGCAAGCTAAAACATATGAATCAACAACGCAAAAAAAAAAAAAAACCCTTGCCGATCACATGTACTCTCATCTACCAAATAAAAAAATAGCGATAATTCAGCATACGGTTGAAAGATAAACAAGGGGGAAAGAACAGTACCGTATCTTCTGGTTTCACTTCGATTTCGAAGTGGGATCCTTTGAGAGTCTTCACGAAAACTTTCATCTTTTTTTTTTTTGCTCTCTTCTCTTTGATTTCTCGGAAGGAACTTGAATCAGGAGAGTCGCTATCGGAAAGGGAGGATATAAAAAACCCAAAGGGCAAGCAAAGGTTGAAAGGATTTAATCTAATGGGGGCTTTCTTCTTACACTTTAAAACCTCTCAATACAATATCTATTGGGCCTCTCTTTTCATAGGGCTTGTTCTAAATGTTTTTTTACTCGTGTTGCTAAATTCACCTAAAAAAATAGCTATATCCACCTCTTTTGCTTAAATTTGTTAAATCTACGGCAATGTTAAAGTTATATTATTGGTGTGAATTTAGAAAATATAAAAAAAAAATATGTGGATATAACTATTTTTGGAGTAGATTTAGCAACACTCTTTTTTATATGATATCATCTAATTGGCTCGCACAATTTTGTAAGTGATAATCGCTATCTGTATTTGTATCTGTTTATATGAAAATATCATTATCCTTTTTTAATTGATATTTTCATATTAACATACTCCCTCCGTCCCGTGAAACATGAGAGTTTTGCTTTTTATGAGGGATTTAAAGGGAGTGTATTTTGGTATTGAATTTCCAAAAATGTCCTTTGATGTAATAGGTAAAAGTATGATTTGATGGATAGATTATTAGTAAAAAGGTATGATGTGATAGTTAGAGTATGAAAAAGTAAGGGGTAAAAGTGACTTTTTAATAGAAATGAGAAGTGTTTTGTGGGACGGATAAAAAAAGAAAGGAGAAATGTTTTATGGGACGGAGGGAGTATTTGATTAAAGATAATCGATTGATAAACGGATATGTAAAATTGTAAATATGTGTATATGTTGTTTTTGTGTTGTTTTGTGTGAATGTGTGTTCAAATAGTTTCTAATCATTTAACTGAAAGCCCAAATGTTTGCACATGTAAAGTTTCATTAGGGTCCGTTTGCTACACGGAATTGACGAAATTGAAATTTAATTGGAAACTGAAATTCTATGAAATTGAATTGGATGAAATTGAATTCTTTAATTCCTATTCACTTTTGGCATTATCTATTCCAAATTCACATAATTTTGTGCTACCAAACAACAGAATTGGAATTGTTTATTATTAGAGGGAAGAGGTTGTTTACTATTACTTGAACTCTCCCAAATGTAGGACATGCTCTTTTTATATTAAAAGGAGTTCACTAATTCTATTAGAACTAATTATCTATCCTGCCGATTCAATAAAAGCATCGAGATAAGAAACCGAAAAGAAACCCTCGAAGGAGCTTAAAATTTCGCTCACCTAAAAAAATTATGTTACAAATAATGGTAAAAGAACTAAATGTAATCTTGATATCTCCAAGGCCGACCAACATTCTTCTTCGGTCGATTCGCTATAACTATCTTAGGCGGGGCTTTTGATTGGGCCTGGACGTCCTCTTTCCGCTCTGTATTAATCAGAGCACCAGTTGGTAATGAAAACATTGTATGGGACTTGATCATATATGATGCCTCAACCCGTCTAAAAATATCATTATTTTGTTTTTTTAAAGATCATTAATTAATTAATTTTTTTATTAAGGTAATATTTTTAATTGATCATTGAATCAGTGTCGTGGTGTTGCTGATAGTAGTGTGTGTGCGGCAAATAGATGAAAGTCTGATGGCAGTTGCATATGGTATTGTGGTGGGCGAACGATGGGAGTGTCCCTTAGAAGATAGTATCGCGCCGGTTGGCGATGGTGGTGTGACCCTATTTAAAACTTTAAATAAAGGGCATTAGTGTTTTATTTATTAAATTACACTTGATTAAAATATTAGCACTATTATGTTATACTTTCATACTTATTTAGTTTTATTTAGGAATTCTTTTTTAAAATAGGTATCATTGTTTTCTTGTTGTGTCCTTATTGTCTACGTATGTGTTGTTTGCTTCAAACTTTGTTTTTTATTTATGTGGAATAAGGTACAACACTTTTCATCCAAGAATTGTGTGGTTCATACATTATATTAGAATTTTTGTGTCATTTGCTTTTAAATTTTTAAAAATTGCACAAGTTTACCCTAAATTTTTAAAATATTACCAATGTCCATAAACTTTCAGAAATGTTACACCAATTATCTCTCTGTGCCGAATTTGGGATTGTGTTAATCATGAGCTGATCAATATACATATTGGAACTTGATGGAGATATCATGGATTGATGAAGAGCTTTATCGACTCATGTTCGACCTTCGAATTCGGTTATCGACTATTAAATCGAGAATAATTATCTAGGGTTTTAAAATGTTAAAAATATGGAAAATAGTGTTTGTGAAAGGACACACGTGCAATGTATGACTTTAGATAAATTCATATTTGCACTACATGAGTGTTTGATAAACGACTCTCAAATTTGGTACAGATGGAATATTAGTGCAATATTTTTAAAAGTTCAGGGGGCATTGAGTAGTTTTTAAAGTTTAGAGGAAATTTGTACACTTTTTAAAAAATTTAGATGTAAATGATGCAAAAAAAAAAACTCCTTCATATTATGAAATATTTCTTCTTTTTTTTGTATAAATTTCTATCTCGAGTGGAATCTCATTTTCGTAGTAATCACGTCAGATCAATATGATTATATGAAGCCTTATTTTGAGGCATAAAAATACGGAGTATTAAAATTTATATATACATTTGAATTAATGATAGAAGTTTAAAAGTCTGAAGTTAAGAGAGTATTTGAGAAAGATTAATTTGTGGGTAAAGTAATTTGCATAAAAGCTGAAAGCAGAATAGTCATATATCTACTTCTCTGAAATAACATTCTATCTACAAAATGATGGTAAAGAAAATCAGAAGTTGGTATCAGAGATGATAAAATGATTATCTTTTAAACCAGAAGCTAAATTTTAAAAAACAGTGCCAAACACTCTCCAAATGCATCCATAATTTATTCGTTTTATGCCAAATGGGCAAATGTAGTCTTAACAAGTTTTATAATTTTTACATTTTTTGAAAATGAATTACTCCGTATTTTTTTATTTTTAAACCTAAGAAGGCCATGTTCTTTTGTTTTGGAAAAATTAACTTCCAACTCATTTCAGCTCCTTCCTACTTTTTCTAATTTCTTCCAACAATGACTCAAGAAAGATTTTTTATATATGATGAATACTCCGTATATAATAATAATATATATCCGATTTTATAACATATCATCTCCAAAACGCACAAGGATAAAGTTTTTTGTATACATAGACCATAATTAGAGTTTTCTTACATATTTATTAGGGTGGTCATTTAACTGAGTGGCTTTTTAACACTTTTATCCATCCAACTTCTAATTTCTTTTAACTGCTTCCAGTTTCTTCCAACATCCAACTCCGAAATTCCAATCTAAAAGAACATACCTAAGTGTATTAAATTGGAGTAGATACAAGAGCGCCAAATGCTAAAAAGTGTATAAAAGAGTGCTCAGCCATTTTTTAATTTACAAAAAGAGGTTTTCTATTTTGATTTGTGAAATTTGCATTAAATAAGACTAAAACATAATGACTTTCCTAATGTAGGACTTAAACTTTTTTATTCCCTAAATAGGACTTAATAATGACCTAGTGGAAGGAATAATGTCCAGTAATGATGAACATTTAGTTGAATAATGACTACATGATAATGACCAAAGGTCCTACATTGGGAAATAAAAACATATGGTCCTATATTGGGAAAGTCAATATGTTTTAGTCCTATTTAGGTAAATTTCTCATTTGATTTCTCACCTTCAACCTCCTCCTTCCTCATCACGGCGAAGTCACATTTACCATTCTGCCCTTCATCCTCTTTTCTTCAATTTCCCAATTTTGTTTTTTGCTTGATGATTGAGATGGGTTTTTCCTGTTTTTATCCTCGACAAACATAATATTTCAGTGTATTATTACAGAATTCTATTATAAAATAATAAAAAATTATAAAAGTCTAAAAAATAAATGGCATGGTTGGAGAAGCTAAAAATGAGATTTATAAATCACTGAATAATTAAATACTTTGTCCATTTTTTAAAATACTTCCTCTTTCATTTTTTTCCTCTTTCTCTAAAAGATTTCCACTTTTTATTAAAAAGCAACTTTTATCTATACTTTTTCTTACCCTACCTATCGTATCAAACTTTTTTCACTAATAATCTACTTATCACATTTTACTTTTATCTATCACATAAATGACAAAATTAAAAAGTCAACTTTAAATAACTCATCCTAATTTTTGCTCAAAATTAATATAAGAAGTGTTTATAGAAAGAGAGAAAGTGACATATAACTTCGAGATGCTCTAAGGTCAAGAGGTGTACCAATCTTCTCCTCATACTTTGTAAAAAGTGAGAAGCACACACCGTAAAGATCAGAAAATAAATATTTCACTAAACATACATAAAATAGGTACATTTAGTGCTTAGAACATTATTAGAGCAAAGACAATGGCGTGGGAACTGGCAAGGCACCACGCTTTGCGAGGCATGTATATGCATTCTCATCCTTTTTTTTGGAAGAAAAAGATTTTTTTGGGAAACAAAGAGGAGGTACTCTACCTTAGGATAAAATAGGTAAATAAATAAATTTTAACGGTCAAAATATATATAAATATTGACAAAAATAATGACTTCTCACGTATGATATGTTATCCTATTCACTTGTCATTGTCTAACTGATTTTTTTATATTGACTAGAATATGTCACATCAACATGTGAGATTTATTTACTACTCCCTCCGTCCCTAAATATTTGCCACACTTGTATTCCCGAGGCAAAATATCAAGTTTTTTCAATTCATTTTATTTACATATTGGTATATAAATAAAAAATAAAATTTACATATCAAAAAACTACATGAAAAGTTCTTCGAAATAAGAGGTGTCAAGAATATTTTATTTTATCAAATAACCAATGAAAACGTAGAAATAAACAAAAGTTTCCGCGACTGCTGAAAAAGCAAACGTTGTAAATATTTTGGGACGGGGGGAGTATTTGGATTGTTGATGGCCATAACACAACCCAAATAAAGTTGTACAAAAATTGTCCAAACTTGGACACAACACATCTCCTGCATTCAAATGGAAGTGATGGGGACATATTCACAGATCTGGCAAAGTGATTGTACAAAGAGTTATTGGCGACAAGAGAAGTATTTATGATCGAAGCCCACTTGCACAATTGCTCCTCAAAGGCCCAATTTTAATCTCAATCATTTTTTAAGGGAAAAGTCGAAAATAGAAGTAAAAATGTAAAATGTATTTAATCTTTAAATTATCTAAATACTTCTTTAATATATTTTTTTATTAAAATAATACTTAAAATTAATAAATAGAGCATTTTCTTTCATTCAAAATCCTAAAACTCCGTACAATTCTTTTTGTTCACTATTTCAAAATAAAAATTACTACCTACGGAGTATAATTCTAGAAAACTATCACCTAACTCATCTATCTCCACCCAATTCGTGGTGACGCCAGATGTCTTAATATATGAGTTTTTAAATTCGAGATAAAAATTATTATTTCCTATGACATGTTTTAGTTTATGATATTTGATCAAAATTATTTTTTTTTTAATTAATAAGACAATTGGACTGGAATTCAAAATAGAATTTATGCATTTAAAAACTAAATCAAAACCTCTGCAAAACAATTGATGACATAACTATATTAGTTTATCAGATAACTCACAAAAATGAGTAATAAAATAAAAAATAAAATTTAACCCTCTAAATCGTGTAAATGCCATTTAATTTGGGTCAGAGTGAATATGACATAGTTCACTATTAATCATTAGAGAGGATAAATCAATAGATGTTGGTAGTATACAAATGCATTACCAGACTTGATCAGATCACACCAGATCTAACTAGACAAGATTGGATCAGATCCAATCAGATCAAATCATATCCAATCAGATCACGTTCAATCAAATCTGATTTGATTAGATCAGATCAAACTTTCAAAAATTCAAATCAGATCAGATCAGGTGAACAGAACATAGCATTAGTCATGACCATAACTTACACATTAGAAAATACAATTCAATTCCTTCCAGATTTCCAACTATCCACCTCTCCTAGAGTCCTATGGGTGAACAAAAAAATCTAAGACATGTTTGTTTACGAATCGAAAAATAAATTTTTTAAAAATAATTCTAGCAAATTATAGCATAAATGGAATTATCAATATTACAAAATTGTACGGGATAAGTTTTCAATTCAAGAAATGAGAACTAAAAATCTTGAAACAGACTGCTACTACTAAAATATTTGTTGGGAAATGGAAAGTGTATCTTTTTTTGTAGAAAAAAATTAAATGAAGGAAGTAATAAGCTAATCAATTGATCATAATTCTTTTTTATTTTTCAACATTTTTTATTTTGATTTCTTTGAGACGACTTTAACCTATATTATTTTAGTCTCTTAAATTACTTTAGTACAACTCAATTTATGTATTTTTCTTTGAAAAAAGATTATTTGCAATCATGTTTTGTCAAAAGTTAGGCATAAACAATACACTTGTTTAGTATGGATGCATAAAAGTATTTGTGCATCATTTCTTTAAAAAAGTTGTTGATTAATTAATTTTTTAATAATAAAAATTATTTTTAACACTCAAAGGCCAAGTCACTACCACTATGTTTTGTGCAAGGAGTTTGAAGAAAAAAAATTAGATGGAAATTTTTTTTGTTGTTTGATTAGGGAGGAATAGGAAAAAAAGTTGAAGAAAAAAAAATAAGGAGAAATAAACAACTCCGTAAGAGAAAGAAAAACAAAATTCCTCATCTTTTGATAAAGAAAAGGATGTAAACATTTTCTTCTTTCTAATTGTTTGGACTCTTCATGTGATCTGATTATTAGATTTGATCTGATTTATTAAAATCTGATCTGATGTAAATATAATTATATTTTAAAAAAATTGACATGACATAATCTAATTTCTATAAGAATGTGTAATAAGTAATAAAAATAAGTTGATTGATCCGACTCCAAACATAATGTAAGGTATAATTTGACATTAGTATGACATAATATAATTCCATTTCTAATTAACATGATACCAAATTACCAATTTATTTTAGTCATGAAAATAAATTATACCTCTACCATCCAAAAATAAATACACTCTTTACTATTCAAAAGCCACACACTTTTTTATTTTTGTACTTGATCAGTTATTTGATAAAATAAATTTTTCTTTTTATCTCTTGTTGTATAGAGTTTTGACGTAGGTTTTAAATATGTAAGATTATTATTTTTAATTTCTATTACGAGTATGATTTTGAAATAAATTAAATTAATAAAATACTTAAAATTCACTCGAGGAAGAAAAAACTACACAATAGAATACTGTCCTTGAGGGGCGGGGCATTTCTTTTTTTCTTTTAATGGATAAGGAGAAGTATTAGATTCTTTTTTTGTTTCCTTTTTTCTTTATGCTTATTCTTTTTTAAATCAGAAGAAAATAGACAAATAAATTCCCCCTTCGATCTGGTTAGAGATCTCACCGTTTCATTTCAATGATTTAGATTTTGTTTGGAAATCGTTTTCGATTAGTATTACTGTTTTGGAAAAATTTTTAATGGAATAGAAAATTTGTGAAAACGATAACGCTAAAGGCTGACGGCAGAAACTTTTTCAAAACATCAACGCTAATCTCTAACGATGACAAACAAGACCTTAAAATAATGAAGAAAAAAATCTGCTTGTAATTCGTTTTCAATAAATACACTGGATATATTATGAATCGAATGATGTGACTCCGAAGTTTTTACGAATTAATAAGGGTAAAAAATATATTTTAACTAAAAGTAGTACGGAGTAGTATTTTTTGAGACGACAAAAAAGTATGAGTGAAATATTTTATTAGGAGGGAGGGCATATTTTATTATGAGTAGGTGGTTCTAGATGCTCTTAGACTTCGTTCCGTTCAACTTATTTTTTCTGATCTAATCTAATTTTTTGTAATTCTAATCTGATCTGGTCTGATCTGATTGAATCTAATCTAATGAGATCTGATCTGATATGATCGAATCTGCTTTGAGTGCTCCTATTTTATATCCTCCGAGATTACATTGTAATAGCCAGTCACCCTTCTATATTATTGCTAATCCGGTGTTCCATGAACGTATGAAGCATGATGATATTGATTGTCATACAGTTCGTGAAAGTGTCCAACGACACGAGGTATGCTCTTACTCATTATCAATTAGAGATATTTTTACTAAACCTTTGGCAAAACCTATTTTTGTAGAACTTTTCAAATATATGTTTTGCATAAATTTTATTTTTTATTTGTATAACAATTTTTAAATAAAATTAATTGAAAAGAATTTAAATTTTACTTCATTTCACATAAAAATACTAAAAACTCTCTTTTCTGAAAAAACTCTTCTCTTAACTCTTAACTCTGTTCGGATGATATAATAAATTAAATTAAATATGAGTAAAAATAATAATTAGAGAAATGCTTTCCAAAAAAATAATGAAATACTCGATACTCCGTGAGATTTACAATTACTACAGCCTAGATCTAAAACTTTTTTAATCGGCCGGCAAGGTTTCGGGTCTCCAAACACTATCACCCGACCCGAAAGAAAGATCCGAATCAAATAATCCATCCAGCGCGTCGTATTCACATCCCGAGTCGACGAATGCGAACGAGTCAAGACTCGGTATCTGTCCGTCCACGTCCCAAAAACCGCCGGCCAGTTCCGCCGAGTCGGAGGAAACGCGGATAATCTCCGAGTTCTCCGATTCCTGCGCGCCAGCTGGCGGGAGGCCGAGCTCGTCGTCTGAAGCACACAGCAGGAAACCGAGATCCGGCCGAGAATCGCCGGATTCCGACGTCAAATCGATGACTGTCTCCGCCGCCGCCGCCTGCGACGGAGACGGCGAAATTTCCTCCTCGAAGCTCTTCATGAACGACTCCAGATCCTGATTCTCCGCCGTGCAGAGGTCGAATAAATCAAGGTCATCCAGAAGGTCTTCCCGGAGGCGCTTTACCTCGGGAGATCCGTCGCCGAACTCGTCCGAGTCATCGCGAACTCGCTTCTTGCAAATAGGATCTTCCATTACAGAACAAGGGGAAACAAACAAGAAGATCAAATCTTAATCGCCGTATTATTATTATTATTATTATTATTATTATTATTATTATTATTTCTTTTGAATTCGTACACAAGAGAGAGAAAAAGCAGTTGAGATGTGGAGAGGGAGCGAGAGGGAAGAGGCTTTTATAGTGCAGACCAGAAGAGAGAGAAAGTAGAGAGAGAAAAGGAAAAAGATGAGAGGAAGAGAGAGAGAGAGTGATGGGGACGGAGGCGCGTGGGTGGGGGAATACGGGAGATGGGGCCCATCATCACGGACGTCTCGTGTTTTGGTTCACATTTTATTCTCTCCCCTATTTTCTTTTTAAACAAAAATGTCACTTCATTATTCTCTCTCCCTCGGTTTGACACATATTTTAATGAAATTAAAATTGGTGGATTTAAATTAATGCAGAGGAAAAAATGATAAACCACAAGCACTTTTCAAAACAAAAAAAAAACGAAACATGAAGCTTTTCTAGAACATTTCAAGAAGGGAACATAAGATGTGAAATTTGTACTAAGTAGTACTAAAACATACCGCCTCCGTCCCCAATTTGATTACGAATTGCGGTTTATAGAGAAAAATATCTCACTTTTTGAAATTATTTTATTTACAAATCAGTATACCGATAAGAAATAAAAATTATATATTAAAAACTTTGTCAAAAGTTCTATAAAACAAAAGGTGATAAAAATATTTTATTTTATCAAATAGTTAATGAAATCGCGTAAACAAACAAAAGTTATCGAGAGGATATAGAAAAAAATTGTAATTTAATTGGGAACAGAGGGAGTATGTCTTTTTTTAATATAGTACTTAAATTTTTTTATTTTCTAAATAATATTAAATAATACCTAATAGCAGGAACAATGTTCATTGTTGTTGGACATTTAGTTTGAACAATGTTTAGTGGCGGTGTACATTTACTTGAATAATGATCACTGGACATTGAACAATGGTACTATATTAGAAATTAAAAATATATGGTACTATATTAGAAAAATAACTATGTTCTAGTATTATTTAGGTAAATTCCCCACATAAAATTAATTTGAAAAGTATGTAGTAACTCATTAAAGTGTTGAGACCATGCATGCCCTTACCCCAATCGCGCATTAGTTTGAGTAGCCAATATACTTTGGTCACCTTTCTCCTCTTCTTCCGGTGTGGGAGGAGTTTGCCACCCAACAAACCTCTCCTCAAACTAACAGACACACAACTCGTGACCTCCCCTTCAGCGATTGTCCATTTGATCTGTCACCATCTTGCACTGCCACTACACACCTGCAGGACACGCCGCCCGACCTTCTCCTGCCGGAAAGACTTTTGACACAAGGAATACCGTATACCACCAATCCACTCAGGTCACACCATTTCTTGTATTGATGTTAACACCAAACGGGACATGTTGCCCGACTACCATTTGTCAGAAAGACTTTCGACACAAGGCACTGTAAAGTACCCGAATCATCTCATGACATTGAGAAGCTATGTCATGAGAGCTACAATGAAAAAATTAAATAAAAATTATGAATAATGTAAAAAACGGAGAGGCGAGGTGAGAAGACAATAGCTTTTTAGGTGTTTTCGAGCGTAGCTGAAAACTAATGGAATGCTAGAGTGGCAGGGTAAGCGTACAAGAGAAAGAAGGATAATGAGGTAATGTGAGTTTAAAGTAGAAGGGAAAAGAATGAAGGATAATGAGGTAATATGAGTATTAAAGTAAAAGGGAAAAGAAAGAAGGATAATAAGGTACAAGAGAAATGGTTGCACAAAAAATGTATCTCATTTGTACACTATCACTTTACTCACCATACATTTCTTATTCATTCTCTAATTTTCTTAGCCACATTCAAAGACTCAAAGTTGCATGGTGGACAGACTATGTAGTACATTTGGTGCATACTTTTAGTGTACCCTAGTAGTTTCCCAATTTTACATTAGAGATATAAGTATTAGTTTGATGAGATTGAAAGTAAAAACTGAATTTCTAAAAATGGTCTTTAATAAGAATTAATTATGTGGTACTTTATAATTGCGATTTATTTCTTTGGTAAACTTTCAAGTAGAGAAAGATTGTGGGCTACTAAAAATTTAATAAGACCAATTACAAAGTACAACATAATATAACTACATCATTCATTCTCACAATTTTTTCTCTCTTATACATCGCTCTTACCTTTAAATGGAAACATGGTCTTTAATAAGAAAATTATTACTCATGTCTTGTGTTGAATTTTAGTAAAAACTGATCTGCGTTTCATTAATCACAAACCACGTATTTATACAAGTATACAAATGGGCTAAACTATATGTGCCCTAACAAAATAGTGGGCTTAATTACAAATATCCACTAACACTCACTCTCAAGTTGGCCAACTTGCACAAAATAAAATCAAAAGCAGGTTTGGATACATATTTGGTAAAAATGCTTGCCAGCTGATAATGAGTAGGAATATACCGAGTAGACACTTCCTGGCACTGAACGGATTCACGAACGGCATGGAACACTAGATTAGCTGCAATATATAACGCTGACCGAGAGAAGTATCCACCAGGCATTCGCCATGGCTCGGTACTCTGCCTTAGCAAAGGATCGGGAGATAGTAGTTTGCTTCTTGGTCTTCCATGACACATGAGAAGTACCAAGCATAACAAAATATCCGCTAACCGAGCAACGAGACAACGAACAACTGGCTCAATCAGAATCACAATAAGTCGAGATCTAAAGATTGTTGTTGGCACTTAACAAACTACCCTTGCCAAGGTGTCTTTTAATGTAGGGAATGACATGCATAACTGTGTTCATATGATCCAAAGTAGGAGCCTGCATAAATTGAGATAAAACATGAATTGCATGACATATATCAGAACGAGTGATAATCAAATAAATCAAGCGGCACACTAGCTGACGATATCAAGCAGGATCATGAATAGGAAGGGCTACGAATGTGCTCAACCCGTGTGTAGTCGACAAGGGTGTTGTAGAAATAACGTAATGATAACAATAATAATAGAAATAATAATAATAATAACAATAAAAATAATAATAATAATAGAAATAATTATAATAACAATAACAATGATAATAATAATAGTAATATTAATAGTAATGATAATGATAATGATAACAATAGTTATAATAGTAATAATCATAATAATAGTAACAGTGATATGATAGTACTAATAGTAAAATAATAATAATAATGTTTAGATCTGATTTGACTGAACCTTATCTGATCTGATCTGATTAGATGTGATCTGAATAGATCTAGTCTGGTCTGATCTGGTCTAATTTTAATATGAATAAGTAATAAGCAGAAAAAATAAATTGAACAAAACGCTTCCATACTCTATTTATTCTTATTTAACTATCTGTTTCGCTTTGCGTGTCAAATATTTGACTAACTATATATAATAATATACAATGAATTAAAATATAATAATTATACCACAGTATTGCTATTGAAAAATACTTTAAATATATTACTTAAATATATTTTAAGATTATTTTTAATAATTTTTTTAATATATTTTAAGATATATTTTTTTAATCAAATTTTAAGATCGAAAAGTGAACCGAACAGTTAAATATAAATGAAGGCAGTATATTCCAAAAACAATGGGCCGGGCCAGGCGACACTCTGCCCATGCCCTGACCCATGTGCTCCTAGAATTTTCATATGTTTACACTAGTGTCTCGAGAATTGATATATGTTTATAATTGTCCTCCAAATATTTGGATAATGATGTAAGCATATACTATTATTAAACACAATGTCTTTTGCATAAAATTATGGAAAAATTAATACATATACTCTCAAAAAATACGAGTTTTTACGAAAATACTTCCGGATTTGATTAGTTCATATGTGGAAAAAATGTGACATATATTTTGAATTTCCATTTTAATTTTATAAAAAATGGGAATCATAAGTCTTTTTTAGACGCACTGTGTTCGTACTTTTGTTTCTTTCGTATTGCATTTTTCATCTCCTTCATAATCTTATTCTTTTTATTTGATTTCCCTCATAAGTTTAAAATTTTAATTAATACTCCATCTATTATAAGTTAGTAGCTCAGGTTTGATTCTCCACGGAGTTTAATAAAATAAAATTATAGAATTGAAAGTGATGTAAATGAAGTGATTACCTATACCAAAAATACAGATAAATAAACTTTAGTTCTTTAAATAATTAAAAGACCTAGGACTCAAACTTCTCCCTTGGTTTAATTGGTAGAAAGCCACTCTCCAAGATTAATGGGAAAGTTTACCCATATTCAAGTCCCCAGTAGAGATTGTATCCATTTTTTTAAAATTTAAAATAAAAAAGTACTCAAAATAGAGGTTTGTTTTTCTAGTTGACCGGGCAAATGAGGAGTAACGTTGTGAAGAAATAAAAAAGTTAGAAGTAAGATCGATTTCTAGGCAAATTCTAGAAATTGACCGGGCAAATGAGGAGTAACGATGTGTAAACACCATGGGCCTACATATGGGTAAAATAAGCATTTTTTTACTACCTAAATAAGTATTTGTTTTTTTAAAATAATAAAAAAGATAAAAAAATATTTTTTTATGTGAAAAGGTCTAGAAAAATAATACTCCGTATGATATTGGTCTAATTGGGGCACTTACAATGGTGTATTCAACCCAAAGGTACGTGGTTCATGCCCTCTTAATCATCCCCCTAATTCCCTTGTCCGAGCTCGCCCCATGGGGAAATAAAAGCAGAGGTAGCAACGGTTTTACGTCGAGACTTACTTCGAGATGGCGGCGGCCTATAAGCCTCCTTCCCGGCGGCGGCGACTCGGGCGAGCACGGACAACCTACAGTATGGCCGGTGGCAGAGCTTCTAACTAACGGTGGCGATCCCTTGGATGAAGTGGCGTGCCGTGGCGTCTTGGGCTGATGGTTTTAAGAATGAGTAAAGTGCATTGTTTACCCTGTACTCTTTAGAAATTGCATGCTTTACCCCTGAACTATAAAAAGTGCACCGTTTACCCTCGAACTCTTCGAAAATTGCACGATTTACCCCTGCATACTAAAAAATGCACCAAATACCCTTGAACAAATTAAAACGTTGCATCGTTAGTCCTAAACTATTAGATAGGGAGTGCGTTGCTTCCACGCACAAGAATTGCGAATATGATTCAACTGACCCTTGTGAATTTTCCAAAGTACCTTTCCCCAAAAATGTCGTCTTTATTTAAACGTTCAGGAGTAAACAATACAATTTTCGAAGAGTTTAGGGATATTTGGGGCAATTTTTATTGTTCAGGGGTAAAGCGTGCAATTTTTGAAGAATTCGGGGGTATTTGGTGCATTTTTTTAATGTTCGGGGGTAAACCGTGCAATTTTCAAAGAATTCGAGGGTAAACAGTGCACTTTTCTCTTTTAAGAATTAAGGAGTATACCCTGTATTTTTTTTTTTTATTTTAATTTGTAAATTGAATTTATGTTTAAAAATGAATTTAGGTCTTATTTTGAGAATAAAAATGTTAGAGTCTTAGGTCATGTTCTCTCCACTTGATCAGAATGATTTTGATCTGTTTGGAACAAGTTATGATCTCATCTGATCTGATTTCAATGTAGTTATATTTAAAGATGTTTTTAATCTGATATAACCTAATCTGGTCTGATTTGTTTTTATATGAATAAAATATATTTAAAGTAGTTTTCAATTTTATCTAATATGGCCTGATCTGGTCTGATTTGATTCTAATAAAAAAAAGTAATAAAAATAAAAATAAGTTGAAGAGAACACAATCTTATTTTAGACTTTTCCCTATTCTTAAATTTGAATTATCTTTTCGGTTTTATCAAATAATCAATATCACTCTATTCTTAAAAGCAGAGGAATTTTTTTCCCGCCCAATGCACTATAATCCTGCACCGTTGATATCAATGTACGAAAAAGATCTGCGGTTATGATTGGTTGTGTATTATTACCAATTTAGAAGGATATATTAAAGGAAGGAATTGAATGTTTTTACCACCGTGTGTTTTTTTCTAGAAACATAAAGGGTGTTATTGATAATTTTTTATTTTTTTACAACCGTGTAAAAAAAGGTAATTTATTCCTATGAAAATTAGCATTTTAAAAAAGGAAAGCTTTAAAGGAGGATATAACGTATATATTTACAACCGTGTTCTTTTTGTAAACAGATTAACAAGGAAAACAATTGAGAAATAAAAATTTACTTTATATTTTGATATCATTATTATTTTTTAAATATGTGATAAAAAAGGAAATTTATTCATACAAAACAATTATCAAATGACTCAGCACTTTACTGTACGAGAGAAATAATCCAATTGTATCTTTCCTCTAAGGGCCTGTTATTTAGAGTTTGAACTCATAACTTCCAGTTTGTTCCAGTTTTTTCCATTTTCTTCCAGTTTTTTCAAGTTCATTCAAGTTTTTTTCCAGTTTCTTCCAGTTTTTTCTAGTTTTCTTCTAATTTCTTCCAACTATATTTATTTTTTTCAAATTCTTTCTACTTTCTGACAAATCACTCTAAAAATATTATTATTATTATTACACCTTTTTTTAATTACAACTTTTATGTTTATAACTATAGTTTATAAATTATTTCATTTTTTCATTTCACTATTTTTATGATTCACATTCATTCTTCTAGTTTCTTCAACTTTTTAATATGAATAATATCGTTTTTTGTATATAAATCTACATGAAAAATTAGGAAACTATTTAAAAAATTATGGATAAATAGTTATATAGAATAATTTTTAATCTAAATTTATATAAGGTAAATTATATTTAAGGGCCTGGAAGAATAATATAATGAAAACCAAGAGAAAACTATATTTTGAAAAAGAAAAAATGACCCAAGAAGTGTAATATTTATGCTAATTTTATATTCTAATTATTTTTTTAAACTAGATTTTTATATATGAAAAATAATAATACTCGTAATATTTTTCTATTTTAAAGACAATCATTAAGATAACGTGATAACACCACCACTACCACCACCACCACCACCGACGACAACAACAACAACAACAATAATAATAATTTATAACAACAAGAATCGGAATGAGAATAATATAAAACCATACATAAATTTTTTTTAAGTTTTTTAAGATTTTTCAATTTTTTCTAGTTTTTCCAGTCACTTCCAGTTCCTTCAAGTTTCTTCCAACATTCAGCTTTTTTCCCGTTACTTTTTTGGACTTTGATTTAATTTTTTATTAATTTTTTTGGCTTGCTTTTATTTGGATGGCTTGCTAGGTTTAACAAGTCAAATTTATTTGTTAACAAGTATGCTAAAATATACCACATCCCTTGGAGATGAAAAAAAGGATTCACTTGCTATTATATACGGAGTAACTTTTAGCAGGTCATATTGATAAGGTTGGAGATGCTTTTATGAGTACGACATAATAATTCTAGTTCCAAACTAATTTTGAACTCTCTCTAGTCCAAAAAAATTTTATGTTTTGATTTTTTTAGTCAAATAATGATACTCTTTGATCATAACTTAAATATAATTTAAATTACTAAATAATATAAAAATTTGATGATGTATCAAACTATATCCTAAGATTAACACAATTATATTGAATTTATATTATAACTATATAATTTTCTTTTCATATAATTTATGGGCAAAGAATGTTATTATCTGATCAAAAGAATTAAAATAAAAAAGTTTTTAGGACAGAAAGAAGTAAAAAAATTGAAAGCTTTATTTAATTTTTTTGAAAAAACAAATGATTTTCCCAAAAAATAAATGGACGAGCTTTGGCCCATTGTCAACCCAACCTGCTGAAGCCGGTCCATATTGATTGCGTTCTAGATGGATTCATGTAATACCGCGTAATTCTTATCTTCTCAAAGAAGAGGACAACCCCATACGAAGTCCTTTCTCAAAATATTGGTGTGTTTGGAAAAGAGTTTTTCGGATTCTTTTTGGTATTTTTGACTCATTTTGGTTTATTTGACTTATCAAACTGCCAAAAGCATTGTTAAGTTAATGACTTTTTCACTTAGCTTTTTGATCCGAAATGCCAAAATCCAAAAAGCCAATAGGAGTACTTTTGAACTTAACATTTAGAAAAAAATATTTTTTAAATCATTTTCCTTGAAAAATATTTTATAATATATGTAAAAAAGTAAAAATAAAAGTTAAAAAATACAAAAATAAAAAAAATTAAATTTTCAAAAAATAGAAAATCAAAAGTAAAAATCATTAAAAAGTTATATATTAATAATTTCTTATGAATCATATGAAAATGACTTTTTATACTCCATATATTAATGATTTAATTTTTACATGTACAAAAATAAAAAACAAATATCGTGTGTGCGCGTGTGTTTATATATATATATATATATATATATATATATATATATATATATATATATATATATATATATATATATATATATATATCAAAACAGCTATTTTCAAACAGCTAATTTTACCAAATATTTTTAACGATAAGCCAACTCATCATGCTGGTCAAACCAGCTAAATTAAATAGCTATTTGGAATAGCCGATACAAACTGCCAACAGCCAACTGACAGCCAATATCCAAACAATTCCCAAGGCCATTATTCCGTATTATTATTATTATTATTATTATTATTATTATTATTATTATTATTATTATTATTATTATTATTATTATTATTATTATTATTATTATTATTATTATTATTATTATTATTATTATTATAGGGAGAGTAGAAATCATCAATTTTGTGAAAAGAGCACCGGGAGAGCTCCAAATGAACGTGTGTCATCTATTGAAACTAGATACCAGTGTCAACGGAACCTTGCCCTTATTACTATTGTTATTATTGTTGTTGTTAATATATATTAATTATTATTATTTTATATTTATGGTTATTTTTTAGAATCTTATATTTATGATTACTATTTGTATTATTATTATTAGTAATAATAGTGATAACAACTTTAATGATAATACTGTCCCTGTATGGGTCCTTATAAATTGTTCATTTTGTCTTCAAAGGGATTTAAAAAATTGTAAAAATATATCGAGAAGATGTTAAGTAGTAAAAAGTGCTCCGTAAGAGCTAATTTTTGTAAGAGAGCGATGTATTATGGTCTACATAAATATTCTTATGAAAAGAGAAAGATGAAAAGTGATTATACTTATGAGGTGTAATTGACGTAGGTGGAATGATTAGTTTGGGTTAAGACTTGGCGGGAGGTTTACCGGGGGGGTTAGAGGAGTAGGAATCATCAATTTCATGAACGGAAAATCGTAGGGGGACAGTGGCTTCCGTGGCCACTGGATTCCAGTGGCCATAGAACCGGGCTCAATTTTTAAGACATCTACAAAGAGGAAGTTATGTTATCATATTTTTTAAGACAATTAACATGACATCTGATCTAAATTTCTAACACAATTGACACTAGGCCAATAACTATTAGACAATAATAATAGTATTACTTGTGGTAGTATTGGTTGTGGTAGTGTTTCATTATTAGTCAGCTTCCTAATCCTATTTGTGGTAGATGTATTTTAGTTAGTCTCTATTATCTATTCCTATTTGTGTTAGGAGTCTCTTCTATATATACTTTATCATGTACTTCATAATTCAAGGAGCAATATTATTATTCCAATATTTCAACATGGTATCGGAGTCACTGCTTTTGGTGCTCTAAAAGAGTTCTTTGCTCCCACCGCCGCCACCGGTAATTCCGAAGACGGCGGCTCCACCCTACTCACCTGTATTTTCTTTTCTTTCTTTTATCCTCAAATCAACTTCTCCATTCAAAAAAAAGAAAGAAAAAACCCCTTGTTAAAATCACACAAAAAAAATCATCAAAGGAGGAACTTCTCTCTTGTCATCTCCATGGTTCTTCAAAAAAAACCTAACTCCACACAAACTCTCTCAACTCATCTTATCTTCTCAAAAAAAGAAAAAAAATGATTGTTGTTTCTCTCCAAATCATCATATCAAAATCTCAGACCCAAATCTTTTTTTCATCACCAATTCTTAACTCACTTTTTTCTCTTTCAAATCACTCATTCTAATCATCAACCTTCCTTCTCTTTCTCTTATGTTGAACCAATAAAAAATTCAAAGTAAATCAGCACAAAAGGAAAGTCAAGAGGGGAAGTAGTGAAAAAAGAAAGAATACCTCTACAACTCACCCCTTCAAGAAAGAAACAGGGCATTGCCCGAATCCAAGAAAATAAAAAGACAAAAAATGTCAAAGATCTTCAATCAAACAGGCACCTCCAGTAGCCTTCTATATTCTTCTTCGACGTGAGCAGCTACAAGCGCACGTCAACCTTCTCTCTTCTTCTTCGACATCAGCAGCTTACTAGCGTGCGTCAATCTTCTCTCTTCTCCAATGACGTCAGCAGCCACCGGCACACGTCAGACTTGTCTCTTCTCCAACGACGTGAGCAGCCACCGGCGTACGTCAGATTTCTCTCTTCTCAAAGTTTCCAGTTTCCAGTTAGTGTCCAAGCTTCCTCCTGCTTCAGCCAGAGTTCAACTTGAGGGGGAATGTTAGACAATAATAATAGTATTACCTGTGGTAGTATTGGTTGTGGTAGTGTTTCATTATTAGTCAGCTTCCTAATCTTATTTGTGGTAGATGTTGTATTTTAGTTAGTCTCCATTCTCTATTCCTAGTTGTGTTAGGAGTCTCTTCTATATATACTCTATCATGTACTTCATAATTCAAGGAGCAATATTATTATTCCAATATTTCAACAATAACGTTAGAGATTAGCGTTAGCATTTTGGATAAAAATTTAACGGTGCAGGTTACTTTGAAAACACTAACGTTAAACGCTGCCCGTCGATAGCCTTTTCAAAACGCTAACGCTAATCGCTAAAGCTATTCCCAAACAGACTCATTATACATCTACAAATGTTTTCATTTTTCTAAGATAACATCCATTTTCCAATGATTGATTATTTTTGCTAGTTTCTTCTTCTACATTTTTAATGCATTATCTACCTGATTTATTTTTATTTGTCTCATCAAGCAGATAAATCTAGAGTCAAAGATATTTTGTCTCTTATACGTTAATGAATTAATTAATACTTATTGTAGAATTTGTGAACTGAACTTGGTCTTCCAAGATAGACATAAGTCGGCTCATTTGGTCACTTAACGAGATTCCCACATCACTGGAAACAACATGGACAACAGATTGGGAGCCACTGCCGACTGGAGGTGCATCGCTGGGTTGCTGTCCGCGGCCAGGAGCAGCTACTGGGGTGCCCAGGATGCCGCAGCCTCCCTGATTGGCAGTGAATCCTCCCCCACGGCCCCCTCGACCGCCACGGGTACCAATTGAATGTCCACGTCCATCGGTATTTTTAGTGAAATGTGAGGGAAAACCAACCAGTTCAAAGCAGGTTTCGACGGTGTGATTTGTACGGCTGCAATGAGAACACATGAATTTGCCAGAGGAAGGTGGACGGCGAGCAGACCGTGCGGCGAAGGTGACAGATTCGGTGCGATCATCACGAGTACAAACAATATAGCGGTGACGTTCTTCTTGAGAGATCAAAGAGTAAGCGCGATCAATATCCCGCACAAGTTTGGTAGCCATAATTCGGGACCGAATGTGACCGAATTGCTCATCATCAAGCCCAAGGAGGAAATCAATGGTTTTATCACGCTCAACTTGAGCACGTGTGATGGCGGTAGCCTCACACTTACATCCATTAGTAGGATCCTTCGAACCATGCAATTGATTCCACAAAGTGATATAGTGATTGTTGTAAGAAACCACACTTTGACCCTTCTGTCGTAGAGAATTCAACTCAGATTTTAACTGATATATACGAGGCCCATTAGAACAACTGCAGCGCTTTTGTAAATCATCCCATAATTCTGAAGCTATGGTGTGAGAAACAATACTCGGTTGGATAGACTCATCAACACTATTGAAAATCCAACTACAAATAATTTGATTATTAGCATACCAAGCGGACATCTCGTATTCATCGGTAGGTTTTGGGACCCATACGGATGACAAAAAATAGCTTTCCCACGGCCTCCAAGTGCATTACGTATAGCTTTTTCCCATATATCAAAATTATCACTTTTCAACAAATATTTGGTGAGAGAAATACTGGGACCTTCGAAGTGATGAAGATGATAGATAGAAGACGGATCATGAATTAGCCACGTTCGTTTGGGGTTTGACGTGTTCTCTTCTGCCATGTCGAAGGGACTATTTCGGACGGCAAAGAGGCTTTGATTGAAGAGACCGACGGGAGACTGAAGTGTTGGACTGACGGATGAAGAGTAACCACCGGCGAAGAAGAGACGACGTGCGCCGGACGAAGATACTAACGGAGAGAGCCCAGGGTTTTACGTGATTTCCCAGGGAAGGCTCCAATACCATGTAGAATTTGTGAACTGAACTTGGTCTGTTTCATTGATACAATCGGAAATATATACAAGGTACAAGCCCAATGGATCTGGCCCAAAATAAAACCAAGCATACAAATAATACATATAATATATACAATATACGCTAACACTTATATAATGATCATCATATTGATAAAGGATATTAAAATTATTCTAAAAATGTTAGCTTTAGTGATTAATTCTCATTGGTTGGAATCTGATCAATCAAATTAGATTAAATTTTAAAAAATTTAGATCGAAATCAATAGACTAGAAGAAAGAAACACAACCTACAACTTATTTGTGTATGTTGTGACTTCTGATTCTCGTGTAATACAATTGAAACCAAATTAACTTGGAACGCTTATTAAAAAGAAGAAATATCAAATTAAAGACTAAAACATGTTCCATGTACAAAATATTAAACCATGATATTTAATAATTTTAAACCAAAATAATATTTTTAAAGAATAATAATATTAAAATATAATGCCCAAAAATACAATAAATATTAACACACTATAATATATTATTTTTATTTTACATTTAGTTGTATAGAAATGATGACCATTTTGAGAATATACATTAAATTTAGAAAATAAATTTATAAAAATATGTTTTGATTAATCATCAATTGAGTAACATTATATACAAATAATTACTCAAGGAATACATCTCAATTATAAAATATCACGTAAGTAAATAAAAGTTATTAAGGACTGAATTGAGAAAAAACATTATTACAAAGGATCATTTTGGAAATTTTCTTTTTCTTTTTATTTTTAGTATAATCATTATACTTTGTGGGGGCTGTAGCACATACAAAAATATACCTCACCTTCTATCAATCATCCTAAAATAATTGGGACTACATACTTTGTAAGTTTATTTTTTTTTACTAAAACTTACAATCATGTGCAAATCCACCCTATAACCCCAATATATACAATACAACCGGTTGCATGGTATTTCTCGTAGATCCGCAGCGAGTACTTATTCGCGAGTATGGGTGAATCCACCTTAATATATATATGGGGGCAGTTGCCCCCAGTAAAATAAAATTGAAAAAAAATTTATTTTTATATCTTGTATACCTGCTCTCAAAAAAATAAAAATTTTCCCCAATGACCACTAACTAGCCCTTTAAAGAAAATATTTGTAATACTTTAGTGACATTAAATATACTCCGTACAACGTGATTTATTCAGTAATATGTTTTACTACTTTTGAAATTACTTTTTTATTTATTTTAAATTGGTTCGATAGAAAGTTAAATGTTTTTATCATAATTTAAAATAACCGTAAAAATATTTCAGGGTCGTTGCCCCCTAACCCCGCCTAACTGTATTGCCCCTAGTCATTCGCAATCCTAGATAGGGCTGTGCATTAACAGGTCCAGACCGAAATTTAGACCTTAATCGGATCGGAATGGACCGGTCCGGAACTTTCAAGTCCGGTCTTCGGTCTTCAAAATTTAGAATTCCGGGTTCCGGTCCGGTCCGGTCTAAAGTCGGAATTATCTGGTCCGTACCGGTATATAATAAAATATTAATTTTTTAAATAAATAGTTAATTTATTAGACCATTATCCTTTCAAATTTCTTCTTTTTTAATTCTCTTAGGCTCCTAGCATGATATGTTACTTAATTTCAATTTTTACTTTAAGTATTTTTTATTTAATTTTTTTTCTTTGAAGTTTGAACTTTGGTTTGAGATTTTTTTCATGGATTTTGTAGTGTTATGAACTTATGAATTTAACAATTGTCCTCCCTAGTGAATTGTTATTGTTATGAATTTGGGGATTGATGGTATTATATATATATTTACATATATAATTTAGATATGAATTTTTTATAACGAAATTTAGGCCATTTATGTTTAAAATCCGGTCCATAATAGGGTAAACCCGTACCGGACCGGAAAATTCAGGTCCGGACCGGTATCTAAGAGGTCCGGTCTTCGGTCCTTGCAAATAGAGGATTTCGGTTCTGGTCCATTCCGGTTCTGGTCCGGTCCGATTTTGGACCGGTGCACACCCCTAATCCTAGATCTAATTAATATTTTATTATATTAATATATAATATATATTTTATTTAATTATAGGTGAAATGTTAAAAATAGTTGATCGAAGAAAGTAAAAAATGAACAAATACTCATGGTTACTTAATGTAAAAATTATACTTTTTTTTTAATTATAATTCAAAAGAGTCTTAAAAAGTTTTTGGGGACTACTCCAAACTCCTACCTTACCACTTTGGGACCAATTTTTTTTGAATAAATTTTATAATTGGAGTTTCCATATTTAGTCTTCTATTATCAAATATCACCCCCGCAGTTCTTTTTTATGGGTGCCTTTTCAAAAATAGTCCTTTTTTATCTTCTGTCATGATGGTGTTAATTTAAAGGCTAAAAGTATAATTTGACATCAACATTATGTCTAGTGACGTGTTCTGATATTGGTTAAGCGGATAACACAAAAATAATGACTATGATTGTGGATTAGGATTCTGACGAAAAATCACATTTGTAGACTATGGTTGTAGTAGAAAGCGACTATAATTCACAAACGACGCAAATGGAATAGCTTTTAGAATTGTGTATGACAAAAAAGATGTATTATCATTGTGAAATTATATTTTTAGCCCCCAAATTAACACCAACATGATTGAAGATAAAAAAAAAGGACTATTTGTAGAAAGATACTCATAAAAGAAGAACCATTGGGGTAATATTTGATAATAAAGGACTAAATAGAGAAACTCCCCTGTTATAAAGAACTAATTATGGAATTTACTCTTTTTTTTCTTCAAAAATCTTTGAGGTACACTACGTACTTTTTACCTCATTTTGCACACCACCACGTTTCCCACCAAATATTTTTGAGTAATATGTTTGGAGCACACCAAATTCTAACCTAATTAAGTTGCATGGTGCCCTTTTTTTCATAAATTGGTATGGAAATAAAAAAAATATAAATTGCATCATTCAGATAAATATAAAAAATTTATAGAACAAAAACTGATAAGAATACTTATTTTATCAAATTTTGAATAAAATATATAAAAAACAAAAATTATCGAAATATCATAATAATAATGGTGATATTTATTTTAGGAAGGAGGGAGTAATTAACAGACGTGCGACAAACGTTACTCTGTTGGTTGCGGAAGTCACGGCGGGAGACAGAAAGGGGGGACCACTGACCCGGGTCGAATATGGGCTGTACCCTGATCTGTCTTGATATTTGCGAACTTTACCGCAATTGGTAGCCTTGTAGGCTACAGTTAAAGTCTTTTTTTTTTTTACATGTGGAGTAGTAAGCAGTATTTTTCCATTAATTTTTTTACTCCGGGGTAATTGTTTTTGTCATAAAATTCTCGTTTTAGCCTTTCCCTCTATTGGTTTTGATATGGTCAAAATAAATTTTGATTTGATATAATCTGATCTTGTTTGAACTGATTTGATTGTAGCTATATTTAAAGCTGTTTCAATTTGGTTTGATTTGATTTCAATAAGAATGAATTGAGGTGAACATAACCTTAGTTTGATTTTTATGGTATTTTTCATCACAAATTTAAAATTTTTTGAAATAAATAAAGTTTTAAAGAATGCAATAACAAAACTATATTTCAAAATTAGTGCAGTTATATTACATTTACATTATAACCAAATATTTTTTAAATTAAATTATACTCCGTGGTCAAAGTAAACACAAATGTCAAATTAAGACGATAATTTTGAAACTGACAGTACAAAATTCAAATTTAATTTTACTTCTTCCTTCTATAAATTCCTTACATTTAACTTCTTTTATCAAATGTTATAAATTTAGACCATTTATTGTGACAAAAATGTATTTATCTACTCCCTATAATATTTACTACTCATGTTCCAAAATTATCCGCATATAATGTTTCAAATAACATGCAAAATAAATTTTCATTTTTTTGCCTAAAACGGGCAATTCCGTTAACCCTCCGTTAGAAACTTAACGGCAACCCAAAATTGGCAAATTCCAATAAAGTTGGGATTATTATGCATCACAGTGAAATGTAGAATTATTTTTGAAAGACCGGGTAAAGTTGAGATTATTTTAGGTAATTTTTCCTTCAAATAACATGCAAAATACTCCGTAATATTTTTTTAAAAATGATTTTATTTACACATTAAAACAATATCAAAATTTCTAGAAAACAACTTACATCATGTTTATTTTATTTTATTAAATAATTAATGAAAATGACCCAAACAAAAAAATATCACAAGTCTAAAATAATACGGTACTAATTATGTACGATTTACACTGTAGCTATTAGAGATCCAAGTGTTGTGCGGGGAATTTGGGAATGTCAATAATCAAATGTAAAAAAATGTTTGGGACATATGGAGACATGGAAAGTCATTATGTTTTAGTGCTATTTAGTATAAATTTTACATTTAAATATCACAAAAAATTAAATGCCTTATAAAACATGAGGTAAAATTATTATTTTATTTTAATAAATAATTAATGAAAAAAATTTATTCTTAAAAAATGATGAAAGAAATTGCCTAACAACCCTAAAAAATAAAAGATGATAAGAATATAATCTTTTATCAAATAACGAATGAAAGCATGTATATAAACACAAATTATCGATAGACTTTAATAGTAACTGAAACGAAAGGTGTATTGAATAAATTTGATGCTCATAAAAAAATGGAAAAACTGTGTCCAACACTCCAAACATCATACAAAATACTCCTATTTCACAATAACTACTCCCTTCGTCCCTAAATAAACTTCCGTTTTTGACTCCTCGATGATTTAAGGGAGGGATATTTTGGTGTTGACTTTCCAAAAATGCCCTTGATGTGATGTGTAAAAGTAAGATGTGATATGTAGATTATTAGTAAAAAGATATGATGTGATAGGTAGGGTATGAAAAAGTAAGAGGTAAAAGAGGTTTTTTAAGGGAAAAGAGAAGTTTATTTGGGGACAAAGAAAAAACGAAAGAGAAAGTTTATTTAGAGACGGAGGGAGTATATATTAAGAATACTAAGATACATTAAATTTTGAATAAATGTATATTTTAACATGTCTATATTAATTCAAAATCTAATGTATCTAATAAATCCTAATAGACAGTTATCACGAAATGGATGGAATAATTGGTAAGCAGATTTTTTTACGATGATTTAATTAAACAACATAATCATATGATCTATTGTTTTGTCGTAAAAAATATCATCTATTGTTTTATTTAAAAAAATGTAACACCCTAATCCGTCCAGGTCTGCAGCCCCATTCGGACTAAAGTATTTAACTTGGTAATCGTAAAATTTAAAACTTTTCAAACACACTTTATTAATCTCAATAATATTTTTCATAACATATATAGTACGGAGTATTTAACAATATTGCGGAAGCGAATTTAATATTGACATATCATAAATCATTTCAAAACTTGTCACATCCATCCCGACAATCTCGCCCCATCTGCCGCCAGGATCACATTAATCTTTCTGTTTACCTGCGTGTAGCAAATAAAACATACTACACGCTCAGCGGTGAAGCTGAGTAAGCATATCTAAAACGTCGAACATCCACATAAATTGAATTTCAATTCATAATCAACCATTTGATATCATGCACACAATATATGGTTCAAACATTCAAAATATTTCCAATATTTTATTCCAAGTCATTTGATATTCAATATATATCAATAATGCTCTTAAATTATTCTTAATCTAAGACCACATCATTTTATAACAAGCTCTTAGCTATTCCTAGTCTAAGGCAACATTTCTAACCATGCCCTTAAACTATAAATAGTTTAATGCAGAACACAAGAATCGATAATCCACCCTATGAGTCATGTGGATTACGTACCAACCGAACAGTGAACTGTCGGGTGGGTGATATCCGTTCTGGATCCCGTACGTACGTTTTAACCCGAAATATGAATTGGTCAAGTAGGTATATCTTAGAGTTTTTCTAGATATCCTTAATAATCATCATCAATATACAAGTGGGTATATATAAGAGTTCTTCTAGATATCCTTAACAATATACATTATTTTCATAATCACCATTAATTCATTTTTAATCATGACTTAATCATCAATAATCATTTTAATCAGTAGGTTTATTATTCATAATTATCCATAATAATTATTCATCATAATGATCATTCAACATAATATTTAATAGCAAACATCGGCCTAGTCTCGAGTGTTAACACTCGAACTTACCGTCATACATCACATTATATTTTTATTTGTTCAAAACATTATTTTTACTATAAAAATCATTTTTATAATGATCATAAACAATTGGTATCAAAAATATGATTCTAAGCAACATTTCCAGAAATATTTTCAGAACAGGAATTGAACTGATTGAGGAAAAATCGATTATTTAAATTCTAATAATCCATTAATCATAAAAATCGATTTTTGCTTCTAAATTAATCCATTAAATCAAATAAATCGATTATTGATTTAAAAATAATCGATTAAACAACTAAAATCGATTTTTGTTTCATAAATAATCGATTAAAATCTAATTTCTTGGTACCTCGTCTTCTAATCGATTTTTAGTAAGAATATAATCGATTTTCGGCTACTGTTCATCATCTTCTACCTTCGATCCATTTCCGGACATATCAATTTTAGTTACCAAACTTCAATTAAATTATATAGAAATGTTCTTCAAGGTTCATAGATCATTTTAGAATCATTAAAACATATTTTTAACATCAAATTCAAGGTTTATGATTCTTGGTTCTTCAAACATGTCCAACACAAAACTCAACCAAATGACCATTTATGAACATAAAAACAACCTATATGAACATTCTAATCTTTAGATATATCTACGGGCTTACCTCGAAGCTTAATGGAGGTTTTGGAAATTTTCCGGCGAAACTTCCGGCGAGTATTTCTCCCAACTCCAGCGACTTCACACCAAATTGACAGCACCACAACACTCCTCACACTTTCATGAACATTTAGGAAGAAGAATGAAGAAGAATGGTGAAGAATTGGGTAGGAAGAGGTGGTCCTTATATAGCCTTAGTGAGGAAGGAAGAAGACATGGGAGTTTGCAGCTTCCTTGATTGCTCGGTAATTCGGATTTTGGAATCGGCGTAATTGAACAGGGCGCGGTTTAGTACGTAGTCCCTGATTGGGACTAATATTTGGTCCCAGTCGGGGTATACATTTTGGTCAAATTTTCTTCAAATTGAAATCCAATTGAACCGTTGGGGTCAGACAGTCAAGCTCTACACAACGATATACTTTTCATAATTATTTGTAATACTTTTTCCGACATCATATTTTTGGGTGTTTGACTTTAACAGAGTCAAAATTGGTTTAATTGACCTTTCTCATAAAAGGTTCTCTCATTTAATTCATATCAATTATTCTCATGATTTATTTCAACAAATCGTTTCAATATTTACATTCTAAACAAATTCTTTATTTACTCTTGTTTTGGGTCTGTACTCAGGTTCCCAATCAAGACCACACAAATAGTCCACATATTGGATTTATCTCTATGAGACTTATCCAGATTTAGATGTCAAAACAAATTTCGTATCGGTCCAAAGCCCAACAATAATTTATTTTAATCAAAACAAATTTGATTAATTGATTATTTATTCATTAATAATTCTAGGGTATGTTTTGGGGCGTTACAAAAAATCTATTTGATTTATTAATATACTCCCTACGTCCTAAATTATTTACACCATTTCGAAGAATGCGTAAAATATAATCTCTTTTAAAATTATTTTAATTATAAATTAGTAGAGAAATAAAAATAAAAATTATACAATTCAAAAGTAAATCAAAAGTTCTACAAAATAAGATACGACAAGAATATTTTATTTCATCAGAAGATTAACCAAAACGAGTAAACAAACAAGAGTTATCGAGAGACTGAAATAGTAATCGTGACATTGTTTTTGGGACGGATTGAATATAAATTGAACACTTTTCGTCTCAAAATTATCTTTCCAAAATTATGCTCTCTTGTTAATTTTTTCAGCATTTCTTTAAATATCCCAAAATCAAAATAGACAAATTAATTTGAAAGGCCAAGAATATTAAAATCCCCATCTTTTGATACCGACATTTTTGTTTTTAATTTGTGAACCCAGATGATAAGAAAAAGATGCCACCTAACGGACACTCGGGGCTTTTCCTTGCGAGTAAAAAAGAAAGGATAAGACAAAGACCTTCTGTTGAGGGTGATGTTTTCTTTATTTGATTTGAATAAAATAAATTTTGAGTTTTGATTTGATTAAAGTTATATTTAAAATTATTTCTAATCTAATATATTCAAATAAAAAAAGTAATTAGAATAAGTTGATGAGAATATAAACATAAGAGCATTTACAATGTAGCAGACTCTCGCTCCGCTTCACTGCCTGCCATATCAGCATCTCATTAATTTTCAATCCGCCCAAAACACCTGCAATACTATCGCCCTCTCGTCTTGCCTCTTTATTCATCATTTTTAATTTAATATTTTTTTAAAAACAAATACATTAATTAAAATAAAAATGCTAACAAGGACACTCATTATTAACAAAAATGCAGCGAGATAAAAAAAATAAATGACCAAAATACAAATACAACGTAAATTAATACTAGAATTAAGTATTATTGTGCCTCTAAATATTTTTGATCAAATCCTCCTGGAGAGAGAGAGATTGAATTGAACAAGAGATAAATTAAACTATATCCGGAAAAGTGATGAATTTATAAGGTTGAAATAAAAAAATGGATCAAACGTGACTGACCACTGCAATAATGGCCGCCGCTCAAACTTGCCCGCGCCGCAGGATCGACTTTGCGCAAGGCACGCGGCATGCGCCGCGGCTTGCGACCCGATTGGCGCTTTGCAATCGACGGCCTCCGCTCACCATCCAATTCCCCTTCATTGTAAATGCTCTAACGTGATCTATAGGTAGGGCCGGGTTGGAAAAATCGAAAGCCGCAAATCGAATCGAAATCTATCAAAACAAGCTAGAAAAAAACGAAACCAAAAAATCAAAACCGAATGTAAAAAACCGAATCAAACCGTTATTGTTTTGTTTCCGTTTTGGTTTCACTATGAAAAACTGAACCAAACCAAATAAACCAGACTTTCTTATGTACTTCGTTTTATGTATATGAGTATATGTGATATGTGAAAAAATATAGAAATATAGATGCAAATAACTTATTACTCGATTAAAGTTATTTTTTCTATCTTAACTACTAAACATTTTATGCCATATTATAAACTCTGAAAGATCTAGAAATTTAAACACCAACAACAAATCTCATACAAAATTATATTAACACTAAAAATTGATCCGAGTAATTTACATATTTCCATGAAAACTATTGATGTTTCGTTGTTATGGAAATGAAAGTATTACACCAGAAAAGCTAAATATTCCGTAATTGATATTTACATACGAAAGCTTTGAAAATATTTAGAATCTTCTAGATGTTTGTTTGACAGTCGACACATAATTTTTACGTAAAACTAAACCAAATTAAACTCTAACATGTTGTTTAGTTTTTAGTTTTGGTAAAAATCCAACCGAAATAATTGAACTCAACTCTACATATTTTTATTGTTTCATTAAGTTAGTGTTGTTATAATTTTTCAATGCTTATAAATTTTAATTTTTTAAAAATTGAAACAATTAAAAAAACCAGAAATAAAAACACATAAAAGCAATCTAAATAACCAACAATTTACATATTTTTGGTGTACAATTAAACCGAACAAAACCACAAACTTACATTCCGATTTTTTTGTAGCTTTGAGTGAAAATCGAACCGCCAGAACCAGACTCAATCCTACCTACAACGTAGAGATCTCACTCTTGATTAGTGCGCTCCAAAAGACCAAAACACACATTACGAGTACAAATGAATGTAGTGCTTGCCAACACCAAATTACATAGTGGCATAAGGTCGGTCTTTGCTAGGAAAATCGGTATTATAACTCATATTTTGAAATTAAAATATTAAAATTGCACACTCTCTATTCTAAATTAATATTCTCAATAGTTATTATTGTAAATAATTTTTTTTAAAACAAAAGAGATTTTGAACATTTCTTTTAATGAGAAGAATGTATTAAGACAGAGGGTATATTTTAAGAGTATTATATATGACATGTTTTAATCCTAATTATATATTTCTCCCAATAAAAGTAATTGTAAGGAAGTTATTCCAAGCTTCTTCATATTCAATGTTCGAGTCACATTCTTGTAATTAAAAGATTGAGATTAGTTTGAAGGGGTGTTAGACTGATGGATATAGAAGCAAAAAAAGCTATTACTCCCTCCTCAGTTTAAGTTGTACAATTATTATTTATAATGTCAAATTTTAACTAAAAGTTCCATACATATCTTCCCTATCTATTCCAAAAAATAATACTCCCTCCGTCCTAAAACTTTCTTTCCACTTCCCCTTTTTCTCCGTCCTAAAACTACCTTCCCATTAGAGAAAAAAAGATGACAAATGTCATTAATACCCTCATGTATTTACACCAATTATCTTCTAACTCTATATTTTGAATGATTGCAAAAAAAAATTCAAAAAATCTTTTTTAAGGAGGGTAAAATTTGAAGTCAAAGCCAAAAATTAAAAATTGAGAAAAGTCAAACTGAGAAGAAAGTTTTAGGACGAAGGGAGTATAATATTATACTTTTATTTTGTGGAACTCTTGATATAGTTTTTAAATATATAGATTTTATTTTTTAATTTTATATATTTTTTTAAAAAATGAATTAAAAATAATTGTGATTAAATTTTGTAAACAATAACCACAAAAGTTACAAAACCGACACATTTTCTCACATTTGCATGTCTACGTGAACGAAAAATCAGGGCCTGAACTCCAATATGCACAACCTCGGTCAAATTGAGTTCTTTAAATATTAATGGCGAAAAGGAAAATAAGATTTTTAAATTAAGAATTATTTTAAAGATTTACAAAATTTGAAGTGACACGAGTATTTTATTTTATTATAGAATAGGCGGGAGGTGAAAAGAAAAAAAATACTGCGTAACAACTATGCCTAAAAAAATTCAAATTTGAATAAATAATTAAATAATATGAGACGGAGATAGTATTTGAGAATATCATTATTATTTCTTATTTTAAAATGCATATTTTATCTTTTATTTGACAAATCAATTGGCAAGAATCTTTTGACCCTTGAACCCCAGGTCATATTATGTCCTGAGACCCTTACGATGTTCGATCTGTTCGTAAAATTGATGGTTTCTATCCTCTTAACCTCTGCCTTCCTCCTCCAAATTGACGATTGGCTACAGTAATATTGCAGCCACTTGGCGATTTGAGGGAGGGAGTGTTGGGGTGGGATGACAAGTAATAAGGGGCAATTTAGAGGAAATTTAGGAGGTAGGAACTATCAATTTTACGAACGGATCACTGTAGGAGTCCCGGATCATAATATGACTCGAGGTTCAAAGTCAAAAGAACTATTTTATAAATTAATATAGTGATTTTATATCCTATTTTATAAATATACAGATGTGAACTGTAAATATATACTTCATCCGTTCCTAAATAAACTTCTTTTTTTGACTTTTTGAGGATTTAAGATATAGATATTTTTGTGTTGACTTTCTAAAAATACCCTTGATGTGATGTGTAAAAGTAAGATGTGATATGTAATAGGTAAAGTATGAAAAAGTAAAATGTAAAAGGGTTTTTTAAGGGAAAAAAAAGTTTATTTGAGGACAGAAAAACGAAAGAGAGAGTTTATTTAGGGACGAAGAGAGTACTTTTTTAAAATTTATACCAATATTAAAATGAAATAATTTTAAAATAGCATGAAGCAAACGAATCTACCATAAAAACTCAAACTACCATGCTACACTTACACCAAAAAATATACCCCATTTGTACACCACAGGCTTGCACAAACATTTCGATGGTTTACACCGACACAAGTGTTGGTGTGTTAATAAATATTCACACGGATACAAATGTTGGTGCGTTTAACAAAAATTAGTTTTACACCAACACAAAATGTTGGTGCAAAACTGCGGGGTACAAATTGGAATAACATAATCCAAACTCAAATGGAGCTTTATTTTTTTGGGTAGGGCCAAGTCGCCCCATGCGGCCAATAACTAAACCATATCGGGCCTAGCCTGTCTTTTCATGTGATGTGCTTCCACCCAATCCATTTCTTCGCCTTCACCACTCACCCATTAGACCTCCCCTATCATTCACACCAAATTCAAAGTCAAAATATCAAATTCATAGGAATCCATCTCCAATTTATAGTTATTCACGTAATATTTGAAGGATATCTTACTTCACATGGGTATTGACATAGCAATATCAGTATCATGAAGGGCAACGATGTAAGTTTTAAAATCATAGAAGGTAACGATGCACGCAAGCATGCTACGCCACCCAAGCATCAATATGAAGTTAGCGCCAGAGTGCTATTAAGTGCCGAAATATTTGTCTAGTTTTGATGTTTCGTAGTTAAAATTGACAAAATTTGATTCTTAATTTAAAATCGAGACTTGCAGCTCTAGAACCAGAACAATGATCGGCTTTCGGGTTCGATTCTCACTCTGGTACCAGAATCAATTGGAATTAGTACTGGTTAAGTTATTTTATTATTATGTTTTTAATATTTATTTTTAATTTATTTAAAGTTGATGCAAAGTATTTACCACTAAGGCAAGATCGAGTTTGGAGTCAATTATGTAATATTTTAACACTAAAGAAAAGAGGGCTGCTTGTGCCAATTTCCAAAACCACATGGGGCAGTAAAGCTATTCACATAATATTTAAAGGATATCTTACTCCAGAGAGGCATTGACATAGGAATATCAGTACCATGAGAGGCAATAACGACGTAAGTTTTGAAATTATGAGGCAACGATGCATATTTACCAAACCACAAGGGGTCATGATGCAATAAACTCATTCCATTTGACATGGGCGCAAGCATGCTACGCCACCCAAGCATCAATATGCAGGTAGTGCCAGAGTGCTATTGGGTGCCGAAATATTTGTCTAGTTTTGATGTCTTGTAGTTAAAATTGACAAAATTTGATTCTTAATTTAAAAAAATTGATGATACTAAAACAAAAATAAATTTATTAGATTTAATTTAATATTTTTAATAATAATAATTTATCTAACCAATATATCTAAAAAATTAATCTATGCATTTAGTTATGTATAAAAAGTGATTCTAATTAAATGGAAAATGTCAACATTGGGGAGCAAAATAGGTCATTGTACCGTTCACCACAGCCAATAAATAGTCTCCATCCACTTTGCGTGAGCACCATAATCAACGACTAAAATAAATTCACTTACGGTCCGTTTGGTATATGAAATTGGTGGAATTGGAATTGAATTGGAATTGTAATTCCATGGGATTCAATTCCATAGAATTGAATTCTGTCAATTTCAATTCATTTTTTGCACTATCAATTCCAAATCTACATAATTTTTGTGCTACCAAACAATAGAATTGGAATTGAAGTCTTCAATTCCAATTCCATAGTTTGAATTCCATGTACCAAACGGAGCCTTAGGGTCCGTTTGGTATAAGGAATATGTGGAATTGGATTTAAAATTCCATAAGATTCAATTCCATAGAATTAAAATCTGTCAATTCTAATTCATTTTTTGCACTATCAATTCCAAATTCACATAATTTTTGTGCTACCAAACACCAAAATTGAAATTAAAGTTCTCAATTCCAATTCCATAATTTGAATTCTATGTACCAAACGGAGCCTTATGTTAAATTTGTTAAAATAACCCGCATTAAAAACTTTTGCGCGGACCTCTAACCACGAGCTATCCAATAGCAATCAAAATTGAAATCTATGCATATAAGCCTAAGAAATTTTTGATGATAATTACTCCTTCCGCCCCCAATTTGATTATAAGTTGGAGTTATAAAGAAAAATATCTCACTTTTTGAAATGATTTATTTACAAATCGGTATATCGATAAAAAATAAAAATTACATATTAAAAAATTATGTGAAAAGTTCAACAAAACAATTAGAATATTTTATTTTATCAACTACTTAATGAAATCTCATAAACAAAAAAAAATTATCGAGATGAGAGAGAAAAAAATTGTAATCAAATTGGGAACAGAGGGAGTATAAGATTATTGTTGAAAGTTGAAATGTGAGACGAACGAATTTGTACCCATTTTTATTCGTCTACTTTGTTTCCTTATATTATTCCTCCTGTCATTTTGAAATTGTTCACTTTCTCTCTTTTTCTCACTCCTCATCTTTTGATTATAATTATCTCTATTTAGAGGATATTTGGTAATGTGCTGCTTTTAATAATTTAACTTCTGCTTTGAGTAGAAGTTATTTCTCTATTTGACATGTCAGCTTCGGCTTTTCACGACTACTATTTTGTACATAGAACACCTTTTCGGAGAAGCATATATGAGGTGTTTCTGCTTTCAGCTTTTGTAGAAATCACTTTATCCACAAGTTAATCAGTCTCAAACACCCTCTTATATGTAGATATATTATGAGATGTAATATTCTCCAGCTTTGTTTTCTAAACAAGTCAAATGACATTAAGTTTTTTTATTTATATGATTGGGCAATATTTTTTTTCTTACATCTTTGATATTTCGCTCCAAGTTTGAAACGGTAGACTAAAAAATCAAAGGGGAAGAAATTGTTTAGATGGAGATGAGATGAGAGAAGAGAGCTCCATGATTGAGAATTGAGACCATTCAATTTTGATCAAACCACTTTTTGTCCAATTATGAGTAGGCAATTACTCCCTTTGTTTTTTAAAATTTCTTCTTAATTTTTTTGATTGGTCCGATAATATTCTTTTTATTTCCATTTTAGCTTACTTTTTATGGACAAATATCAATATTATCTACAATATTGCCGAATCTATTTTTTTTTTTTAAAAAAACAATACAAACTCTCTAGTCTCTACTTCATAAATAGCTGAAGAATTGAATATATATGCATGACACATGTCACATAATCATTGGACCACAAAACGAAAGAAATAAACGCATGAAACCCTTTCCCCCCTCAAGGACCGGTGTTGTGTGAAGCATCTCCCTTTTATTGTCTTTCTTAGGCGTCTCTAATGAATACCCACTTACAATAATAACATCTATCAACATCTCACACTCTCTCCTACTAGCATCCCTTTTGCGCATCTCATTGGAGATGGTCTAATACCTCAACACCCACCCACCTAAACTAATTCTCTCCCAAATTAAACTAGATGTATTCTAAAAAATATGAGAAAGAGGAAGGAAAACTTCAAAACTCACCTTTTCTTCTCAAAGTTTCTAGTTTTCAGCTAGTGTTCAAACTTCCTTTTGCTTCAGTCAGAGTTCAGATTGAGGGGAATATTAGACAATAATAGTAGTATTACTTATGGTAATATTGGTCACACTAGTATTTGATTATTCTTTTGAAAACAAGTAGAATTTGATTATTAGTTAGCTTCTTATTCCAATTTATGGCAAATATAGTATTTTAGTAAGTTTTCATTCTCAATTTTTAGTTGTGTTATGAGTCTTTCCTGTATATACTCTATAATTCAATGAGCAATATTATTATTCCAATATCAACACTTACTTTTCAATATCAAATATAAAATCTTAATTTTTAGTTCATAAGTTCGATCTTACTCATATTTTAAAAATGGTAGGATAAATGGAGCAGTAGCAACTTTATGAAAAGAAAAAAAGTTGATGTTAATAGTCTTTGCATTAAATCTTGGATATATCTTTGCAATTATTTTCTCCATTTAATTGGCTAATAGGTTGTCTCTGCATCATTCACCATTTATCATTTGTTAATAATTTTTGCATTATCTTCTACGAAGTACCAGTATTATTTTGCTTGTATCTTTGCAATAATTTTCTTCATTATTCTCTGCATTGTTTCTGCTAATGCTATGTTTGGCATAACAAAGACGTTGAAAAGTATATTAGAATGTGAAATTTGCACTAAATATATCTAAAACATAAGCTATTTTCCGATTTAGAACTTAAACTTTTTTATTTCCTAAATAGTATTTAATAATGTCTAGTGAGAGGAATAATATGCAGTGATGGTGGACATTTACTTGAATAATGACTAATAACGGATAATGACTAATGATCATACATTAGGAAATAAAAACATATGATCCTATATTGAGAAAGTCATTATGTTTTAGTGATATTTAGATAACTTTAATTTCACTATTAGAATTTGATATTAGATGTTGGGGACTCCTAGGTTTTGCTACAATTTCAGCATTTAATTTTAACGTTTTGAACAAATTATATAATGAATATATTTAATTTTAGCATCTTCAAATTTTAATATGCACTTCTACTAAAAAATTATCTAAAATAATATTCTTTGTTTTTAACAAAAATATTTGTTCTTAAAACGTAACAAGATTGTTCTTGTCATGATTGAGCACTATCATTTGAATATAGAGATAGGCGATGTAAGGCTGTTCAAGGATGATATATTGAGATATAATCACATACTCCCTCCCCAAAAAAAGTTTCTCTTTCGTTTTTTCTTTGTCTTCCAAAAAAATTTTCCTTATATATTAAAAAATCATTTTTACTTCTTACTTTTTCATATCTTACCTATCACATCATGTCTTTTTCCTAATTATCTACACATCACATACATTCTTCTTTTACCCATCACATCAAGGATATTTTTAAAAAGTCAACACAAAATTATCTCTTCTTATTTTACCACTTTATTCAAACTGTCCCTATCTTTATGGGACGAAGGGAGTAATTAATAAGCATCTATTTTTTGATTAAAAAAATTATGTGAGAATGTCCACAAAAATGGTATGCACCCAAAGTACATCAAAGAAGTAGTCAATAATCTAATATGGGATTATAGAATACAGAATAATTTACCTTCGAATTGAATGAGCTTATAAATTACTTACCAAATAAAATTTAAATTCTAAAATAATAATCAATTGAAATATTTTAAGAGCAATGCTAGGGGTACACCAAAAGGTGTACCCCAAATGTACACTACCCTCTTCTCCACCACCCATTTTTATTTTATTTTTATTTACTTATTTTTTTAAATTTTTTTGCCTTTTTTAGTGGACAACGATGGAGTGGGGGACATATGGGGTACACCTTTGGTGTACCCCTAGCATTTTTCATATTTTAAATAGAAAAATCATGCTGCCATGCTAGTCCTGTAACTACGTCGTAGTCATTCCTGGGCCGGTTCCTCCGTACTACTTCCTCCGTCCCTAAATAAACTTCTCCTTTCATTTTTTCTTTGTCCACAAATAAACTTTTCTTTTATCTTAAAAAACCCCTTTTACCCCTTACTTTTTCACACCCTACCTATCACATCATAATTTTACACATCACATCAAGGGTATTTTTGGAAAGTCAACAAAAAATATTCCTCTCTTAAATTCTCAAAAAGTCAAAAAGAGAAGTTTATTTAGGAACGAAGGGAGTAATATTTTTGGTATTATTGGTATTGTAAGTCGTAGTTTGATGATGAAAATAGTAGTTTGATGATGAAAATATTGAGATGTGTTGGAGTTACAACTCTAATGGGCCCAAAAGTCCAACACTTGCTTGCTTTTGGGTTGAATCCAAGATCAAAAAGGGAAGGCTTGAGAGCTGGGGTATGAAGTGCAATATGCAGGTGCGCTTGATTATTATTATTATTATTATTATTATTTAGGTGCAGTATTACAAAAGGATGGCCCGAGGATCCTATGGTCCTATCTCGATTACAATGGTGTGATGGTGTATCTATCTCGATCTCAATGTTCCTTTTTCTCTCACTAGAATGTGACCCCCTTCATCGTTCCCTCCATCGCTCGTTTATAAGCTAGAAAGGTGGTATCAAAGTCAAGGTCACGAATTCGATTCTCAATGTGAGCAATTTGAGAGGGGGAGATTGTTGGCCATATGAGCATCAATTGTCCTGTGACAGAGGCTATATGGATCAAGTCACAATCGAATGTCGTGAGCGCTTATGTGTGTTGAATGTACTATAAGGCTAAGGTATGTGTTTCTTCTAACACTAATTGAATTTAGAAGAGTTGGTAGCACTGAAGATCCTACAAAGATAAATATTTTATAAAAAAATATACTCCTTATTTGTTTTTTAAGTACATTCAATAATAATAATAGTTAACTAAAATTAATTAGACAAATTTATTTTCATTCGACCCGACATGAAAATTAAGAAAAATAAAAGTATTATTCCCTCCATTCTTCTTTATTAAGTGTTCATTTTGCTTTTCGTGTCAAATATTTGTCTAACATCTTCTAAATTATATTAGCAAAAACTTATAAAATGATACATTAAAAGTATTTTTCAATACAAATGTTATTGTATAATACTTATATATGATTTTTTATAATTTTATACCTAGCATATATATATATTCAGTTTAACAATTTATTATGAAATGCGAACCAGAAAATTTAAAAAGAATGGCATCATTTTAAATTTACGATGTTAAAATAAGCAAATATGTCCTGCGTCCCTAAATGGATTACACTCTTTACTATTCCAACATCATGATACATTTATTTGTTTAACTTTGTGTATTTTAATTGGCTGTTTGATAAAATAAAAAATTCTTATTATCTTTTACATTGTAAAACTTTTGACCTAATTTTTAAAGATATGAATTTCATTTTTAATTTCTATATGATATTTTTAAACGAATAGGTAGTGTTTGGGAATTAGAATTTATTTGAAATCTTATATTTCAAATCCAATATTTGAAATGTCATAATTTTGAATTCTAAATGTTGTTTGGAAAGTTATAGAATTTCAATTCAAGAATTTGAATTTTAATTTGAAGTTAGCCAAGATGATTATAAATCTTACTCCCTCCGTCCCCCTGTTTTTGTCTACATTTGACTTTTGGAACTGTTCATTTAAGCACTTTGACTCATCAAATTCTCTCAATGTGTAAGCCTAAATATAGTCGTGTGTGATCTTGTTTGATTTGTCTTAACATATAGATTATTAATATATAATTTCTATAATTTTTTAATATACAAATTAAAAGATAAAATGGATTAAATAAGTGAATTGAATGGTGTGTAAAAATGAAAGTGGAAAAATACAGGGGACGGAGGAAGTATATAGTATTGTTGTATATACTACGTAAAACAAAATGCTTATGAATAAAGGCGATATGCTTTAAAATTTTATTTATAGGCAGGGGTGCATATATGCTTGGATGCTACTCCAGAGTACTATATTTTGGTTTTAAAAATATGCTATTATAAAAAAAATTAGTGCTATTTTAAAAGAATATATTTATACAAAGTATATATTTTAAAATAAAGCATGGGGCTAATAAATCAAGTAAACATATATACCAAAAAAACCATGTGATCTAATAAAGTTAATCGATATGAAAAAAGAATAATAATCTCATTATATTCATGCATGCCAGAGATTAGGTGAGGGCTAGCGCCGGGTGCCATTACAGTGCCTCACCGCGCCGTAGGGGTGGCTACGATTCTTTGTGTTTTAATTTCAAATTTTTTTAATTTTATATTTTAAACTATTTAATCTATATTATTCTTTTTGTTAATTTTTGTTAATTTTTAACCTTTTATTTTTATTTTTCAATTCTTATTAATGTTATTAATATGTACTCCCTCCGTCCCAAAAAGAATGAGACGGCTTGACTTTTTGGGAAATTAAAAGAGAGATATTTTGGTATTGACTTTCCAAAAATACCCTTGATGTGATGGGTAAAAATAGGATATGATGGGTAAATTATTAGGAAAAAGGTATAATGTAATAGGTGGGGTATGAAAAAGTAAGGGGTAAAAGTAGATTTTTAATAGAAATGTAACGGACTTTAAGGGACGCAGTTTTTTCTAAACGTAACAAACTTTTTGGGACGGAGGGAGTATTATTCTTTATTACGGAGTACTAATTTTTTTTACTGTTTACTTTTTATTTTATTTATTTTATACTTTTTAGTATTATTTTGCCATTATTTATCTTTTTATTAATAGACAAACATTTGTATTAAATTTGTATACTCCTCCGTCCTAAAACTTTCTTCCAGAGCACTATTTCAACTTCACGAGAATTTATATTTATTAGTGTTTTTTCATGGCCTATATGATAAAATAAAATATTCTTGTCACAACTTGTTTTGTTGAACTTTTGATGTAGTTTTTAAATACGTATGTTTTATTTTTTATTTCTATACCAATATTTAAATAAAATAGATTGAAAAAACTTTGGATTTTTCTTCGTTTTGCGCAACGGGAAGAAAGTTTTAGAAGAGGGAGTAAGTGTTTATGTAAAAATGATAAATAATGCAAAATAAATGATGAGGTAGAATGAAAGAGCGATACATAGCATTGTAATGTTATAATTTGATGTAGAAAAACAAAAAATGATGACTCTAACTTTCAATCAAACAATCCAAAGGAAGTTTTATTTCTTTTCTCTCCACCTCCCCCTTTGCCAAACACGACGTAAGGGAGGGATAAAAGAGGAAATACACAATTGTCTTCCCTGCATGTGATTGATTGGTACGGTTATCTACCCACCCATTTGTAGGGTTGCACCCCTTTAATTTTTGGATATGCTAGGGGTACACCAAATGTGTACCCAAATGTACATCACTCTTCTTTTTACTATTCATTTTATTTTATTTTTATTTTATTTTATTTTTTTTGAATTTTTTTGTGGTGATGGAGGGGGTGAGGGATGTTTGGGGTACACTTTTGGTGTACCCCTAGCATTTTCCTTAATTTTTTTTAAACATTTATTGAACCATGCTACACTTACACCAACAAATATACCTCATTTGTACACCACAGGTTTGCACAAACATTTCGATGGTTTACACTGACACAAGTGTTGGTGCGTTAATAAAAATTCACACAGACACAAATGTTGGTGCATTTAACAAAATTTAGTTTTACACGAACACAAAATGTTGGTGCAAAACTACGGGGTACAAATTGAGGTACAACCCTTGGGGTACACATACCATAATCCACATTTATTTGGTGTTGATCGACTGCAAACAGTTTAACACGTTGCATATAGCATCTCATCATTCTCAAATGAGTATTTGACACAAAATTTAGAAAAAATAAAACTATATACTTCAAAGTAATACTAAAAAGAGAGAAAAATAATGAGCTACAACATATTTTTTAATACTAGAAAAAAGAAGAGTCTTAATATGGGATAGAGGGAGTAAAAAGAGATAAAGAATTTTCCTCTAGAATAAGGAATACCAAATATTACCAACATATAATGTCAAAAATATTATGAGATTTCAACGGGCAAGACAAATTGTAATGGCACCCGCTGCTCGCCCTACGATAGTACAAAGGATTATTCTATGTGTACCCCAAGATTTGTATCCCGTAGTTTTGCACCAACATTTTGTGTTGGTGTAAAATTAATTTTTGTTAAACGCACCAACATTTGTGTCCGTGTGAATTTTTATTAACGCACCAACACTTGTGTCGGTGTAAACCATCGAAATGTTTGTGCAGACCTGTGGTGTACAAATGGGGTATATTTGTTGGTGTAAGTGTAGCATGGTCCTAGTACAAATTGTAAGGGTACTCCATAGACCATAGTACAATGTCATCTTTTTAACCCCTTGGGTGATTTTTAAGAGCACTGGTAATGGTCATGAAGCCCCGGAGCTTCAAATTTTCTCTCTCTGCCACGTCAGCTTTAACTTACACCCAAAATTCACTGGAAATGATTTTGAAGCCCCAGGGCTTCAAACTGGAGCTTCAAACCTTCATTTTTTACATTTTTAAATATACATCTTCTAAATTTAAATTAATAAATTTAAATTAATTTATTATTTTAATTAATCGCAATGACACTAGTGCATAAAAAAAATTAAATTCATTATAAAAAAAATCTTACATTCATAAAAAAACATTCAAAAAAATTACATTCATTAAAAAAAATTACATAAAAAAAACAATTCCCACCATTGAATACAATTCATCGTGAAACAACGAAAAAAATAAAGCTCTTCTTTCATCGTCGGAAGATGAACCTATTTTTAAATTATATTTTATAAATATTTATAATAAATAATGATAATAAATATTTTAGAGAGAATATAAAGTAATAAAGAGAGATGTGTGAGAGATGTGTGAGAAAGATGTATGAGAAAGGGGGATTTTGTAGGTTTTTTTTTAAATTTAGAATTTTTTTTTTAATTTGGGGGGTAACGGCTATATAGCCGTTGGGAAGGGGGGAGCCGGTGAAAAAACGCAGCAACGCCGCGTCAAACTAATGACGCTGGACGACTCACGCCCCTTAAACGCCGGAGGGGGGGCGGTGTTTCACGCCCCCGGGGCGTTAAACGCCCGTTCACGCCGGCGGCCGTGAAGCTCATTTCCAGTGCTCTAAGCAGCGATGAATGGCTTAATGGATTGCCCTTTTGACCCCTTAATGGCGGAGGCTATGGCTTGTCGGGAGGCGTTGTCTTGGCTGAAACAAAAACAAATTGTGGATGTGGAGCTCAACTCGGACTAATAGCCACACATTTTGTGGGGGGCTTACGGTGGGGTTGGGGTGGGGGTGCAGGGGAGGGGGTAGGGTGGGGGTTTAGGGGGTGGGTTAGGGGGGTAAGAACCGTCAATTTTGTGAACGGAGCACCGGAGGTGCCCCAAAATGCCAGTGGCACCGGAGTGACACCGTACTCCAGTGGCACTAGAACCCCACCATAAAAAATAAAAAAAAAAAGGTTTGAAGCCTAGTTTGAAGTCTCGGGCTTCAAACCTATTTTCACTGAAACTATGAGGTAAAGTTCAAGCTGACGTGGCAGAGAGAGAAAGTTTGAAGCATCAGGACGTCCTGGGTATTTCGAGTGCTCTTAGAGTCCACCACAATTTCGTTACTGTCATCAAGATCGAAAATAGCGCAGCAATGCTAGAAGTATACCAAAATCGAGTACCTCATTGTACACCAAACAAAAACAGACATATACAAAGATTTAATGTCTGTAGGGTACAAACATTGAATGTCTGTGTGTATCTTTTTTTGCTTGATATGCAAATTGGGTATTCCATTCTCGTGTACTCTTAGCATTATTGAATCTGCAAAAAACACTATCCCCCATAATTTTATACTCCTTCCCTCCTAAAATATTCTTCGCATTTTGATTCAAGAAGTTTGATTGAAGTTTTTTTTATTTAAAATTAAAAAATAAAAATGATATATTTAAAAACTATATCAAAACCTCTACAAAATATTCTAGAGTAAAAAATGACTAACAAGAATGAGAAACAAAAAAATGACTAACAAAAAGCTCTACAAAATATTCTAGAAATTTTATTATTTTATCAAATGACTAACAAAAAGGAATAAAAAATGATTAAAGTTTAACCATGTAAATAGTAACTAGAAAGAATTAGGACAAATTTTCTAGAGAGAGAGTACTTCATTCTAACCTAGAATAAATTTTCTGGTTTGACTCTCTCGGATTTTAAGAAAACCATCATCCCAAAAATATTGTCCTAGCTTGATTTTTGTGATTCGTTATCATAAATTAAATATAGTTTAATTTTAAACAAATTATATTATAAAAATTTGATACCTTGCATATTAAAAATTTAAAATTATATCTTAAAAGAAACACAATTATATGGTGATTAAAATTTTTAAAAAAAGAGACCAATTTTTGATTAAAATAATTCATCTTTAAAATGAAATAAAGTAAATAAGACATAAAAAATAAAGTAAATCTGACATATTTTTGGGAGATGGGGTTATCTTTTTTTTCCGTATCAAAGCCATGTTGTTAAGAGAGAACATTATCCATTAAAGAAATGCTATTGTTCACAAATAAAATTATCACAAACTTTACTAATTTAACATTTCAAATTGAAATTCTTATATTAGAATTCTTTTAGACTACTTTAAAATAAGAATTTAAATCTGAAATAATAATTTTTTGAAGCTTGTAATGATTTTATTTGTGAATAAAACATTTTTTCTAAGTAAAGAAAGAGAGGGAAAAGATGGGAGGGTATTTAGTGTCATTTTTAGTGACGTTTTGAAAGGAGAGTCAAAATCTCTAAGGCCCAACTCTTGAGACTTGGACGTACATTAATATTCACTTCGTCTTGGGGGATTCTCGAGTTTGGGGCTCATCTTTTTTTTGGGACATGTCAAAAACTACTTTCTAGTCACTTTATTTTTTGTTTATTTATGAACATGCAACATTTTCATTTTTTAACATTTTATATTAAATTTCATAAAAGTTAAACGAGTGAAGTTAGATGAAAGTTCAGAACGGACTTACTTCTACCAGTGAACGTTTTCTAGACCTCACACCGATAACTGACACTTTAATTTCTTGGTTCTTTTAAAACACTTGCTGCATTATTTCTATATCAAACTAATTATATCTATTGTTTTTACTTATTTTCATTAGTTCATATTTTATTTTATAGAGTATTTTATAATAATAATAATAATAATAAAGCAACTTAAGGCTCGTTGCGATTCAATATATTGACAAGACAAGTTGAAGCCCATTGTATAAATGTGCCAACCATCAACTCACTAATTCCAGCTTATAAAGTGCTCCGTAGCATAATAATCCTATTATTATTATTATTATTATTATTATTATTATTATTATTATTATTATTATTATTATTATTATTATTATTATTATTATTATTATTATTATTATTATTATTATTATTATTATTAGGGCCTCTCAACTTGCCAACATAATTAGTTCTACCAACAAATTTTTAATCATACTACACACACTAAACTTAATACTAAGGGAGCGTTTGGTAGGGAGAAAATATTTTTTCAAAAAAATCTAGTTTTAATTTTCTACGCTTGATAATATAAGTGATAGATTTTTTTAAACAAAATTATCTCAATAAGGAAAAAACAATTTTCGTGGAAAAATTTCTACTCACCTTCGGCCCCTGTCCACCCCCTACCACCCAGCCACTTCCCGCCCAAACAAAATAAGCAAAGGCTTGATAATGAGGTAAAATATTTTTTTTTTAAATTTTTTTAAAATAAAAAAATATTTTTTTGTTAGAAAGTTGGTGTGGGCTTTAGGTTCACCATAGAAGAACTTTCAACTTTTTTTCTCGAATTTTTATTATTTTGAGCACGGTTTCGTTGACACTCGCAAACAGTGACACTAGCGGTGCCATTGTGTTATATGGAATTGCATGCTCGAATTATTTATCTATTTAGTTCAACAATGGGTTTTATTCAAGAAATGCATGCTCAAATTATTTATGTTTGCTAGAGTGGTAGGAAGTTCTCATTCTAAAATTTAAGGGGAAGCTCACTCAAATTTGATTCCCGGCAGAAGTGGAGTGCATCACTAAATTAAAAAATATAAACAAATACTACATCAAAATAAAACTAATAACAATAAGATAAAATATGATGATTGAATGAAAAGAAATTATCCAAAATAACAATAAAACATAGTCATTGTTCTCAAAGTATGAGTGTCATATTTTTATCTTCAAAATAAGACTGTGACAACGTGTCATAATACATTAACGTTCTATATTTTTTTTGGTAATATAAATTTACATTAATGGCATTGTAAGTTTTATTTTGGGTCTCATAAAATGAAAGTCTTACTTTAATTTTTTTCAATATTTTTATTTCAATTTCAGTCTTTCTACTTGAAACTTGAAAGAATATAATGTAGTACTTGGAAAACAAGAAATCACTCTAAATTGGAGTAAAACTAGAGAAAGTATAAAAATATGAATTCCATATTTTTATTTTCTAAATAAAAGTTCACATTGTGGTAATGTGACACTATACAGAGAAATTTTATTATACTTTTTGGTACTCCCTCCGCCCCAATTTATAGTATCTGTTTGAGTTTACGATGTTTGACTAAAAAAAATTTCAAATCATTTTATATGACAAATGATATAGAGTTAAAAAATCAAAATTATATGTTAAAATACTACATCCAAAGATCTATAAAAGTAGTAGTGACAATAGTATTTATTTTATCAAATTGCTAATAAAAATAGAGAAAAAAAGTGAATGAAATTTGACTCTGTAAATAGTGAACAAGCACTATAAATTAGGACGGATGAAGTAATATATATGATCATGATTAGTAATGTAAATACATTTTAACACTTATTTCAGGAATAAAATCATGAAATTTTTATTTTGATATATACTTCGTACTTAATATTTTACTCCTATTTTAGTCTTTTTCTCTTGAAAAACACTCCATTATTTAGTACTCATATTCAAAAAAGATGTCTAATATAAATGGACACAATTTTCTATAGTAGAAAATGTGTAATTAAAACTTATATAGAGAAAGAAACAATGTGCGCCTGTGCCTAATTCACACCTTTAGCGTTTAACTTTTGTATTTTGGAAATGCTGAGTAATGATAACGTTTACATTAACATTTTCTATGCCACTTGTATCATCAAAAAATAATCCAAACCCCTTACAAAATTGTGTTCCCAAACAGGGCCCCAAAGTAAAACACCCAAAAAAGACCTACACACGATGAAACAAATGCATCTTTTTTGGACAGACCAAGAAGAAAAACATGTGATTTTTTGAGAGAGTATAATTTGGATTAACCTTGGCCTAAATACAGAGCATTTTTTTTTCTTTTTTGGTATAACGACACTCTCCATCCCAAATAAGATTATACTTTTTGCATTACAAAATAAAACTTTATATTTCTTGAAATCATTTTATTTAAAAATCAGTATAAGAATACAGAACGAAACTTACATATTAAAGACTATGTCAAAAGTTTCAGTAAAAACAAGAGATGCAACAAATATTTTATTTTACAAAATAATCAATTAAGGTTTTCACCATTTTAATACTCTCATCCAAAAATAAGGTTTCAAAATCAAATTGACACGCTTTTTACTCCGCAAATAATTGAAATTTATGTTGAAAAAAAAAAGAAATAATGTGAACCACGCCAGTTTTTCTTTCAATGAAAGTGAAACCTTATTTTTTCGGGGTTCAGATACATTTAAAAAATGCACAACATTTTAATGAGAGAAATGAATTATGACTATAAACCGAATTATATACAAATAACAAACCCATGAGAAAATGTTTCACCAAATGGAGTTGGCATACAAAAATGGGGTCATCAAGAGTTTATTATACAGCTTCAAACACTGCCTGCCCTGAAAAAATCCACTAAAATCCTATGTACTGCGTATATAAAAAAACTTCTCTAGAGTTAGGTTAAACTGAGTATATAAAGCTCAATTTTAGACATTACAATTGGTATTAATATTTTTGCCATGGTTAGAGAGGTAAATCTTGAACACTACAACAATATGGAGAGCCTATATATTTTTAAAAAAATAAGGAAAGATTTATGGACCGTGATAGGGGTACCCCACATTGTCATAGACATCTACAGACACCTCATTGCCATTGAATGTGGGGTACCCCACATTCTCATAGACATCCACAGACACCTCATTGCTATTGAATGCCTGTGGATGTTGTGAGAAGGTGGGGCGAGAGTTGGGGTGACTTATAGTATTCTCAATTACTTATTTGAGCAAAGAAAAGAAAAGAAACAGATCTTACAGTGTATCATCTACCTAAACACATGGAGTGAATCACCAAGAAAAAGGGCTGGCTCCCAACAAGAATATTTCGTTCTCTACATCCTTCACCCATTGGCACACCCTGTTGCAAATCTTTATTGCCAATGCCTGCAAGGCACAACTTGTTTTGAGGTCCACGAGGATTAAGATTTGTTTTGGTGAGGTTAAAACTTGTCAAAAGTCAGTAAACTTAAGTGAAATTTTGGCTGAATACAGCGAACTAGTTTTGAACGGGGTTTTTCTAAAACGAGAAATACTTTATTCATCCCTTAAAGGATATAAAGTCCACAGTGGAAAACAAGATCAACTATTCCATCAGTACCATAGAAAGTCATGTTTCTGAACATATTTTTTTGTCAGATTAATGTCCAATTTAAACAAAGATGGTTTTTAAGGTGTATTTAATGTTTTTTTGAAGTGTCTAATGTGTTATGTTCAGTTAACTAACAAATAAAGTTAAAATCTACTCAAATTTGATGATTTCCAATAGTTGTACCTGCTAAAATTAAAAGGTTGTGCTTATGTAAGGATTAAGGAATAAGTTTTACACAATCTCGTTTAATACCTTGTCTGCAAGAGGATCAAATGCCGCATAAAGCTCAAAATCTGGTGTAACCCAACAGAGGAGAACTGCAGCATAAAAAAGGTAGAGGTGAAAGGCTTTATCTTTGATCGAGAAAATCTTGCCATGAAAAAAAATGAAATACATGTACTATCAAACATATTCAAAACAAAATCTGCAACAATGTTTACCGTAGTTTTCATCCCGTCTAAACTGAGTTCTGTGAGGCCCAATTTCTTTGTCATGCATTGAGAAGTAAAGCTTCTGGTAAGCTCTATACAGTCTGCAAATGGAAGAACAAATTCCAATTCAGGTAAGCTTCTAGTAATGTTTTCGTTTTCTGTTTACGTTTTCACTTTTTGCAATATAGAAACAGTAAAATGGGTTTGGGCCGTAGTACTAGTCTTCAGTTTTTGGGAAAATAAAACAGAATTTTGAAAAATGCTCGAAACGTGAATGATGTTTTGGGAAACATGTTTTTTCATTATGACCATATTAATAAAATATGTGAATTTTAAAACCCATATGTTTTCATAATAAATACTCTGTAACATAAACCAAAGATAAAACACACACACACTAAACACGCTTAATTTTAGAATTTTGAAAGCGGGTAATGCCAATTATTCTCACCTTTTCTGCTGTTTTGCAGTGTTTATTGGTGATGAAAATTCTGAGGAGACGTACTGGTCGAGAAAAATACTCCGATACATGAAATGCCAAAGACCAGCAGGACCGCCTGTCCCAGAAAATGCATCCCTGATATTTTCTTGGGGTTCCGCGGCATGTCTTGGCTCACCCACACGAGGAGATACTGATCCAGAACAGGGACCATTATCAAAAGGCAGGTCCTCAGCATGCATGCCACCATCTACCGTGGATCTTTGAACTTCGCATAGTACATTGGACTTCAAAAGAACCTGTTCGATACTAATCCTGCAAGATGCAAGGACTTCAAAAGATAAGTTACATGCATGTAAGTTTTAAATTGCACAACAATAACAATACCTGCAGTCTTTCAGATGGAAAAAGTCATCTGAATTTGTGGTAAGCAACATTAGGTAGGTATTAACCTGTCACCATAAATTCAAATAATACTGTCAAAATCCTGCACACAGCCTTCATGTATTAAGAATCATTTATTAATGGACTTGAAAGTTCTAATAAAAGATTCCAAATTTAAAATAAAAAGGCTAACTACTAGCTACTCACATCAAGATAATGCACATAAGCATATAAAAATGCCATGGGGTTGTATCTTGGCAAACAAATTGGTGAAAAGCTTTCAGATGTTCTGCATGAATAAAATGATGTATTAAGCATTGAGGCCTTCAAGCAATTCCATATACTAGGCAGCCAGAAGAGAGCAACAAAGTAAGTAGGAAATGAAATGTCATTTTGCGATGAAGAAATATATGACTAAGCTACTAAGTCCGTTTAGGAACAATATTTGAAATAAGCATTAGATTTTTTAAATAGTTTTTTAATGGACCAGATTAACTTCGAAAACGTTAAAGACTACTGTAATATAGCTTTTCAAAAAGCTAGCACTAATACCAAATGGACCGACAATGTCTTTAAAATAAACCTGTAGTTTCTAATTAAATCCTGAACTTGAAGACAGAACCTCACACAAGCCTGAGGTTATCTAGGGGCTTCATCATAAGTGGGTCCCTTTACATTCAAGTCAACTGAGGTTAATACTCCCTCCGTCCCCCTGAGATGTTATCATTTTGACTTTTTGTGGTTTTTAAGGAGAATTGAAAAAAGGTGAAAGTTTACCAAAATATCCTTAATGAAAATGGGTGGAGAAAATTAAATGTGGTGGATGAAGTGTAATAAATAAAGTGGGGGTAGTTGTGGTATTCTAAATGTTAAAAGGGCTAATGAGAAGATCTATGGGGGGAAAATAAAAAGGGCTAATGGGAAGATCTATGGGGGGCGGGGGGAGTATTAAGAATTAAGATAGCTAATAATACAATGGAATAACTGGAGACAAGTAATTGTCATTGCAAAGATATCACAACTAAACATGAAGAAACACTCTTTGCAGAATATATTTTCCCATAGTTCTATGTAAACAGACAAATTCAGCAATGCAGAACTCCATAAGGCCATTTGCATTTTTATGTTGACAAAGAATGTGCGTGACATGTAGAGGTAAAAAAAAGATATAGTGATATAAGGACCGTGATTCAAAAAATAAAAGGGAACTTGCCTAAATGATTCAGAAGACATGACAAAGTTGGAGAGCAAAAGCATATCATCCGCATGCAGTGACGCTTTCTGTGCACCAACAATACTAATTACCTATATTTAAGTTTCTTGATAGATTAGATAATCGCTTCATAGTTGAATTTGAAATGGTCTTTCAAAAATCATATGAAGAGAAGTAAACAAGAAAATTTGAATAAGACGGTAAGACCTTGTGTTTGCACATCAATATGGCAAATAAGACACCAGAATCTGCAACATCTTGCAATATTGCACCAGCAACTTGCCTTGTCTCATAAGCAAGAGGGAGGCATGTGTATGCATGAAGAAATGTTCCAGGGTTCCTATAATTGGTAAAGAACACATGGAGTATTAAAATTAATCTCCTACAAGAGTATCAAAATTAATGATGCATCATGCATGAAATGCTATTTTTATCTACCACCATTTAAGTGCATTTCCAATAGAGCTAAAAGAGTCAAATTTTGACATAGTTTTAGCTTAAGCTAAATAATTAAGTCAAAATGCCACATTAAACTTCCCCTTCTTCTTACTCTATTTGAAGTTTTGGGCACTAAATGCATCAAAGGTCTAACAGAAACCACATATCTTTTTTACAGAAGGTCGTGTAAACCTTGACCCCAAGACCCAAGTGGCCCCATACCTTGTTTTACGCTCATAAACTCTATTTTTCAGAAAAGTTCTATCTTTTGTTTCCGCTCAGAAAATTGCCTATAATAGTGCACTTAATGGGAAGGATACCCAACAAAGACGTAATTAAGTACTTCAGTTGAATGGGTTTGACTAGCATTTGGTCAACACCAACTACCAAAGGAGTCCTAGCAGAAACCTATTTGAAACATAATCCCACATGGGAACTTAACCATGTTTAAATAGGCGCCTTTTAAGCATGGAGATATATTCCATTTGTGAGGCAAGGCATAGGCCTCAAGGTAGTTTGAAGAGTAAGCCTTGAAACCTCATAATTTAGTGTCATAAACCACTATCATAAGTTTAACTCTTTAAAGAGAATATTTTAAGATTTTTTGTCGTAAAAAAGAACAGGTGTCTGCATGAGAAAGAATGAGAAGAAATGTTGATGTTCTGAAGCAATTTGAACAAAAAGAAAAAAAAAGTTCTTTTATGCACTCCATATGTTGTTATTGTTCAAATCAAAAAGAAAAAAAAGTAATTGCAGTTGCTTGAACCATGCTAGAAAGGAGATTAGGAATGGTGGCTCAATAGCTGCAAAGAACATTTGCACTTCTGAAGGAGTGCAAAGTAGTTTGTAGGTTATGTGAAATGAGTGAACTTTGTAAGTAGAATTGTGTCAATATAATTGTTTATTACTGCAAATAGATTATAGGCTTTAAAAGACCTTATTGACTAACTTAAAATATTAAATGCACAATATGATTTATGTAAAAGTAATGGGCAAAGACAAACCATTAAACAAGAAATATGAGGTTGAAGGCTCACAACACGCTTCAACCTCATGAGGCTAACAAGTTGCCTTTATAGACCACTCAATCAATTGGTTTCCAATTGACATGTCAATGTCATTGCTGCAATCTCTCTGAGCTTGAGCCTCTGGGCAGCACATTTGCCTTTAGACAGATGGCCAAGAATGTAGTCTCAAATTTCTTATTAATGAAGTATTTTGCATCTAGTAAAAAAAGTCAGAAATATTTAATTTTATTAGATTGCTCCTAACTCCTAAATTAACTAAGTTTCAACAAATTCCTTGTGCACTTTTTTTTCATTGCCGGGTAAATGTGGAAATATTGGAATAACCCTATTAATGGACTTATCATCATGTGTGATGGGCTGATGGCATATTTGTTGTAAAGCACTTGCTTCCAGAAGGTAACCAACATAGGACTTGTCCTCTAGCGGCTCTAGTTCATTTAAAGAAATGTTATAATACAATACGTCAACACAGACATAACTAGTTGATATATCATGCTCCATGCTGCAGCGGTTGCCATACTTGCCAAACCACCTTGGTAGGTGGCATGGCATGCCAATTTAACTTGGCATGTAGACATCTTGCAGTATAACTGATAGAGTGCCACATATGCTGTTATTTTATGTTATTTATATTTATAATAGAGTCAGGCCAGATGTTTTATTATATATGTTAGTTATTAAGTAGTAAATAATGTGTAAGTGGACCTAAATTCTAGGAGTAGTTGCTAAATAATGCGGTAGTGTGCCTAAAGTCTAGGAATAGTTGCTAGGTAATGTGGTAGTGTGCCTAAATTCTAGGGATTGGTAGTTATCCGGCTTCAATAAATATTGAGGCTCTTTATTTGTACAAGTTATCCTGAAAGTAATTCAATATATATTATTGGAGATTCTCCTTGGCTTTATTACTTATATGAGTCTAAGATTCTTGCTCATATTTTGATAAAGATTTTCCTTTGGGGGAAGTAGTGGAAGGGGTAGACCTAGGAAGAATTGGAAGGAGGTGATTAGGCAGGATTTAGGACTTCTCACCCTGACTGAGGATATGGCCTTAGGTATGAACCTTTGGAGAACTAGGATTAGAGTAGCTGGATAGGAGTTCGATGTTGTAGAGGTTGTTTTGTAGTGTCTTGTGTTTGATTGGAATCTTTTGCTATTGCTTACAGGACTTTCATTTCATTGTACTTGGTGCTTTATCCGTGTTATACTGTGTCCCCTTTCATATTTTTGTGCAGGTTGAGTCGGGGGTCTCTTGGAAACAGCCTCCCTACTTTCGAGTAGGGGCAAGGTCTGCGTACACACACCCTCCCCAGTAGTGGGATTCAACTGGGTTGTTGTAATTTGATAAAGACCATCCTTCATTTATTTTCCCCACCAATCTTGAGTTCTATTCGTGCAAGATGTCTTGGATTAGAATATCTCTGAGCTAATTTGGGCCAAAGCACTTCACAAGGTGGTTTCATATGAAACTCCATGCCTTAGATTCGAGTGATTGTAGGGAAGGGAGCTAAGCATCCTAACCAACTACCTGTTGAGAAATTGCTAGAACAAAAGTTGTTATGTTTGCCTTATTTGGTATGGAATAAGTGCAACGCATATGGAGTACAGAGACTAACCAACTGAAGGAATGAATAAGAGAAGAGAAGACAACATCTGTTCCTCCCAGTAAAGGTGTCATATCAAATTTTGGATTCTTCTCAAAACATCTATTCACTGATTTTGTAAGAATAAGAATCATCTGCATCCATGCACCACTATTGTATGAGGAATACATACATAACAAGATATTATAGTTCTATAACAAGCTTGGGCAGATAAACCAGCAGAAAATCATAATTACCTCTATGTAAATGTAAGCCAACTAAAGAAATATATCAGGGAATGAAGAGAGGGGAAAACATTACCTGACCATATAGCAGCTCCAATTGTCCCCTTAGTGATTCATAAGGCTCCTCTGTGCAGCTTATGCAAACTAAGTAAATAGGTCCTTTGACAAGAAAAGCCACCTGAATGAAAAACAGTGAGACACGGTACACTTGGGAGCTCTTTGGTATGATGTAAAATAATTGCTTTACAAGCAAAGGAATTCCAACAAACTGTACTGAACTAGAAAACAGCAAATATAAAATAATCACCATGTCAACAAATCTTCTCATGGTTTAATCTGCTAGGTCTAGATTGAATTTTGTGGTTTACTAACATTAAGAAGTTCACTATTAAGCCAATGCTGGTGGAAATGTTGTATGAGGGGACAACTGTAAAAGTTCTGTAGACGCTTGAGAACTATGAGAAGAAAGAAAAACTGACCTGGTGTTTCCCTGCTCTAATCAAGTTGACTCTATCGCCCCTGGAAGACAGATAAGAATAAAAATCTTTCATGCTTTATGGAATTTGCAAGGATACAAACTAATTCCTCTCTCGGTAGAGCATACTTTGATTGGGCATAAAATTTAAGAAAATGAAAACTGTGTGGTACAAATTCATGCATAGGAGAAAGAAGAAATATGAATCACATGTTTCTTTCCTTGAAATGAAATGAGACATAATTTTGAGACACATTTAAAAAAGGAAAGTTGGAATAATTTTGGGAATAGCTAAGATAACAAACATAAGCAACTTACCCATTTTCTACAAAGGAAATGATGGCTTGCAAAGTGGCAGAGAATCCAGCTAATTTGTGCTCATCTCCATATCTTTAAATTATACAAAAGAGATGGAAAATGACTCTTATACATGAAGAGATACTAGAAACAATTGAATGTCTAAACATTAATATGTATGATATAACTCATGGCATGTCCCTGATACTAGTGGTGGAATTACAAAATAAACATCATACTAGAATTCCAAAATCCCAAATGAGAAAGACGCATACCTGGAATATATTGGTTTCCCCGAGTTACTCAAAATAAAGAAGTGTTTCTTCCTTTTTCTCCAAGAAATCGAAGTATCATCCTGCACTTTGTTATTCCAACGAAAAGAGGATAAATGAGCATATCAACGCCTTCCACAGGTGACAACTGAAAAGGCAGTGAGAATTACTACTGTAACATTTTTCTTTTCATTTTGCATTGAAAACAAGTGTATTAACAATAGCTGATAGTTGCTTGCAGATGAATAGATTTTCTAATTTCAAATCAGGTTTCAACAGATGACAAAAATGCATGCATTAAATCCCAAGTACTAGTTAGAAAAATAAAAAATCCAAAGTTCCCAGATTCTAAAATCATCACTGCATGTACCGGTAGGACAAAAAACGGTTTTTAAAGAGAAACACTTCATAACTATATCAATTAGGGTTAGACTTTAGCTTTAGGATTTCGAGAAAGCCGTTAAAGTTTGCTCTACTCTAACACTTAATTGCAGAGGCTCTTCCCATACGAACCAAAATCCATGGCTTCAGGTAAACACAACTGCACAACTCCTGAAACAAAATACCATGCAACAACAATATGGTTTGCTAAAATACATAACTGCACCAGACCTACCTCATCTCCATGGCGTTTTCCGGGAGCTCGCTGTGCATTACACTCTGATACTCCATCTGCCGAGTCGTGGTTACCAACTTCATGAATCTCATCTCCAATTCCAGAGCCCCTGCTGCTGGAGCCGCTACTCCCCCTCTCGCCCGCATAAGCACTGCTACTTGGACTTGGCAGCGCCTCCGTTTCATCCACCTCCGAATTGCTCCTCCAAATAAAAGCACTTCCTTCTCTGGATGAGCTCGCCTCTGCATGGGCATTCCGCAAAGCAGTCTCCTCTTCAGCGCCAGAATCTGTTGTTTCCTGCTTGTAAGATCCATTTCTAACCTCCTTCAGCTGCGACTTCTCATGCGCGCCGAAATCGAGCTCCGTTTCTAAATCCAGTTCGGACTGGGACATGGAAATAGAAGCTAGTTGGTTCTCTATAGCATCCAGAGACTGATCGATTGAGTTGGGGGTGAGGTTAGGGTTGCGTTCGGGGTCCGGAATTTGATCGCCATCGGAAAATGTGGCGGTCAACGGCGGCGACGGGGAACTAGAATCGGAGGACATTGCGCGAAGACTATGCCTTCTTCACTCTCTTCTCGTCTCCAACTGGAAAAACAAGAGAGACGAAGTCCGACGACGACGGCCGGAGCCACTGACCGGTGGTTGGTTACCCGAATCGACCCGGGTTTAGGTGGAGTCTGGACTCGGTCGGTGGCTCGTCCTCCAATATCTAAATTGGCCCTAATTCCCGATTCCAACTGAAATTTATTGCATTTGCTTAAATTTAATTTCACATAAAGAAAAATAATTAAGTCTTATAAGCATTTTATTCACATGCAAAAATTTTGATCAGATTACTTACAAAAGTATCTCTCACCATTATTAATATTCCGAAATAACTCATATCTCATTTAAATCATTTTATACACACGAAAGAATTTTTAACTTATAAACAGTTTATAAGCAGTAAGTCAATAAGTACCAACACAGAAAAACATGCACTTCATTAAAGGTCCTTGATTACAAGTGGTTTTTCAATTTAGTCCTCAATTCTAAGATATTATGTAAATGATCCTTGATTTCTAACAATTATTCTATAAGTAATTCTTTAGGACAAACATGACAAAAAAATTCTACATATAGTCCTTGAAGAACCGAATATGGACTAGTTTTCAAGGTTGAGAATCGTTTATGTAATATATTAGAAATAAAAACTAAAAATTAAAAACTATCTATAATTAATGACTATTTATAAAATTTCTTCATTAAGTTATTATTTTATTATATTTCGTTTGAAATAAAGAAGATATTGTGTGCAGACACATTTTTTATATTATAAATATAAGTACTTCTATATTTAAAATCGTATGGAACTAACCATTATGTGGCCTGTTTGATTCACCTTTATTTGGGAAGATACATACATTTAAAAAAATGAGCCTCGTCTCGAGGGTGCTCTCAAAATTGGTCGAACAATTACTCAAGAGGGATAAATTCAGCTTTAATCACAGATTGACAAGCAAAAAATGAAAGCTGCACCTGGCACTTACAAAAGTATATACTTAACATAGTTGTCTCTCGACGTAATTACTAAAAAGCAAACTCAAGTATTACCATTTTGACACCACTTACTTTGTCAACTGAGCTACCTTCACACCCCCCTTCCCTCGCAACACTCGCATTTTTAAAGATGTATGTGTGGTTTTCAAATAGGCATACGAAATGGATGTTTTGACCTAAAAGTCTAAAACCTCATGTCATATTTTGATCTGGGCACCTACCGTGCTTCGCTGGTAAAATTCATGATTCTACATACCTCCCCCTCCCCCTCTTAAACACCACTTTTGGCAACACAAATCAATGTTTTAGGGGATAGATGCTCGGGTGAGGTGCAAAAAGGGACAAGATGGGTCAAAGAGATAAAATTTATCAATTTTATCAATAGAGCAATGTAGATGCCTTGGGTTATAAAATAACTTTAGAAGGTGTATTCAACTTGGATTTTAAATGATTGTTTTTTTATTTTTTACAATCTATGGATTATGTAGAATCTATAAATTATTTTAATTCTATATAGGCTTAAGTAGATTTTAATGTATTTGTTTATGAGAATTTGTTCAGATTTTTAAAAGTCTATTGATTGTTCAAATTCAATAATTAATTTAAAAACAACAAAAAAATTTAATAGATAATACTCTCTAAAACAAGCGTATAGAGTTACAGACAAGTCAATCCAAAAATTCAGATTAACCCTAATCTCGTAAGAATATTCCATTAACAACTCAATTGAATTCTTCAACGACAGAAATTCAAGCTTAACGACAAAGCCATCCCAGTGAAATGAAGTAAAAGAAATCACGCTAAATATGAGTAAAACATAGGGAAAATACTAAAATATAAGTTTCATGTTTCTATTTCTTAAATAGGAGTTCACACTATAGTAATGTGGCATTGTATATAAACATTTGACTATACTTTTTTGTAATATACATGATCATGATTTGTAATATACATGCATTTTAAGTCATATTTTGGAAATAAAAGCATGAAACTCCTATTTTGATATACTTTTAATGTTTGATTCATACTTTTGTCTTTTTTTAATTGAAGTAAGGTGGCGATTGAGACATCCTCTCCGGTGAAGCTTCAAATGTAAGGCTTCCACACAATTCTGGTGACTAGAGTCCGGACGCAAACAACGACTTCAAACGCCAGGCTTCTAGATCTGATTGACTTAAAAATCTTGAGGTTTATGATAAGATTTACAAACAGAGATCTATTTATATAAATGTTTTTGGAATCCTTCACAACCCATCATTTAAAAAAATATTTGAAAATCAAACGAATTTTTTAGTACTATTAGATTTAGATGGACATTTTAAAATATTTATTGAATACATCAATATTTTAAATGATGTTTCTAAATCTCAATTGAATATTTTCAAATTTTAAATCATTTTTCAAAATCTCAATTTAATACCCACTAACTTTTAAAATACAAAACATCCATTTAAAGCCCAATTCTTCATTTCCTACAGAGAATTGGGGTGCAAATGGACCACGTCTTATATTACTCTAACTCAGGCCCCTATATTTTCTTGGACTCGTTTTGAGTATTTGACGGGCCCATTTCATAATGAATCATACCATCCTACAGACTGCATCCGATTTGTTTGTCAATAGACATATACATTTTTTAAATATATATAAATTTTTATTTTTTTTAGTTTACTTTAATTTTTAAATAAAATAAATCAAAAATAATTTTAATCAAATAACATAAACAACAATAAATAACTTTAACTGGAACAGAGAGAATAAGTAATTGTGTACAAACTCGTGCAAAAAATTCGCGCAAAATTTATATTAGGATGGAAAAAATATCTACATTACACAAACAATCTTTTTTAGCGAATCTCATAATGGAGTGTTGTACCAATATAGCCTGCTAGCATGTCCAATTAAAAATTCATGATTTCTTAGTTTGCGGATTGTTGAAAAGTAAAAAATGTGTATATAAAATTTGTTTTTTAAAAAAAGAAATGTGAAGTATTTCCGAACATGCAAATTCTTCCGTGATCCTAAGGTCCACATTCTATTCATGGACCTTAGGATCATAGAAGCATAACTCTTCAGAACATCCATTTAAGATAAGTGTAAAGTTCTCGCTTTCCTTGTTTATTCGTCTAAAAATATTTTTTCCAAATTTTTTTCTTCATCGAAAAGAAAGTTTGGTCTAAAATACGTATTTCTCATCTAAACAAATTTCCCGTTAAAATATTTTATTTTATCTAAAAAAATATTTTAAACGCTCATTTGTTACTATTCTACATTTTTGTAGTCCTTATGAAATTAAAATGAGTAAATTAATTTGAAAGTGTGAGATTAATTGGGATTATATCATGGTTTTAGAGTGAGTAATTGAATACAACTGACGTATAACATATTGTCAATGTTGGTTGCACAGGAGGCATGATTCAGGATGAGCAACAATTTTTTTTTTAAAAAAAAACATCGTCCGTACGAGAAATGGGTAAAATAGATAATAATGTCGTGGCCTACTTTAGTAATTGGGCTGCAACTGTATTGGGCCCTTCATAATTTCACTTCAACTTTCCTGATATGTTTAATGCGGAGTATTAAGAATAAATTTCTTTTGTTTTGTAATTTTCTTTTTCATTTCAATCTACTTGATTTTTATCGAAGTTATTCTTATTAATAGTTTAATTTATTTGATTAGAAATATAGATTTAAAGTTTATATATTTATGTATTTATAGATTACATTTAAACACACACACGCACTCTCTCCGTCCACCTAAGATCTTTCCATTTTCACTTTTTGCGGTTTGTAAGAAGTGTTAAAAAAAGGTGAAAGTTTACCATAATACCTTTAATGAAAATGGGTAGAGTGTATTAAATGAGGTAGGTGAGGTGTAATAAATAAAGTAAGTGGGGGTAGTTGTGATATTTTAATTATTAAAAAATGTAATGAGAAGATCTATGATCAGAAAATTACTCACGGGTGACGCAGGTTTTGTCGAAATAACTCTCAGGTCCCTCTATTTTCAAGAAGACAACAGAGGTCCTTACATTTTGTTGTAATGACTGGGAGGAGACATTCCACCCAATATTTCATCCATAAACGTAAATAAATGTATTTTTTTTCTAAATATTTTAAGGTAATAAATCTTAGATCACTCCTTTTATTATTTCTTTATTTTTCTTTTTTTTGTTACTCTTTTTTAAAGTGTTATTTTAGAATTTCTTCTATAAAATCGGAAAAAAATTCAAAATTGTTTGTATTATATTAAAATAAATGAAATAAAATATTTTATAAAAAAGAAAACACCGAGTAATGGCAAAATAGAAAAAACGGTAATGAAAAAATAGGAAAAAAATACATTTATTAACACTTATGGATAAATATTGAATGAAATGTCTCCTCCCATTCATTACAACAAAATATAAGGATCTCAATTGTTTTCTTGAAAATAGAGGGGCCTGAGAGTTATTTTTATAAAACTCGCGTCACCCGTAAATAATTTTTTCTGATCTATGATGAACAAATAGAAAAAATTAATAGGAAGATCCGTGGGGAAAGGAAGGAGTATATGTAATGAGAATCAGGCCCTTTTTTTAAAGTGTTTGAAACCTGGGCTGATGGGCCTGCCGCCAGTTCGAAGGACCAAAAAATCAAAAAGCAGCTATTGGATACGAGTACAAGACAGACCGGGTCAGCCCATCGATGTGGCGGGAAAAAGTAAAGCAGTGGGCCACCACAGGCGTCATTGGCGGGAAACTTAGGCCCATCTGTCCACCTCGTTTGCGTAGCCCACTTGCCGTTCTCTTTTTTGTTTCCCCTTTCACTTTCTCCATAGTCCAGACAAATGTGGGTGAAATGATTCTTCCCTTTATTTCCACTCCCACCCCAATTCTTTCTCCCAATTACACTTCCACTCCCTTTAATATTTCATTTATTCAAATTTAAGTCCTTACCTTTCTATTTCTTGATTTATTAGTTCACATTTGAGACTTCATTAAAGATGTTCGAAGGTTCATTCGATTTAGCGATCTTTAACGATCACTTATTGAATTATTACAAGATTGAGATGAAATTTAATACTTTCTTTGTCCCTAAATCATTTTTACACTTTATGCAAAAAAAATTAAAATTAAAATTTTAAATTTTTTAAATTTATTTTATTTAAAGATTTGTATATAAATAAAAAATAAACTTACACATTTAAAAAGTACATCAAAAGTTCTACAAAATAAGAGTTGTCAAAAATATTTTATTTTATCAAATAATTAATGAAAACATAAATAAACAAAAAATTTCGTGAATTTTAAATGGTAAAGTGTGTAAATTATCTATGGACGGAGGGAGTATATTTTTTGTCTTTTCACAAATCTCTTTCAAACCCCTCTTGTTTTTTTTGGAACCCAAATGAAAACTCTTTATTCAACCCCTCTGATACAAAGTGCAATCAGTACCAAAACACATATAAGAAACTAAAAATATATCGCCAACACAATATAAATGTTACAAAGACAACAAACCTCAAACTAGGCCCGCACCTTTTGAATTTAGATATGTGCTAACATGGTACTTAATCGAATGGAAAGCTTCCTCAATCGGGATGAAAATGTGTATCAATTGAGAAATTTACTCAGTGACTTTGTTTAGAGCTTGTTCTTGTAAAGAGTAAGTCACATAATGAACTTATGTTTGGGGATGGTGAATTGAAATTGTTCTACACAATATTTAATCAGTCGGCAATCTATTTTTGCCCTACAAGTCATTGATAAATTGTAGACAACTCTATATATATTAGCAAAATAATTTCAAGTATGAAAAAGTTTTTTCTAGTAGAAACAATCATCCATCTTGCTATGGCAATCCCAAATAGGGCTATCTTTTATAGGATGATTTCCCTGCATGTGTAAATTGATTGAAATGTATTTTATTATATGTAATTTAAAAATGCACATTCCCAAATAATGCAAACCGGAGTAGCTTACTCTGTTTGCCATTTATTCTTTAGCAAAACGAAGTAGCCAACTCCGTTTCAAATGATTATTTAGGGAAACGGAGTAGCCAACTCCGTCCACCTTTTTTGATCTGCGGAAGAAAGGGAAACATGCACGAAGAGTGGAGATGGGGGATCTCCACCTATTATTTTTAAAAAAAATCAAAAGTTTTTGTTTGTTTCTCAACTTTGTTCCTATATCTTTTTTAAATCAAAATTTTTTCTTTATTTATTATAATTTTAAAACAATTTTTTTTATAAAAAGCAGAAAATTATTTACATATAATGAAACAATCTACTAATAATAAAATGCATAAATAAAATAATTTCTTATTGACTTTAAATAATGCAGCAAACAACAAAATTAAAATAAGAAGTAAATCACAACAAATTTATTCATAAAGTACACACAATTTATTCATAAAAATAAGATTACCAAACACATGCCATAACTAATTTATCTTCTATCATGTTGATGTTAATTCAAGGGCTAAAAGTGTAATTATACAATGATAGTCTACAAATGTGATCTTTCGTCGGAATCTAAGCCCACAATCATAGTCATTATTTTTGTGTTATCTGCTTAACCAATATCAGAACACGTCTCTAAACATAATGTTGATGTCAAATTATACTGCATATATATTAAAATAATGAAATACAATTCTGAAAGTTCTCAATACTATAAATCCAATAAAGTCATTTTGTGTTAAAATACATTATGGTTCTTATTTAATTGAAGCTCAAAATTTGTCCAGTTTGATTCGAAAAAGTCAAACTGAACAAATACACTGGGACAGAGAAAGTAATTTTGATATATCAAATTTTTAATATAATTAAATTATTTATATTATGTTTAATTTGTGACAAAAATGTCATTATTTTAAAAAGAATCAAAACATGAAATCTTTAGGATTGCGGAGTAAAAAAGGGAAAATGGTAAAAAATAAAGAAAATAAAAAAAAGAGCAAGACTCCTTGTGAAAGAATGAACAATTGCCAGATTGCCTTTCCTACGGTTAAAAGGATTTACACGGATGAGGTCTTTTTCCTTCTTTCTGGATTAACAAACCGAAAAAATGGAAAACGGGAAAAAAACAGAGCCAAACGGAGTAGGCAACTCTGCCAATAAATAATTCAGTCAAAACGGAGTAGCCAACTCCGTCTAAATAAATAATTCCAAACTAAACGGAGTAGCCAACTCCGTGTTGCACTGCGGGGGAAAAAACCACTGACATACACTGCCAGGAATGCTTTATAATTTTCTTACATATACCGGGAGTTTACTCTCTTTTATACACTTATTATAAATTCATTTTGTCCACAATACATCCTTCTCCAAGACAATATCACATCTTCCTAATAGTTGCTTTATTTAATTCACATGATCAAGTTTTTAAAAGCCTAGCTATTATATTTCCCATGCTTCTTAGGCGCACAATGTCATCCCAAGCAACCAAGGAAATTCCCACAACAAAGATTGGTAGAATTAATCTGTTTAACAGTGTACTCTTTGTGAAAGAATATAATTCCTGAATGGCTCGAGTGATATGGCTTCTCACCTTCTTCCTTTGATTCTTGAAAAGACTCTCCTCTTGTTATTCTTGCATGCATTCTCCTTGTTTTTTGGATCCGCCACTAGTTTTCATATCTAGTGCCCCAAAATAATTTGAAAGAAACAAAATTATACTCGATCGTGTGAATATCCCTATCTTCCCTGATATGACAAAAACATTGATTCTTGAAAAGACTCCCATCTTGTTTCTTGCATGTAGTCCTCTTAGTTTTTTGGTTCCCGCCACTAGTTTTCATATTCAGTGCCCCAAAATAATTTGAACGAAACAAAATTATACTTGTGAAAATAACTTTATCTCACCCGATAGGACTAAAACATACTTCTATTTTCAAAATAAGAATGACATATTTCTATCTTCAGGATATGACTTAAATTAGTTTTAATTAAAAAATAAATAAAAACAATAATCCCACTGCCGTGCAGATTTTCAACTGAAGTACATCAAAAAGCCATTCATTTAAGTTAGGCATATGTTAGATTTGATGTTAGTTGTTTCCTATTTTTCGTAAGCCATCATTAAACCTTCAAGCCAACATTTTCTCAAATATCTTTTCATGCCATCACAATGTTAAGAATTGACTCTTTATATGATAGGAAGACCAAAACAATTGGATATGAAAAATAACTTTTGCATATTAGGGAGAGGCAGTTGATTAAAAAAAATTGTTCAATTTTTTATTTGGAAAAAGTTAGTTTTTGGGGACATGGGAATTGGGGCATTCTTGAATTTATTTTCACAATTTTTTTACTTTTTTAATGTGACCTGTGATGAACGTGATATTATGAGAGTGTTTGGCAGTGCACTGCTTTTAAGAACTTAGGTTCTACTTTGAGTGGAAGTGAGTTTACTTTGCTTGGCATCTCAGGTTTTACTTTTCTGCGCCACTATTTTGTATACATAGAACACCGTTTCGAAAAATTAGTTATGAATTGTTTTTGCTTTCAGCTTTTGTGCAAATCACTTTATCCGCAAGTTAATTACTTCTAAACACCCTCTATATGTTCACAAATCACTTTTTTGGCATTTTATTGTATTTTACATAGTATACATTGACATATTCGTTATTATTAAGTGTCGTGTCTGTGCATACGCATTGACTCGATCTATAGCTTCGATTGACATTGTATAATGATACCGAGACTCTTCGACGAGAAATGGATCAACGAGAATTTTGTAAATAGATTAGTGCGAGTAGGGATGGCAATTCAACCCGAACCCGATCTTAACCGATCCGACCAACCACTAAATATCCAAACCCGAACCGAGAATAAAATAATCCAAACCCGACTCGAAATTTTTTACCCGAATCCGATGTAAGGCCGAGTGTGGTTTTATTATTTTACCCGATCCGACTCAAACCCGCACCTGACCCGACTCAAACCCGAATATTTTATTTCATAAAGGCCTAACTATGGATATAATGACACTTTGTATAATTTCTTGACAAAGTGCTACTATATCAAATATGTCTTTTATAATTATTTTTATAGTTTCTTAATAAAAAAGAGACAAAAAATTAGATTTAATCTTTTTAAAATTATTGGGGTACGTCGAATTGATTATTTGTTAAACTACGGATTCGGGTTTCAAATTTAAATGTTGAATTCAGGTCGGGTCGGGTTTTGGCTTAAAAATCAAGTTTTAGGTCGGGTTTGGGTTTCGATTCTAAAAGTCGGATCGAGTTCGAGTTTAGTACTATCCGACCCGAACCGAACCCGATCCTTTGCTATCCCTAAGTGCGACTGTGCGAGTTTAAAAAAATTAATCCGATTTTAAGCTAAAATACGAGTAAAAACATGCGAGTCCTCTTTTGATTCTTTTTTATGTTTCATTTCTTATTTTAATCTATCCTCTTAAAGTTTAGGGGTATAAATGGAATATCAAAGGTGTTTATTATGGTACGGATCGAATAAAAAGACATGCATTACGTGTCTCGACATGCATTTTTCAAAAGAATTTATCAAATCGGTGTTGTTAATTAGTGCCTCCTAGATATGTAGCATAAAAGTCATGCAATGTACACTCTTACGGAGTATACTGTTTTATTATTATTTTTATTATATTTAATATTGTTATTATTATTTATTATTTTATAATATTTAATAATTATAATATTATTATTATTTAAAAAGAAAATAAAATAAAGTAATGGTGTGTAAGTTCATTTATTTTGTACAGGGTTGGGATGGAAGTGCTGGGGAGATGTCACGTGATCAGGTGATAGAAAAATGTCTAGTAGTTGGGACACTAAATTAAGGACGTCCATGCCTCTGCCATGCACACCTTTTATTATTTTGGAGATATTTTTTATTCATTTATTTATTTATTATACTGCACATATATTCCGTACTAGGGAACATTTATTCACTTCAAAATGTTTTTATACTTTAACTTACACAGAATTGAAATGAAACTTTAAGTTTTTTAAATTCATTTTATTTAAAAATTAAATCTAAAATAAAATTTATATACTTAAAAATTACGTAAAAAATACTACCAATTAAGATGTGATGATTTTAATTTATTAAATAATCAATCAAAATGCATAAATAAATAAAAGTTTCTATGAGTTTTGAATAATTAAGAATGTAATTCTTTTTTGGACGGAGATCGAAAGTACTATCTATTTTTTATTTTATTAAATAGATTAATCATTCCGTCCTAAAATATGATTTCCAGTTATTATTCACATGATCAAACTTTAATTATTTTTTAAATCTATTTTCGTTAGTCAATTTGACAAAATAATATAATAATGTCAATCTTTTGTTTTGTTAGGATGGATCGATGGATCCGAAAAATCCCACCATAGATGATCATGAAAGAAGGAGCTGCAACTCCTAATCATGCATATGCTCTACCTTGGTTGCTACCTTCCTTATTTTATTGCTTATTGTATTGTTACCATAATTCCTATTCTACTAGGATTATAATTCTCTTTTGTAATCCTTATATATAGGAATGTATTCTTCATTATTCAATAAAATCAATTATTATCAAATTGTATCAGTTAACAACGTCTATCGAAATTTCCGTCCATAATATTATAAATAAATCAGATATATAAAATACTTGATAACACTAAAATCACTTCTTTTGACATGTGATGTCATGCCGTGTCTTCCCTTCGTTCACACCCCGCCGATCTGGGTTTAATGTTAATGTTAAGACAAACCAACATGAAAAATGATGGTTTAATTAAGGGACATATGAAGTAGTAGTCAATATAGATGAAAGCAAATACGAACGTATAGAAAGATAACTAGGCAAAATAATACTCTCTCTGTCCCAAAATATTCACAACATTTGCTTTTTCAGCAGTCGCGGGAACTTTTGTTTATTTCTAAGTTTTCCATTGTTATTTGATAAAATAAAATATTCTTGACACCTCTTATTTTGAAGAATTTTTCATGTAGTTTTTTGATATGTAAATTTTATTTTTTATTTCTATACCAATATGTAAATAAAATGAATTGAAAAAGTTTGATACTTTGCCTTGGAAATATAAATGTGGCAAATATTTAGAGACGGAGGTAGTAGCTCATAAAGCGTAAAGTGCCGGGGGGGGGGGGGGGGCTAAAGACTAGCTCACAAGTTGCTAGGATTAAACTTTTGGAGGAAAACTTTACAAAAATGAAGTAGACGACCAAAAGATGCTTCAATGGTGTGATATAGTACGTAGTATTTAAGATGGAGTAGGCTAGGAAATTTGTGCAATTAAGCCACTTGGTTTAAAATAAGTTTATTTATAACAGAGTATAGAAGTAAAAAATAAAAATTACACGTTTTGGAACTACATCAAAAACTGTACAAAATAAAAAGTATCAATAATATTTTATTTTATCAAATGATCATTAATTAAAAACATGCATAAAAACTTAAATTATCGAGAACATGTAGTAGTAACTCGGAAGATTAACGGTAGAGGGAGAAAGTAAAGTAGTACAACTTCACAAATATACTCCGTATTTCCCTCTCATTCCTAAAAGAGCTTTCAAATTTTCCTTCAGAAATTATCAGTCCATTTAATTAGACAAAGAAATAAATAAATAAATAAGGAAAATAAGAATCTCTATCTGTTGGCGACAGAAGAAGGAAGTTGGATCAAAGAAGGAAACTGAATCCCTTTGGGATTCGGTTTAGTATCTTTCCTAGTTTGCTTAGTTCTTGTTATAGTAGGAATAGAAATATAGTAGGAATAAAAGTTTACCTATATGCTTTACTCTCTTCCTATGTAAAGAAGGTTAGACATTTGTATTCAAAAGCCAATTCAATATACTGAATATTTTCTCCCTTATTAATTTCTACATGGTATCGGAGCAGGTTTTGAATTCTTGAGACCTCAAACACGCTTCTTCTCCTGCCGGTGGGCATACACAATTCAATGCCTACCGGCGGGATATTGTAAGTTTTGATTTTCTTTGATTGTTCTCCCTCACTAAAGAATATCATGAACTCCTTCAACGAAAAACATTATTGTCGAGGAATCCCGCCCAACCATCAATCTTGAAGAAGTTGTCCGAGAAGGGTTGTTCTACAGAGACAGACAACTCTTTCCTTAGCAGGTAATAAAAAAAGTCGGCGTTCAGGTTGTTCGAAAAGAATGGCGTTCCCCCTGTTTGTTCGAATACGGTGAAGGTACGAAAAGAATGGCGTTCCTTTACTCGACTGATTATTTGGCGGATTCGAAAAGCTTGGCGTCTCTGTTGAAGAAAAAAACTGAAATGTCTAGATGACACTTGGACAGCGACGGCAGCGGCTTCCTCAAGCTTTGTTGCTTTGTTCAATCTTTTGATGTCCAAGCTAGACATGTTGAACTCCCATGCTCCAGCTTGAGGGGGGGTGTTGGCGACAGAAGAAGGAAGCTGGATCAAAGAAGGAAACTGAATCCCTTTGGGATTCAGTTTAGTATCTTTCCTGGTTTGCTTAGTTCTTGTTATAGTAGGAATAGAAATATGGTAGGAATAAAAGTTTACCTATATGCTTTACTCTCTTCCTATATAAAGAGGGTTATACATTTGTATTCAAAAGCCAATTCAATATACTGAATATTTTCTCCCTTATTAATTTCTACAGTTTCTTACATAAACCTGGTCATATAATTTTACTTTTTCTTAAATTCTTTAAAAAAACAAGCAAGCATTTCTTTTTACACCAAGAGAGAGAGTATTTGATTTTGATAACATCTCTCATATTTTGCTTATGATTTTTATTTAAGTAATAAAAATGAATCAAACTCTAATCTCAACTAACCAATTGAGATCAAAAGAATGATATTACATGATCTCAAGGTTCACATTTTTATTTGGCTTGCATTTGTACATTTTCTTTTTTTTTTTGTAAAATGTTAACTTCTTGTATACTACTAATAATGCACTAATAAGTTCTACTCCCTCCGTCCCAAAAAGAATTTCCTACTTTGATTAACGTGCAAAATCTCATAAATTTTAAAATGATTTTATTTACAAATTGGTAAGGAAATAACACATAAAAAAATTATATTTAAAAAATACATCGAAAACTCTACAAAATAAGAGGTGACAAGAATATTTCATTTTATCAAATAATCAATGAAAACACGCAAACAAATAAGAGTTATCGAGATGCCGTAATAGTAAACAGGAAAGACTTTTTGGGACGGAGAAAGTATAAAATAAACATAAATCTTAAGTCTACGTGATAATATGTACCAAGAGTCTACATTCTTAGACCAATATTGATCACTTGTGGTACATTCTAACCAACTTTGATTTCAAATATTCCTTTTGTTCCGAAATAAAAGTTGCAGTCACTAATTCACTTTCTCAACAATTTTCACTTATAAGTTTTGACTGATTATATAAAATAAAATACTCAAAATGACCTTTTCTTATGTAGATCTTTGGACATGATTCTTTTATTTAAATTTTAAATCAAATAATTTTTAAAAACATTAAGTTTTGCCTAAAGTGTAATGAGAAATTTAGAATGTTGAGTGTGCAGGGCTTTTGGGCACTGTAGGGGAAAGGGGGGGGGGGGGGGGGGGGGGGAGTGGATTTGGACCGTTAAAAAAGATTTGGGGGAATGGAAGAGAACAGTCTTCACAATCTCACGTGCTTTGCGCCTTTTTGGTCTCAAAATTACACTCTCCTCTTTGGGGTGTTTGGTGCCCCCCCAATTGACTTTGCTTCTTTTTCTCTCCTTTCACTCCCCTCTCTCTTTCCATTCCAAATTTTCAACTTTCACATGTGCTTTATTACTCAACATATTCCCATTCATTATTACTCTCTTAATTTTAATTATACTCCCTCCGTTCGAAAATATTCTTTCCGTGTTGACTTGGCACGCTTATTAAGAATCATAAAAAAATACCAAATTTTCAAAAATGTACATACTATAAACTTTTAAATCTCATTTTCTTATTAAAAAGCAATAAAAAAGTAGATTAGTGATAAAATAGAAGGGTATTATTGAAATTTATCCTTAAAAAGTATACTAAAAAAGGAAATGGGAAGAATATTTTCGGACGGGCCAAAAAAGAAAGTGAGAAGAATATATCCGGACGGAGGGAGTATATAGTATGAATCTCAATGTCATGTAGAGGGTGTTTGGGATTGCATTTGAAAATAACTTATAGCTTCTACTTTACTAAAACACAATTTTAAATGTTTGTTAATCTGCTTTAGCTTATAAATTATGACTTTAGAAGTTAAAATTAAAGCCTAGAAGTGCTTTCTAGCAAAGCTACAAATACATGCTTTCTGCTTCTAAATTATGACTTCTACTTTTACATAACTCACCACATTCCCAAACACCCTCGTAGACTTACGATGATATAAAACCGCAAATTTGTAATTACGGGGGAGTGATTGACAAGTACAAGTATATAAGTATATAATACAAGAAGCAAATCAATTTTTACTTAATTCTTTGCTTCTTTAATAGCAATTGAAATGTTATGGTTTGTCTTAAAAATTGAAACGTTGTGGATGATTTAAATAAATCACGTTAAGGGTGTATTGGCGAGTAAAAGAAATTTGAATTCTGATATCTTCGGATATCACAAAGCTTTGAAATTGAAGGATTTTGATATCTCGTTGATTAATAAGATATCAATATGAGAGTTTGATATCTCATGAATTTATAAGATACTCTGTATTAATATGAGGATTTGACATCTACATCAAATCATCAATCGTCAATCACTCTCGCTACTAGCTACAACTATCAAGAGTAACCACCCTCGTTGATGACACCCCCCTTATCACTTGTTAAAAAAGGATTTTAAATCCCTCCAAAAAACTTTATTTCGGATTTCAGATCCATATCATTTTTTATATGTTTCACTCTTATCATATCATACTCCCAAAAGTCACTAAATAGACCCCAAATTTGATACCATCATAAATAATCACAAAACCATATAAAAATCCTCATTTATAAAATATTGACAATGTCAAAGTTCTAACAGTAAATTATCATCCAACAAGAGGAGAGATGTTAAAAGGAAAACATACTTCCAAATTAGCAAGTTAAGCACGAAGTTAGTTGTGTAGTTGTTTCTCAATTAGCCTTTAAATACCCATTGTACTTGTTCATAATCGAATTCATAATCCAAATTCTAGTTTCTTTTTCTTCCTCTCTCGATTCATCGTCATTCTTCCTTCTCCTCTCAATTCGATCTACTAAATTTCTAAAAATCTTTTTATTGATTCTCAACCTAGCTTCATCATCAAGGGTCCTTCTCCGTTCTAGGACCACCCTACATTAAGGGCTATCATTCATTCATGTATCACTGGGGAGAATCACGTGCCAAAAGCTAGCCATTAAAGTGGAAGAACTCCAGGCTATATAAGCCCCTCATTCGGTCGGTGTTGGTCACGACTAGATTGGTCACAGTTAATTTTATTTACCAGGCCACCACTCTGTAGGCCGCCATTTCAAATTATCTTTGATACCACTATACAGTATTAAGGAGAGCCACACCCCAAAAAGATGCCTATTAAGGCGAGAGAACCATAGACTCCTCACAGTTGAGTTTTAGCGGAAGTCAATCTTCCCAAAAAAGTCAAGTTCCTCCGAGTGTCGTGTCTCTCAGGGAGTGAACGAATGGATTTAGCTCATTTTTATGATTAGGTGAAGGTTGGGACAAGTTTAGAAGTCTTCTTGATTTGATTTGTGGAGGAAAAAAAAACTACACTACTGAGTGCTTTGGTAGAGAAGTAATATAATTCAGGTATATGACTAGACTTTTGGTCAAGATAGAGAACGATTGAGTTAACTATTGTTTTCATCACACATTTAACTAATAGTGTCATTGTTCCACACTCCCGCGCCGTCACCGCCGCATTACCATCACATTGCCAAAATTACATTGTCATGGTGTTGCTACTAGCTACCACATTACCACCAATATCACCACATTGCGTCCGCCTCTGCCACACTTCTGTTGTCACTATTATTACTGTGTCACCCTCATCACAATACATTCGTGTCATCATCACCGCCACACTTCCATCGACACCGTCTTCATGGCGGGCTTCATAGTGGCTTGTGAACGTCCACCATCAACGTAAACGACCTGTGGCATTATTGCGGCTTGTGCCTTGTAGATTGTATTAGTCCATGATTGAATTTGGTTATGGAAAAGGCTGAATGAGTGGCTAATTAATCGTAAAGGTTTGGTGAGTTGCGTTAAGGTCAAGAAGGGTAAATTGGGGATATTTTCTACCACAATAACACAACCAACTCCTATCAATGTGAAAAAACAATCAACACTCCTATTATGGGCATTAGATGTTTTTTTATTCATATTAAAGGGTATTTCTTCAAATTAAATCTTAATAATAAATTCACAGCAAAATCAATCAGATCAGAACAAGCCTTTAATAAGAAAACTAATTTTGATATTTTTGGTCAAATTTGCTACAGAGTACTTCCTATTCCTGTAAAATGTTTTAGATTTTTTTGTACGTCCCGACAAAAATTCTATATACACTTTTAAGAAGAATATATTTTCGGAAGTTTTTTTTTCAATTCATACATTCCAAACATGCTATTAAAAAAAATTAGAATCCTTTTTAAACTTTTGAAATTAAGGTGGGAATTTTTTTTATAAGTGATGTACTCCCTCCGTCCTAAAATTTTCTTTCCGTTGCGCAAAACGAAGAAAAATCACAAGTTTTTTCAATCTATTTTATTTAAATATTGATATAGAAATAAAAAATAAAACATACATATTTAAAAACTACATCAAAAGTTCAACAAAACAAGTGGTGACAAGAATATTTTATTTTATCATATAGGCCATGAAAAAACACAAATAAATATAAATTCTCGTAAAGTTGAAATAGTGCTTTGGGAAGAAAGTTTTAGGACGGAGGGAGTAGTATTTACAAAGTGTAGGAGTACCGAGTACATATTTAATCTCCAACTACCACCACCTTTTTAGGGTGTCGAAATGTTGAAGGAAAAATACCATCTTTTCCATTGGAATGTTAAAGTGAGAAGTGAGGGGTGGAATTGTAAAGTTAGATGTTTGAAGAAATCGAAAAAAATTAGAAAAAAATTAAAATATATTAGAAGTAAGGAAAAAGTTGAAATAATTTGGAAAAATTTGAAAAGTATTGGAAACATAAATTGTTAAAAAATTACTTATTTAAATGATTACCCAAATAATTAAGTATTTGAGAAAATTAATTTTAGATATAAAAAGAATTCTTTTTTGTCCGTATTTGAGGTGTTATATTATAAATTATATATAATGTTATTGTATAGTTATCATATGTAAATATATTTTTTATGTCGTTGATGGAAACAACTTGAAAGAGTTGGAAGAAATGGTAATTAGTTGGAAGAAACTGAAAGAATTAAGTTAAAAGTTAATTCTTTCAATTGAAAAGAATAGTGCCTAAATTAGGAATTCTACATTAAAAAGTACCAAAATTATACAGAGTAGTTCCTTATTTTTATCCTTAAAATAAAAATTATAATATTAATAATGTCAACATACAATACCAAAAAACATTTTTGAATACCAATATACAATACTAAATTGTCACAATATAACAATCTATTATGATAGAAAAATAAAAAGTTCTATTTTCGGCATATAGTCTATATTTTAGTCCTAGCATTTATGGTAGATTTCTTCAGTTATTACTTAAAACAAATATTTAGTAATAATATATTATTTCATTTCCTTATAGCAACACGATGCACTTTTATTTTAATTTATTGTTGTTATTATTATTATTATTATTGCAACAATTACAACGTTTTTTTAAAGGAATTACAAGTATTATATTGCAAATGTTCATTCAGTAATAAAACTTTTACAATCAAAAGACTTGTTTTCTCGTCACACTTCCTTACTAACAATAATGAGTAATTGAAGTCTTCCGGGAAGTTTAATATTGCTATTAACACGGTTAAATCATATAAATTCTTATTTTATTCGTAAATATCGTTATATAGTAATTAAATAATGGACCATGCTAGGGTGCCACCACATGAGTGCTACCATGGGTGCACCCATGCTTCGCACAAACAAACACATACGATAATTGTCTGTGCGACACAGACAATTATCGTTGTGTTTGCCTGTGCGAAGCATGGGTGCACCCATGGTAGCACTCATGTGGTGGCACCCTAACATTTTCCTTAAATAATATACTCCGTATAATTTTACTTTTTGATGTTAGACCAATATCCATATAATTAATCTAATCTAAAAATAGATTTTATCAACTTGATAAGTCAAGTTAGAAACTTTTTTGGAAGAGAGGGAATATAAAAAAGAATAACTTTGAAATTAAGGCACCATTTGACATCAGCGTTAGAGATTATCGTTAGCATTTTCAAAAAGCTATCTGACGGCAGCTATTAACATTTTCAGAATTAATCTACATCGTTAAAATTTTATCCAAAACGCTAAACTAATCGTCCGATAGCTTTTCTAAAACGCTAACGTTAATCTTTAACGTTGATGCCAAACGGGGTCTAAACTGTACTCCCTCTATCTTATGAAAAGATTCCATATTATGGAGTATTTTTTAATTTTTTAAAAAAGTTTCATTTTTCATTTGTGAATTTTTTTAGTAGTTATATAATTTTCTCTCTTTTGCATATTTTAGTAAATTTAATCTCTATATCAAATCAAGTGTGAAACTTTTTTATGAGACAAATGAATATACTAGCTGACCAACCATATGAAACTCTCCTTCAGTTCTCCTTGCCTTTTTGGGAGGGAAGGACATTATATACAAATTTTCAGAAGAACAAATTAGAAGACTATAATGGAAATTTTTTGAATGTGATTATATAAAAGAAGTAATTAATTAAAACTAGAACTCTATCATTTTCAACCCTTTTAATTAAAACCAAGGCTTACACTATTTCTGTCCCATAAAACGCTTCTTATTTGAATAAAAGTGCACCTTTAAAATAAATAATTATGGTGATATTTTCAGATTTTGTCATTACTTTATAATAAAGCAGAATGAGATGTGTAAGCTAGATGAGTCATAATTAGAAAATGAACGCAAAAATTACACGTTTCATGAGCGTGCCTTTTTAAAAACAGAAAGGTGTTTTAAGAGACGAAAGGAGTATTAAGATGGCGTTTGGGGTTGCGTTTAAAAACTGTTTATGAGTGTTTGCTTCACTAAAATAATGTTTTTCGTTTTTGTCAATCTGCTTCTGCTTATAGATTTTAACTTCTGTAATATAAAATAGGCTCCATAAGTACTTTTAAGCAATGTTAAAAATATCTGTTTTCCGCTTCGACTTAAAATTTCTGCTTTTTCAAAAATCTACGAAACTCCCAAAGACTTTAAATAACATTAGAAATAAAGTTTGAGGGTGAAGTAACTCACTCACTTGTGCTTTGAGAGGAATGATCGAGAAGCACACGCTAACAAATGCACGGTCTTATCAGTAGAATGAAAAACAAAGTGAAAACTAATATCTCTCTCACACGAGGTTAAGAGAGTTTTACAATCAATAATACATTTTTGGAAATTCAATACCAAAATACTCTCCCCTTAAATCTTTTCAAAAAACAAAACATCCCATGTTTTATGGGACGGAGGGAGTAATAGATTCAAACTATGACCAATCTTGAACCGATGTGTTCAACAAACTCACCACTTTCAAATTTGAGAGTCTAACTTTTAGATTTTAGTTAAAATCAAGCCAGATGTCATATTTTATTCGTCTCAAATTAATTTATGTACTTTGGTTTCACAAAAATTTATAAAAGTGTAAGAAATGTTGTATACTCCGTATTAAAATATAAATAATTATTCAGAAAGAGAGAGAATTATTTTGGACTACATTTTTTAATATTGAAAAGAAAATCATAAAAGATTATTTTGGGATGAATAAAAAAAGGAAGTAAAAATAATTTTTTTGCCAAAGTAAGAGCATGTTCTCTTCATATTATTTTATTACTTATTTCATTTGTTCCAAAATTAATGTCATGTTTCAAACAACGTGTTAGATTTTATTTCTGTTAAAGTAATTTTATTTTTTACGAATTGCTACAGAAATATAAAGTATAACCTACATATTTAAAACTACAGAATATATCAAAAGTTCTACAAAAGAAATAATGATATGTCTGTTTGATTATATCACACGGTTAATAAAAATGTGCAGAGAAACAATTTTTTTTCAAAAAACGTGACAATAATTTTAGAATGGAGAAAATATTATTTATTCTTATTAGAATCTCCTAAAACTAAATCAAATTAGAAATAATTTTAAATATAACTAAAATTCAAATCATAACAAGTTCTAACCAAATCAAATCACATCCAATTATACCCAAAATTGGGCACTTCAGTGGCAGATCTGTAATTTAATGGAACCACATTCTGTTTTTCCGTCCATATAAAAAACATTAGCTGTCCTTGTACATAGGTGATTAGCCGCATGACTCTCCACATAGGTTAGACTTTTCCAACTCAAAAAACTCTTGCGCTCCAAGTATCATTCCGTGGTAACCACGCGCCGAGAAGGAGAGTAAAAACGATCGGGGTCCCAGCATGGTACGCATGTATGTATGTGGATGGATGGATGGTATGTATGATCATCATGTATGGATGCCAGCTCATAGTAACACTATACCGTACAATTCCATAAAAGACCCTGCATGTACATACTATGTGCATGTATATATTCCTTCCGTCTATAAATAAACTTTCTGTTGCGCATTATGATGTTTCATTAAAATTATTTTTAAATAATATTATACTACCTCCGTCCCAGAGTATTTGTCCACTTTCATTTTTACACACCATCTAATATACTTCTTTAATCCATTTTATCTTGTAATTTGTATATTAAAAATTATAAAAATTATATATTAATAATCTATATGTTAAGACAAATCAAACAAGATCACACATGACTATATTTAGGCTTACACATTGAGAGAATTTGATGAGTCAAAGTGCTTAGATGAACAGTTCCAAAAGTCAAAAGTGGACGAATATAGTGGGACGGAGGGAGTATGAAAAATCGTGTAAAATTTAAAAATAAAAATTACATATTAAAAACTATATCAAAAGATCTACAAAAGTAAAAGTGACATAACTATATTATTTTATCAAATGAGTAACGAAAATAAGTCAATGTATATAGTGAACGGGAAGTTATTTGTGGACGGATGGAGTACTATATAGTCCCTTCTTCCTGAATTAATCGTACTACTTTGATTTTAAAAAAATTAAAAATAATTTTGGAAAATTTAAATAAATAATTAAAATTTATTTAGATGAAATTAAAAAAATTAGAACCATATATATTTTATTTTATGTGGTAAATAAGAAAATAAGACTATTATTTTGAAACAGAAAAAAATAAGATTATTATTTACTCTATCTTAAAACTTTCTTCGTATTCTGGTTTACGAGGTTTGACTGAGCCTATTTTTTATTCAATTTATTTGAATATAAATGTAAAATTAAAAGATTAAACTATATATTTAAAATCTACGTAAAATTTTTTTACGAAACATGATGTGACATAATTCTATTAATATTAAATATTAAAGAAAATAATTAAAATTTAATCGTGTGAATATTGATCCGAAAACAAAATTTGTGGAGGGAGCAAGGGTGTAATTAGGTACGGAGAGAGTATGTGTGTATGTATAGGCCGCATATAGATACAGGTTCTGCGACTATATATCCCCACCAATTGCATTGTTTTGACCGGTTGGGAAAAGAGAAGGGCAGTGGCAGTGGGAGAGTGTGAAAGAGAGAGAGAGAGAAACAAAGGTAGTACTACGTCGTATCACTCTGTAAAACTCCAGGCAATTAGTCTTTAATGATGTTTTTAATCTCGTATAAATCGTTTTGATTTTCCCACACGATTCATCTGCTCTGTCTCTCATCGGTAATCTGTGCTGTTTTTTTCTTGGATCTTTTCATTTTTGCCCTGATAATAGATGTTCAAAAAAAGGGTTTTTTTAAAAAAAATCTGGAATGATTTGTTTTTGTTTTAATTCTGTTATCCTGATCCGAAATTTTCGATGAAATCTGGGGTTTTTTTTTGAAGGCAGATCAGAGAAGAAGAAGAGGAAGAAGAAGAAGGGGAAGTGATTTTATGTCGGCAAGGTTTGGATTGGGTTTATTGTTTGGGGCTTTATTGTCGTTGAAGAAGCTCTGGCTATCAGTTTCCCCTGCGTTTCTCAATCTCTGTATGCCAAAATCTCTCCTCTGCTGTTCAGTCCAGCAGAGAAACGCCTCTTTTCTCCCGTCCGTTTCGATGCGTTTGAGGCCCAAAAGGTATTCAACGAAATTCCCCTTCCAAAAACCCTCTTTTGATTTTTTTACCATTTCTGGACTCTGATTTTTTTTTTTTTACTTTTAATACTGATTTCTTGGTTTGAAATTGAAGATCGGTTTCTGGGTTTTGCAGGACTTGTTCTGGAGTGGAGTGTTTTGGAGGGTATCACATAAAACGATTCTTAAACACTACTTTCTGCATTCAGCCTTAGGCGTTTCTTGATTCTCAAAGGAGAGCCTTTTTTCCCACCCGGCATATCTTTTCGATCATAGATTCACATATATATATAGTAGGGTTCTTTGATTTTGTTTGTTGGTTAGTATTGTTTGTTGGTATTGTTGTTCAACCAGAGAGGGGTTTTGTTGAGATCTGTTCTTGGGAGTGTTTGAGGAGAAGATGATGTTTCCCCAGAGAAAATCTGTGTCCAGTAAAGGTCCGAGGGTTTTGGGCAGGCAAATGAAAGCCCGACCCGGACCCGAACTCGGGAATCGGATGAGGAGGGTCCGGATTGTTTGTGAGGATCCGGATGCGACGGATAGTTCGGATGATGAACGGTTTGAAGGGAAGAAAGGGAAGCGCTTTGTTCATGAAGTTCTGCTTCCAATGACACATGATTTGGTGAAGAGTGGTCGCCCAGAAGAGGTTAATGGCACCTCTTCACAAGACAGCATCAATGAGGCCAAAAGGAATAACCTGAAGAAGAAGAGGGTTTTGGGGAAAAACCCCGACCCGGTTTGCCCGTCCAACCCGTCCAAGATCCGTGGTGTCCGGCAGCGGAAATGGGGCAAATGGGCTGCTGAGATCCGTGATCCGTTCCAGTCTAGGAGGATTTGGTTGGGTACTTATGATACTGCGGAGGAAGCTTCAAAAGCCTATGAGACCAAGCGTCTCGAGTTCGAAGCAATGGCTAAGAACAACAATAATTGCGACAACAACAATGTTTTGGGTCTGGACCCGCACGTTTCTGAGGGCTCCGTGGGAAGCTTTGGCTCATCTGTCGCCGAAATGGACTCATCCACTTCCCCTCCTGAGAAGACGGCTGGGGGTACTATCGGTATTGAGAAAACAGGGGATGGAGATGGTCTCTCGTTGGCCGAAATTGCCGAAGGGATGGACTTTGCCATGGACCTGGACGTGGCGCTGGTGGGTGATGACTTTGCGTGTTTTGACGACTTGGCCCTCTGCGACTTTGATGGCATCCCGCTCTGCGGGTTCGACGACGGTGGGGACCACCTGCCCCCTGCCCCCGGGCTGCCCGATTTCGACTTCGACTTCAACTTCGAAGAGGGGTGGATGATGGCAATGGACGACACCCCCCCACTTCTGCCCGGAGCGGCACCTCTCAATGTTTCTTGCACTTGAATGGAGAAACAAACACAGAATAACAAGTTTTGCAGCTAATGTAGGGACTTTCTCGTCATTTCGTCTATAAAGTACGCGGTCTAGTTCGCGTATCGATTTTGAGTTACAAAAAAAGGGTTCCGAGTTTTCGATTTTGGCACTCCGTTGGGTTTTCCGTGAGCTATTAGAGCCGTCCCAGTGGCTTATATAGATGTCTCTTCTGCTTTCCTCTTGATGAGGATATGAATGAATGTCTCAAGTTTTGTTATGTTTTTTTAGAATGTTTTTGGGATCCTATGTTATGAACTTATATTGTCTGATGCTGTTTTTTAAGGTTACTCCTTAGTATTATGTTGTCTTTGTGGTATTGTTTTCTGTCACCTGTGATCTTTTGTCACAATTCTCCCTTCATGATAATGCCTCCATTAATGGCATCTTCTTACAGAAGATGGGTTGTAAAAGTTGGACTGAGAAACTTTGCAAGTGTCAAAACTAGTTAGATTGGCCATGAGGGGTACATATGGAATTGTGGGTTGAATTGGAATGATCCCACATTTCTGTTGACAACGATTTTAGGTATAAAAAATTCTACACTTGAGACACTGTTAAGAAAGTAATGCAAGCGACCGAACTGTTTTTTTTGTTCCAAATATGTAGACATGTAGTTTAAGAATAAGTCAACGTTGGTTATCTTTTTCTAATTTGTTTTAATTTGTGCAGTGTTATACTGTACCAACTTACCAACACATTTAATATTTGAGCAATCTTTAGAATGAGCACTTTGTAGTTGTGCCGTCCAAACAAAACTCTTAGACCATGTGTTATGGGGGGTTTCCTCTGCCGGGGTACGCCAGTCAGTTGGTCATGCCCCGTTCCGGTGTGACGCCCGACATGGGCGGCTTGAAGGCAACTAGGGGCATTGGACACCTCGTTTCCAATGCTGAATGTTGCCAATGACCATATTTTGGTACGTTGGCTATTATTAAAAAAAATGTTTTTTCTTCCTATAACTACGAACTTTGATTCGAGTCCCAAGAACTTTGATCATATTCAAAATGAAAAATACAACTATGAACTTTGATTTAAGTCAATTGATTACATTTTAAAAATCTTAATGAATGTTGGTGCCTGCTATTCCCTAGAATGGTTGGAGTGTTGGACTCCCGGCCTTATGGAACCGTAGACATTGGTAGACCGTGGGTGATGTTTAATTAACAAAGTACATTGGGGATGACTCAAATTATGATCCGGCTTCTATTACTTTTATGATTGTTGTGAAACCAATATTTAAAGATTTGTATGTTGGGGAGGAAGACCACAACAAAAACAACAACGAAGTCTTATCCCACTAGGTGGGGTCGGCTACATGAATCAACCAACATCATTGCCCCTATCATGTATCATATCTACTATGAAATCATTCACGCGAAGGTCTCTCTTGATCACTGCTTGCCAAGTCCTCTTAGATCTACCTGTTCCTCTAGCCACATGTATATTCATCATTTGATCAACAATTCTCACATAATGTTCTATTGGTCTTCTCTCCACATATCTAAACTACCAAAGACGTGTTTCCACCATCTTTTTTACAATAGGTGTCACTCCAATTTTAGCTCTCATATCTTTAATTTGTCCTATTCATACACATATGACCGCCCATCCAACGAAGCATCTGTAACACCAACACGCGTAACCCGAACCAATGAGTTAGCGAACTGAGTTGCTACTATATTAGTATCCACACACCATAAGGTCTCCAAACATTTAAAAACCAAATCATTAGTTGTACTTAACAAAATTCATTAGAATAATTTAAACAGAATATTTGAGGATGCTTCAAAACAGTTCCATAAAACCAAACACTAAGTTTAGTAATATAAATGTCAATGGAAAGATGAATTCATTTGGTGGCACACGGCTCATCCACTTTGCACAATTCATCACTGGCCCCGTGCTGCTCCTCAATTCCTTAGTTCTTACCCGTCTGCAGTCAAAGAGAAATAAGAATAAACACTCAATTGAAAGTTGAATGAGAATATATCTAACACAGTCTTACAAACTAATACAATATTCATATACGATCATACAATATCATACGAACACATAATCATCATCATGCAATAAAATGGTAAGTAGAGCTTCATTCCCATGCTCACGTCATATTATTGCACTCGCCCTACAGAGCTAACACTCAACTAAACAAACTTGAGTTACGGATACTCGAGCAAAACCCTCGAGGCCGATACTCATTAACCCAAAGAAGATCTTCGGTGGACGAGTTGGAGCCCCTACAAAGGTGATCCCTGGGTAGGTCCTGGACTCGCGTACGTACATTTTTAACCCAAGGTCATAAAGTATGCAAACACACCTCACAATGCCTGAATCTTAAAACATAACCTATTGGTGATTCCAACACTCACATCAATTCGATTTAATTTAGATCCGCCTAGATATACTCGGTGGTTGTTTCCACAATCACAATACACAATTATCACAAATAAGCTCAACCAGATACATACCAGAAGTCATGTGTGGCCAATCACAACAATCAACAGCCTATCGGGGGGGCTAGAGACCCTTCGATAACCTTCATGCATCGATACAACAATTCAAAAGGAGCAAACTGATTCAAATTTACCTGATAACTCTTCACATGGTAACTGTACGTCGATACTGTCAGCTAGTGGCTCAGTACCGCCGACCAGTAGTTGAGTACCGTTATCGGAAGAGCTCTAACAAAAGGAATGGACCTTTATTGATATCAGGCTACTGAAAGCACAATGCCATGCTACTGGTGCACAGTAGCCTACTACCGGTTACCAGTAGTGGCTTACCGCTAGACGTGCTGAACAAAAAACATCATCTTCAACCTTCGTCTGACGAGGCTTCAAAGTTTGGGAGATTCACAAAGCACACAATATAACATAATAAACACACAAGATCATAATCCAAGCCCTAAGACAAGCTCCTATACAAATCAAGTCAAAATTAACCTATGGCTTAATGATCATGCTTATGAACTCGAAATCCATCATATAAAAATATACAAATAAAGAACTAAACTATAAGCTAACCCTAATGGTAGACATATGAACCACGAGGTTGACTGGCCAAAGAACAGAAATCACAAATCCAAGTACTGAAGGAGACGTCGCCCAACGCCAGTCTTTTCCCTTTTTTGTTACTCATTTAATAAAATAATGTAGTCATGTCACCTCTTGTTTCATAGATCTTTTGATGTAGTTTTTTGATATATAAAGTTTATTTTTTTTATTCATCTCCAATTTTCTAAAAAATTGAATTAAAAATAGCTTCATTCAAACATCAAAAATTGAAGAGTGTGATTTAAATTGAGACAGAGAGAGTAAATGAATATAGACATATTTTATGTCTATATTTATTCATTTTTTCAATAGTGCATCATAAAAGTCACAATAGACCATTTAAAAAATGGAGGGAGTGACTTAATAATTTTCAAAAATAGATGTCAAAAATAAAGTTGAGATTTTAATTTTAGAATTGCCAAATAAAAAGACTTTGATATTGAGACAAAAGAAGTGTTAGAATATAAAAACCATTTAGTTTACAAACAAAAGCTTGAACTTTTGGTAATTTGGTTGAGTTAGTTCATTGACATGTTATCAGAGTCAAGCTGGTTAAGATTTTTGAAACTCATTGTCACCCAGTTTTTTAAAAAGCAAGATTTCACGTACAAGGTTCGAATTGAATTTATCTGCACGTGATGAAGTGTGTTAGAATTAATTCTTTTTCTGGGTTTACAACAAAAAACCTGAGCTTTTGGTTGAGTTGGTTCCTTGACAGTCAGGATATAAAACCTTTCATGTGCCTACAACCAAAAACTTAAGCTTTTGGTTGAGTTGATTCTTTAACAAAGAGTATGTGTTCATTGTTTTTTTAAAAAAATAAAAAATCCATTCAGAAGAAATAAAGCGAGAAATACGATCAGGTAGCGTATGATCCCAGCATACAGACAAAAGGAGTATATATTGACGATAAAAAACAATTTCAAAAGTGTTGTCGAGCACAACACATTTAAAACTGTGGGGTGACAAAGAGATTATTCTATTAAACTTATTCTTATTACATATTATTATTCAAACCAAGGGGTCGACCCATTTAGTTTAAAATTTTACATAAAATCTTAAAATATAAACTACAGAAAAAATTATTCAAAAAAATGTGACATAATTATTTTATTTAAACAAATAGCAAATAAAACTACTCCATATATAAAGATATTCTTTCTGTTTTGAAAAGCAATTTCATCATATTTTTTTAGCATCACACAAAACATTTCTATCCTCACCTAAAATCCTACTCTCTCCGTCCCACAAAACATTACTCATTTTGAATAGTATTTGGTCAAATAGTTACACGCTTTGACTATAAATTATGAAAAACGTATATTAAATTATAATATAAATTTAATATAATTAGATTTATCTTATGATCTAATTTTGATATATCAAATTTTTATAACATTTTTTTATTTAGATTATATTTAATTTGTGGTTAAAGCGTGCAACTGTTTGACCAAAAATACATCAAAAAGGGTAATATTTTTTGGGACGGATGGAGTAATAAATATACCTTGCTTATTTCATTTCAAATAAAAGTTGGTTTATAGAATATTTTAAATATTTAAATAGGGTATAAGGCCATTTATTCCTAACCTGATCTGAATGATTCTCATCTGGATGTAGTTACATTTAAAACTGCTTTTTATATGATCTGATATGATCTAATTTCAATAAAAATAAATAATAAGTTAAAAAAGTAAGTTGAGGAGAACATGACATATACTCCGTATGTTTTTAACATTAACACAAGAATTTAAGTGAAATTATGGAGTACTAGTTTGATCTGAAGAGCAATGACTAATGTAACAAAGATGAGACGCCCACTCCGGGCACCTCACATTCCGGCCCGACAGAGTTGTGAGTGAGGTAAATTTTAGTATAATCTCAATCTGGTTCGGCCCGACATGATTGTGAGAGGATAAGTCATGATATAATCCCAAACTGATCTTTAGAGAAGCCATCATGTGTCTAATATACACAAAGAGTTATTACAAACAATAGAACTCTCACACTGTCGCTATCAAAATCAAATCTTAAGACCAAGGAGTTTAGCAAATAATATAACTCTAAATAAATTCAAACTAATATCCCTCAATTTTTTCGCGATGTGGAGCCCCTTAAAATTCTCTTCGTCTTCGCGATACATCCGTCTATTTGGAACCCGCCTCACTCTTCTCTACCAGTCGTTAAGAGTAGAAGTCCTATCTTCAGTGCTCAAAAGCAATCCCTAAGTTCATTTCTGTCAATTTGTACTCTTTCTGAGAGAGATTCCGAAATCTCCTTCTTCAAGAAACCCCCACTCAATGGGGGGTTTTTGCCATAGAATCTCATCCCCAGGCTGTCACTGCGCGATTATCAGGCATTGGATCCGTGTGTTTTGGCCCTGACTTTCCCTTTTCACGCATTTGTAATTTCTGTGTCATTTTCTGGAGCCCCAATTCGAGGTGTGTTGTTCTTAGTCTTGTGTAATTTCATGGAACTTTGCTTCTGTTTATGCTGGTGTTTTGCCTTTTAGCTTTCCTTTTGTATTTAGTGCATTTACCTGTTGTTAGTATGCATTTCTGCTTATAAAATGGGGTTTTCAAAAGAAAAAGTTGCACTATTTCCTTCTCCCCCCCCCCCCCAAAAAAAAAAAATCACATGTTTTCACCTTGTTGAGTAAAGGTGGATGAAGAGAATTTGTTATTTGAAAGAGAAATCGTTCAATCCGTATGTTCATTGATAAGAAAAGGAAATAAATTAAGTGTGAAAGTGTTTTTTAGAACGTTCAAATAGGGAAAATGGGTATTGTTTTTTGGTATGGATGTAGTATGTTTCTTTGCTGCTAAACAATTTCATGAAACTATGCTTCCATTTATGCTACATTTTATCTCTTTGATTTTCTATTTGTATTTAGTTGTTACTCCATATTATTTTTGTGCATTTCTGTTGATAAAATGGCCCTTTTTGGTCCTACTCATGCGGAGCTTGTGTTTTACCTTTTCTTTTGTGCCATGTTATGATTGAGTTTTTTAAGACTTATTTATGGCCTTTGTGTTTGTGTGTGGCTATGTAGACATGTATATAATCATGTTTTTCTTTATATGTCAGCTAAAGCTCAATCAGTCCTATTCAGTATCTCCTCCGACTGTTTAAGGCTTCATTTGGAATGTTGTTTACATGTTAGACAGTCAAGGACCCCGCCCTGTCTTTATTTCTACTTTGCTTGAGAGTCAGACTGAACATACCAAAAAAAGCTTATCTATCCTGCCATTGCAATGGCTGTGATAAAACAAGTACCAAAGAGGCATGTTTCTTTAAAGAGTTGCTTGTTTTTTATTTACTATCGTATAGTACGTACAAAGTTCTTATGATAAACTGTTACAAAAATGGCAGTGTAAAAGGAACAATCTTTGAAGTGTCTATTTTCTTCTTCTAGATGATTCCTTTCACACTGCTAGTCTTCATCCTGCATGGGTAATAAGATAATGATCTGTTCATGATCCGCCCTCTTACCGAGTAACCGTCCACTAGTTGTAGTAATGGCTTCTCCTTAGCAGACACAAGACTTGGTTAACTTCCATGTGCTTGCACCTAAACACACAAAAGCCCAAAATAGTTATCCAGTTCAATGTGTTAAACCAATAAGAACAAAATAGGGGAAAAGAAAGGAAACAAACAAGTTGTTATAGGTTGACTATCATCCATTTCTTTGTCCTAGTATCTGTTTGCTCTTTTCTAATATTTTTTTGGTCAGTTTTCCGCTATGAATGAAAAGTTTCCACTATGCTTCATTAGTCACTCATCTCATTCATATGATTTAGTAAAACAGTGGATTTATTCGTAGATATGTTCGAATACCTAGAGGCAGATCTAGAAGTTTTTGGACCAAAGGTGCCTGAAGTAGATGATGTTGATAGTATTTAAAAGTGGTAAGGGTCAAATATTTAAGGAGGTGAACTTGTTACTGTGAACTTTGGATAGAGTAGGTGAATAAAAGAAGCTAATGTTGGCTATTCAGATATCAGTACATCAGTGAACAAGAATATGAAGAACAAAAAAGGTGGAATTCATGTTTTAGCCATTTGTATTTTCTTTGCTATCTCTTAATTAAATATTCAAGCCTGTTAATGGTACTCTTTTGTTTGGACATGGTTATTGAACTTGGAATATATAGTTGTAGACCTTATTATTTGAATAAATTTTTAATAATCAATGATCGGACTTATTGATTGATTTTTTTATATGGGTCATGGGTGTTAATATATCCTCCCCCATTTTAGCTATATTCACTCATTTAATATTAAATGGACTATATTGCCCTTAAAAGTGGCCTTGCATCAACACTCATTCTTTTGTATTTTTGAGGTTAAAATTGTCAATTTAACATTAATGGAGTGGATATAGCCAAAACGAGAGTGGATACAGCAACACCCAAACGTTTTATACTCCCTTCGTCCACAAATAAACTTCCTGTTGCGCGTTACGATGTTTGACTAAAGTTATTTTCAAATCATTTTATATGAAAAATGGTGTAAATTTTAAAAATAAAAATTACTTATTAAAAAATTATATCAAAAGATCTACAAAACTAGATGTGACATGACTATATTATTTTATCAAATGAGTGACGAAAATAGGCCAACAAAGTGATTAAAGTTTGACCCTGTGAATAATGAACGGGAAGTTTATTTGTGGACGGAGGAAGTATTTAACTATTAAATGAACTCAATTTATATTTAATTAAGTCTTACTCTACAACACTATTAGTTATTTTTGTGATGGAACTCATGGAAGGTGAGCAGAGCTTAACTAGCTCCGCCACTGGCTATCGTGTTATCACTTATACTTGACTCCCTTTGCATTTCGTTTCTTGTTGTGTTCTTTGCTAACTTGGTAGTTTTCTTACAATTAGGGCAGTAGTTTTATTTTACTTTGTTTTTGGTTTTTATCGATTGATATTTAGTTACCATGAAACAGTGTTCTCTAAAGAGCTTGATGTGTAGCCCATGACTGAAGCTAATGTTTTCTAGAAGCGGTTTAGCCCGTGACTTTAAACTTCCTTTTTTTTCTGTTGGCAATTCACGTTGAAGCCAGCAAATTGCCTTGATTGTTATTCTCTATGGATCACTTGTGATGTTTTTCTTTTTTAGCTGTAGATTGTCATGCCATTCCCAAATTAATGTTATTTTACTCAAAAGAGCCTGTTAGCCTATAACTTGAAATTGACTCTTCTCTATATGGAAAAATCCAGTTGAAGCTTGCAGATTTGCCTTGAATTTCCTCTTCAAGGGGTCATTAAGTATTATCATCAAGATATCATGGGTACGGTTGATAATAAGTCATATGATGAGTATTCTGTAATTGGTGATAAAGGTGATCTCGGGTTCATTGACATTGCAAACTATAAATCTTCTGGTAGCTGTGACCCAAATGGAGAGAGTGAGGTTGTTGTAATATCTGTTCCATTTGCCTGGATAAATGGAAGGCCTCTATCTGGCTTTGTAGGTGAAACTATCGTAAATCCAATCACAATAAAGAATATTACTGATGACTCATTGGATTTATGGTCAATTAAGATTTATGACTCGAAACCTGAGGGTTCTTTTACACTATCTTTGATGAAACCTCCAATCCCAAGTTCTGATGCGGAGTCTATTGAAGACTTTGTGGAATCCTTTAGCGTGGAGGACAGAACACTGAGGCCAGGGCAGACTTTGATTGTTTGGCTATCTTGTAAACCCAAGGAAATTGGACTATACACTACAGCTGTACACTTTAATGTTGGTGATGAGCTAATAGAGCGACTGGTTTTTATCTTGGCCGAAGACAAGGTTTGCCAGTCTTTAGTTTCAAAAAGGCCATACCACAGAGAAAGGAAGAACAAAGGTAATGGTTTCTCTGTTGATGGCTATGTGGCGGGTTCTCGTCCTTCAAGGAGTTCAAATCGAAGCTTCAAGCACAAAGTTCCGGAATATCCAATTCCAAAGGAACTCAGGGAGCTGGTCGATAAAAAGATGATGCCTGTTGTTATCGCAGAAGGGTTAAAAATGAATAACTATTCCATTTATTTTAGAACGCTACTGGCATTTGAAGAAATTAAAATAGAGGTATATTTTATAACTTTAAGTTGCACATGGAAATATTCTTAATCCAGTTGGTATTGAATTTCTACTGCGTTTGTCAGGAAAATATGAGAGAATACGATATGGAGAGTGCTACCATGAGGCAGAGGGGCATGCAATTTTTATCTCTCGAGGTCCCAGATCTTGCGGAGAGAAGGCCTTCACTTGTTAATGGAGACCACATTTTTGTACACCCAATATATGAAGATGCAAGTGGGACCAAAGACACCAGAACTTATCAGGTTCTTTATGCCTATAAACGCCTTTGTCTCTTTGGCATTTTCAACATTCCCTAAATGTACACCATTGATGCAGTTTACATGTTTGTGCAAGTTTATAAATCAATGATATTGTGTTCTAAGCTGCAGGCAATTTTATATTATTGAACTTGTGCAATTATTTTATGGCTCTTTTTCATGCTCTTTTGTATCAATAACATCAGCAAATGCCTTTTCTTAGAATTAGCATAATGGAAAATAGGATATCCAACTTGAATTTATCAAAACTGTCTGTGTGCTCTTGTTTGATGGTTTCTATTTACTCGTCTAATGCTTCTATCATCTCCGCAAAGTGACTGTAGCAATAAGTGGTACGCTGTTACTGAAGCTTCTTGTAGTCTCTATTTATTCCAAAGTTGAAGTATAGGAAGGTTTAGTAAGTTTAGTTTAGCCCTACCACAACTACTAGGCCCATCATCCATCTATATACGATGTCTTCATTACTCTTCAATGTATTATCCAGCATACAATCTACTACACATATCAGCCTGTTGTGCCGTGTTTTTGCTTTTTCAAGGTGGCAGGTAGTAGCTATTTGCCACCCAGCGTCCCACCGGATCAGGGAAATCATGGTGTCTGACATCCTGGTGTTGTTTATATAAAAAAATAAACATATAAGGTCTTTCAAAATCAAATCCTCACATCTTAGAGGAGAAAATGAATGGGGCAGGGAGGGACAGAAAACCACTTGTATCATTAAAGTTTTCACGTGCAATTATTTAGATTTATCCATTTTCTAAACAGGGCTTTATACATCGAGTAGAGGCTGAAGAAGTGATTTTGCAATTTGACTACGAGTTTCATGCAAACCATAGAGAGGGCGATCTCTATAGTGTACAGTTCACACATAATCGGGTTGGTATGCGGAGGATGATTCACGCCGTTGAAGCTGCAAATAAATTGTCAAAAGAAATTCTCTTCCCTTCATCTAGGAGGCGGCAGATTCATACCACTCCATTGAAACCTATATCGTGTAAGCTTAATGTCGAGCAGTCGAGTGCTGTTGAGAAGATTCTTGGTTGCAGGGGAGGTGCTGCATATGTTATCCATGGGCCTCCTGGTACAGGGAAAACAAAGACGCTTATAGAAGCTATACTCCAGCTATACTTTTGGAGAAAAGATGCTCGAATTCTAGTCTGCGCACCATCAAATAGTGCTGCTGACAATATACTAGAGAAACTACTCAATGAGCAGGCAGTTGAATTCACGAAAGATGAACTTTTTAGGCTTAACGCAGTCACGCGTATGGTCGATGATGTCTGTCCTACTTACCTCGGATTTTGCTTGGTTGAAGATGAGACTTTTAAGTGCCCCCATTTAAGGTTTCTGACTCGCTATAGGATCATAATATCCACTTATGCTAGTGCATTTCTTCTTTTTGCTGAAGGCATCAAACCAGGCCACTTCTCTCACATTTTCTTAGATGAAGCTGCACAAGCTTCAGAATCTGAGACCATGATTCCTCTTTCTAATCTTTTAGGGAATGAAACTGTGTTTGTTCTTGCTGGTGATCCTTTGCAACTCGGTCCTATTGTCTTTTCAAAAGACGCAGAAAAGTATGGTCTTGGGACCTCATTCATGGAAAGACTATTTGAAACCAGCAGTGTGTATGTCAATTCAAATTATATTACTAGATTAGTGAGGAACTATCGGTGCCATGAAGCAATTTTGAAGCTTCCCTCAGAAATGTTTTATAATGGAGAACTGATTGCATGCAAAGAAGATGACAAGAAAACATCTTGGAATTTAGATGATCTCCTTCCTAACCCGGAGTTCCCTTTGCTTTTCATCGGAGTACAAGGTTATGACGAGAGGGAAGGAAACAACCCATCATGGTTCAACCGTATTGAGGCTAGCAAAGTTGTTGAAGTCGTTAGAAACTTGATTGATCACAAAGGACTGAGAGGGGAAGATATTGGAGTTATAACACCTTACAGGCAACAAGTGCTAAAGATACGAAGAGTTCTCGAAGGTTCTAGCGCCAAAGAAGTAATGGTAGGCAGTGTGGAGCAATTCCAAGGTCAAGAAAGAGAAGTCATCATTATATCTACAGTTCGTTCAACCGTGAAACACAATGAACACGACAAACTTTACTACTTGGGATTCTTGAGTAACCCAAGAAGGTTCAATGTAGCTATCACTCGAGCAAAATCTTTGCTTATTGTTATTGGGAATCCGCACATCATTTGCCAGGTACTATCATAATTAGCATTTTCTATAGATAAGGTCCAAATAGAAATGTTCTTTGTTTGTGCTTCAGTGGTTTTTTTTGTTCTTTCTTTTGTTCATACTTCTTTATATGAGCCGGTAGTCTCTTGGAAACTACCTCTTTACTTCATGGTACGGGTAAGGTCTGCATACACACCCTCCCCAGACCCTATATTTTGTGGGATTTTACTGGGTTTGTTGTCCAAATAGAAATCTACTCTCTCTGTAGGACAAAATTTTTCTAGTTTTTCTTTTTTCATTTGTCCCACATGATTTCCCTACTCGTTTTTCCCTTTTTGGAAAAAGGATATGTGGTTCAAAATATTTTTCCCTTATAAACAAATTCTAACCACCTACTCTTCATAAAAATCCCTTAGTTCGGATAAATAACGAGCAGAAATAACTTTTTAACACAGACTTCGTATAAAGCTATTCAGTTATGAATTTCTCAATGCTGAAGTTGCATTAATTGATTGTAATCATTTTGGCCTCTTACTATTGGCCGTGAGCCTAAAATTTACTTAAACTTCTTTCCTTTTTGAAAGTTACTTGATTAAGCTAACCTTTATGCATTATTGCTTCTGAATTATTATTTTTGTTCAGTACTATTTATTTGGTCCCCAGTGCTTTTTACTACCTATCATTTGTATTTACAGTGATGCAAAGTTATCCCAAGTTTCTACCTAAATGTCTCTAAATTATGTTTACACTTTCCTTTTATGTTCGTCCCCGACAAGAAAACTGTTATGTGTTTCGTATGGTTTCTCTCTCCCCTAAATTAATCTCAACCACCCAATTTTCATTTTAAAAAAGGTTTTCTTGTTATGGCTGGGGATGTTTGCTCAAGACTGCAAAGCTTTTTCTTTTCCCTACTCTGCAGGATGAACACTGGAACAAGCTTCTGTGGTATTGTGTAGAGAATGACTCCTACAAGGGCTGCTTTTTGCCACCAAGGGAGGAAATCATTGCCGACGAATCTGGTGCTGGATGGGTGGGATATGAAGAGCCGAACAACCAGCAGTGGTTCGAAGGTTGGAAAGACGTTGATCCTATTAACCAGGGAGCCGAATCCGGACAGGTTTGGGGGGACGAAATCCCGCCACCGGTTACAGATGAAAACGAGTGGTCTGACGGTTGGAAATAATCAAACTCTTCCAACGGTCAGTCCACTTTTTGGCTAGAAACAATTGTTTGTAAGCAAGTGGTTCTGACCGTTGAAAGTAACTTTTTCAATCGTCGGGCCACTTTTGGTGGGACACAAGTTGTTTATGTTGGAGGATGTCATTGGGAACTGAGTGGGCTCGCAGTTGGAAAAAATGCTTCCAACTGCTAGTCCACTTTTGGTGGGAAAAAAAAGTGTTTGCTGATGATGTGTGATGGTGTCACTGAGAGTAAGTGGTCTGACGGTAGGAAATAATGATTCAAACCGTCAGTAGTCCACTTTTGGCGGGAAACAATGGGTTTGTTAATGTTAGAGGGTGTAAGTTATGTTCCTCAAGAACTATAGGTGTCATTAGTTGCCTAATTATACTCTACTAAACCTGATTCAGTACAGCATTATTGTTCATCCCTATTACCATGTCGTCCTTATAAAACTTCATATTTATTTTATTCCTGAGATGATATTCGTCAATTGAAAATAATATTGAGATGATATTCGTAAATTGAAAATAACTTACATGGTATTCGTCATATTTATGTGTTTTTTTCAAATTGCCTCTCAAGATGAATTACTCCGTAATTGCAAAGATGGTATTCATCAAGGTAGCCCTCAAAATGAATTAATTACTGAGATGGTATTCGCCAATTGAAAATAATACTCAGGTTAGTCTTCTTGACTAAAGGTCGCCAAAATGGCGTCAAAACAGCATTTAAAACTTATACTCTTGTCCTAAAGCATTGTTCCCGTTTATATTTATGAGATTTGACCTATTTTATTTTTAATTCTATTTATTTAATTGTAGATATAATATTAAAAAATAATATTTATATATTTAAATATTAAATCAAAAGTTTACAAAACAAGATGTGAAAAGACTATTATATTATTAAATAACTAACGAAAAAGGTTAAAAAAGTGATTTTGTTTGATAGTACACTACTACAAAAAAGACTTTTTAAATCGGTTATTTTAACCCTTTTAAATCGTTTTTGAACCGATGCAAAAGCCAGCGATGCAAATGCTCAAGTTACTTTTTGCATCGGTTGTAAAACCGATGCAAAAGCCTCTTCCCAGAAATGGCGCCTATCCTGAGAATAGGCTTTTGAATCGGTTATTTGGTAATAACCGATTCAAAAGCCTCTTTTTTGAATCGATTATTACCAAATAACCGATTGAATCGGTTATTACTAGATAACCGATTGAATTGGCGTCATACGTATGAATAGTAACTTGAAATAACGTTTTAGGACAGAGAGGGTATTAATTTCGAAAATGGTCATTTTTTTTGTAATAGGATGTTTTTCTAAATTAGTTCATTTTTTACTTTAAAACTCATTAAAAATGTTCACTCGACTTCACACAAACAGCGTAAATCAATTACGAGTAGAAGGGAAGACTCTTGCTATTGTTTTTTATATTTAATACGGAGTAGTAGTTTTTACATTCAAAATGGACTAATTTAATGTCGTTTGTACGGAATTTAGATGAGCATTAGTTGGTAGGTGAGTATTATTTTTAATTAGCGACTACCTTCTCGGTAATTAGTTCATCTTGGGGTCCAGTTTGGGTAAACACATAATTATTGAGTATCATTTAGAAAATTACTCTTTTATATTTTTTTGTTCTAAAAAGAGGTTTTTATTCCATTTCGAAAAAGAAGTGGTTTATACTACTCCCTCTTATGATTCAATTTAAATCGTTTATTTTGATTTACGATGTTTAACTAAACTTATTTTCAATAATATTTATTTGAGATTTGGAAACAAAATTTAAAAATGATGTTTATATATTAAAAAATTTCATAAAAAAATTCTATGAAAGAATAGGTCAAATGACTATTATTTTATGAAATGAATATCGAAAATAGAAAAAGAAAATGAATAAAATTTAATCTTGTGAATTGTAAACATACAATTTAATTTGAATGGAGGAAATATTTTAATTTTTTTCTCGATAAATTTTCAATATACAATTTTACTTTTTTTAATTTCGAGAAATAAAAGGGGAGAACTGGTACGAATGGAGTATACTCTATTATTGTTTCCATTAAGCTTTAAATTGGGTCCAAGCGACATAAGTGCTTTAATGTTGCTTTAATTGACTCGAATTATTTTTTAGTAAAATTAACTAAACTTTAAAGACATACAAGTACTCATGTTCTCAAACTCTATCTCTTATTGTTTTAAAACTAACGCCTTTATCTTTTATAATTTTGATATTGATATACAAAAATTTTTTATTATTAAATTGTTATAAAATATGATTTTAAAATTAAATTTAAATAAAGGAAATGCCAGGGGCACGATGACCAAGTGACAGAGCCAAGGGAAGATGGAGTGACATGGAACGTGTTGCCGTCGTTCCCCAATCCCGTAACCAGTAAAGATATTTCGAGGTGATTCTAGTGGGTTGAATATAGATTATTATAATGTATTTATGTGTATTGCTATACTATTAATTATTGTTTAAAAAACAATAGTTTGTACTTCCTCCGTCACAAAAAGTCCGACACCGGCGACACGTTTCGAAAAAACTGCGTTCCGTAAAGTCCGTTACAATTCTATTAAAAAACCACTTTTACCCCTTACTTTTTCATACCCTACCTATCACATCATACATTTTTTCTAATAATCTACCAATCACATCCTACTTTTACCCATCACATCAAGGTATTTTTGGAAAGTCAACACCAAAATATTCCTCCCTTAATTTTCCAAAAAGTCAATATGTACCAATCTTTTTGGGACAGAGGGAGTATAATTTAATTTATTAAGGCCCAGGTTCATTTTTTAAGTCTTATCCAGGGCCACTAAATTTCGAGACTGGCACTAGCCCCTTGTCACTCACATCTTTACTAATTGTGCAATGCCCAATCGAATCTAAACAAAATAAGAAGTTTACTTCACAAATACAATAATTACAAGTTCAGTACTATTTGTGAATTTCAATAAAAAAAAATTTAAATGTTTTTTAGGAAAAGAAAGACTATACGTCTATACCATATAAATACACCAATATTATACTCGATAAAAAGTACTCCCTCCGTCTTTAAATTAATTTCTCATTTGACTTTTCACGGTCTCCAATGAGACACTTTGATCATAAATATTTTAATTTTTATCTAAATATATTTTATAAAAGTTATATATTACAAAACTATGTTTCAAAATGAATCTATTGCTAATAAATTTATATGAAAATTCAATATATTTTTTTACGGTCAAAGTTTTAAAAGTTTGACAACAAAAGTCAAACTGGGAAATTAATTTTAGGGCGAGTACGAAGTACCCATTTTTTTGAACCCTAGTGTAGTACGTACAATAAAGACACGTGTTTTCCTCAGTGGTGGCAGGCTGCACTTCCTCAAATATCATTTCAAAGCTGATAAGATAAAGGAGTAAGATAAATATCATGGATAAAGCTATTTGTACTCCAAATTTTTATACCTTATTTTGTACGTACATCTTGGTTTGTACTGACATTTTGTGTTAGTGTAAAACTAATTTTTGTTAACGCATCAACACTTTGTGTCCGTGTAAATTTTTGTTAACGCACCAACACTTGTGTCGGTGTAAACTATCAAAATATTTGTGTATAACTGCGGTGTACAAATGGGATACAATTTTTGGTGTAAATGGGGTACAAATTTAATTCTAATTTTTGGTGTAAATGGGGTACAAATTTAATACATCATTGTGGTGTACAAATGGAGTACAAATTTAATTCCAACTTTTGGTGTATTCAATTCCAATTCTACAATTTAAATTCCATGTACCAAATGAGGTTTTAAAAAATTTGAAATTTTGTTTCGTTTAATGTAAAGTGTAAAACAATTTGAGATAGAGGGGCTATATTCTTTTTTTTTGTCCAAGTGAATTCGCGAAAGGTGTTTTTCTAAATTAGTCCAAGTGAATTCGCGAAAGGTGTTTTTTAAGACTAAAATAAGAGTTGACACTCTCATTGCTACACTGCCACACGACCACATTGTCAATTTGTAACTGTCACAATGTCACCGTCACACTGTCATCCATCGCCGCCGACCACCAGAGTACCGCCGCAGATCACCGATGGTTGAAAGATCACACTGACATATTACATTATTGTTATCACTTTTTCATCACACTGCCAACGCGTACTCTTACACCACACTGAGATTATACTCCTATTTTGGTTCTTAAAAGATTTAAGACTCTTATTTTTGTATTTTCAAACTTTTTTACTCCCATCCAAAAAGATTTCTTTAATAACTACTTGTGTGATATTTTATAATTTAGATTTATTTCTTAAATTATTTTCTTCCAAAAATACCTATTAAATGTCAGTCAAATAGACTGTATTTTGGTACTCCCTCCGTCCCCCTAAGATGTTCTCATTTTGACTTTTGGTGGTTTTTAAGGAGAGTTGAAAAAAGGTGAAAGTTTACCATAATATCCTTAATGAAATATGGGTGGAGTGTATTAAATGAGGTGGGTGAGGTATAATAAATAAAGTAAGTGTGGGTAGTTATGATATTTTAATTGTTAAAAAATGAAATGAGAAGATCTATTGTGGACAAAGAAAAAAGGCTATTGAGAAGATCCATGAGGGACGGAAGGAGTAATCGAAATGCTACTTTTTTCTTTTTTTTGGGGGGGGGGGGGGGGGGGTGAGGAGGGAAGACCCTGAACCAACTAGCTGCTTTCAATTAAAATAACAGTCATAATACAATCTTTTCAAGATAACTCTAATATCTTCAGGGGTTTTAGGAACTCAACCCACTCACATCTTCATCTTAGTGTCACCTTTGCAAGCCAGTCAGCAGAAGAATTGAGCTCCCAGGAAGTATGGCTAATATTTAACCTCCAATCTTTAGCAATCCATTCTTTGCAACCTTTGACAATAATACCCCCACATTATCCCAATGGTTCCATGTCACCATTAAGCCAATCCACTGCCTGTTGGGAGTCACTTGTGGGGAGTCACTGAACAAGTTGAGCTTCTTTATCCCCTATTTCCATGCCCCCCCATTTGATCCTTGTATATAAGGCTGAAACTTCTCCTACAGTTGCACTGCTTAATCTCGTCGTGCAACTGAAGCCAGCGAACCATATATGCAGGGATGTCCACCCCTTCATATATAGTTGACACTTGTGTGCTTTGCCTTTTGCACTTTGCCCGGGGGTTTTCGTCGTCAAAAAGCCTTTTTGGTCTCTTCTTTCTCAACTCTCATTTTGGAATATTTTGTTGCATCTCCACTTCCATATCCGCCATGTCGTGGTTGCAAACGAAGCTCCTCAGTTATGCTCTACTTTGCTAGTTAGCTTACCTGAAACATTCATGTCAACTCAAGCATCAAAGTCCCTACAAAAGAACCTATTAAAAGTCCCATAGGGAAGAAATACTTCCCAAATTTCTTTAGACAATTCAAGCAACAAGCATCCAATGCAAACCCCCATCTTTTCCTCTCCAAATTTGGTATAAGATTCTTGTGTTTCAGCAGCCAGATGAACACAACAACTTTATTCGTGGCCTCTATCTTCCACATTGAGTTCAAAGTCTCAAGTCTTAGTATTATCCTTCTCAGTAGTTCACACTATGTTATAAGCTGAAGTAACAGAGCAGTGACAGTTTGGTGGTTCAAGTTTACTCTTTGTGTCCCATTAAAAATTTCACATTTCCTTCTTTCCTTTACTTTATATCTACCACATCATTTTAACCATCCTCCTTTTTTTTCTTTATATCAAAGGCAATTATCCTCATTAAACTCCTTGTATTTACCTCATTAACTATCTAATGCAACCTCCGGGGGGGACATCAGAGTCATCCTTGAAAATGATAGTGCATGACTGTTATTCTCAATGAGAACAAGTAATGTCAATTACATGATGGTAACTATTCAAATATCAATCGAATGGAAATGAAAATCTCATCCGATATATTCTACTCCGTACTTATTTTATTTTCATATTCAAATTCAAATCTAAAAAATTAAACAAATACAAATTCAAACACTCGATTCCACTCATCTCCATTGATTTACAAATCCCTAACCCACACCTCCATGGTTCAAACAAGAATTGTGCTTTCCTGGTCCTAAGGATTTAGGATCCGTTTGGTTTACAGAACAGAATTGAAATTGAATTGAAAATTGAAATTCTATAGAATTCATTTAAATTCCGCAATTCCAATTCATTTTTGGTACTACCAATTCCAAATCCACATCTTTTTGGGCTACCAAAATACAGAATTGGAATTGATATCTCCAATTCCAATTCCGTAATTTGAATTCCGTGTACCAAATGGAACCTTACACTTTCTTAAGCTTTTCATGGGCTCACAAGCAGGTTTTTTTTTATTTTACAAAAAACCCAACCTTTAATAGTATTTATATACTAAAGTTCATCTAATGAATGTAGACCTTAAAACCACCTAAGAATTTGCCTCTAAACAAAAAATCAAATGAGGATGATTGACCTAATTACCATAAATGGGTACTAGCAGCCATGGTAGTAGTCATCATCTTCCTCAGGTTTACAGATCCACAGCTCATCATCTAGTCTCCTAAATTCGCCAAGCAGATGCCCAAAGTTATCAATAATGGGGATTCCATATTTCACTGAATAACTCACCTCTCTCCCATCCCCCATTGGGACCCACCTCCCCAACCACATCTCTCCATCTTCTTCTGCTACTATCTCTCTGTTACTCGAACAGGAATCAGAGCTCGCCGGAACTTCAAGAACCTCTGCAGATTCCTCCGATCCGTCCTCTTTCTTGGATTCAATCGGTGGAATCTCTGTTATTCCCTGTTGGGCCATCTCGAATTCCTTCTTCCGGCCAAGGTAAGCATCTGAAGCCGCCTCCGCGGAATCGAATGTTCCCAACCACACCCGCCGCCGTGTGAACGGGTTTCTGATCTCCGAGCACCACTTCCCCCACTTCCGCTTCCTGACCCCTTGGGGGAAGGGTGTTTTCAACATTCGTCGCGTACCCGGATCGGAAACGGGGATCTTCGTGGGACCTGCCGCCTGTTTTCGGGTCACCGGAGATGGATCCGCCGGCGAGATCCTCGGCCGGCGGATATAGGCTTCGTAGACCGCGATTTTGCGGCGCTTTGCCGGCGTTTCTCGACCTTCTTCGTCGGAGGACGAATCGGTGGCGTCCGGGTCAGTGTCTGAGACCCGAATCGTGACTTTTCTTAGATCCGCCGTGGTTTCGACGGCCATGGTTTCGGGCAAAAAATCAAGAAACAGAAAAGATCAATTCCTAGGTTTCCTCGAGAGAAGGCGACAACGTATATATACGGTATACTATTATATTTTTCCTGTTATTTTCATTTATATTTATGAGGGTTATACTTTATACCCCCTAAAATATTCGTCTCTTTATAGGGTGCCTCACAAGAAATGAGCGAAGGAAAAAATTATTTGGGATATCCTTCCTTAAATGATGCTTAGAGCACTCGAAATACTCGTGAAATATCGGGATTTCATTTTTTGATTTCAAAATTTTTTTTTGTTACGTCAGTATTCACTTACCTTATAATTTCACTAAAAATTAATTGAATCCCTGATGCTTCAAACTAAGCGTCAAACTTTTATTTTTAAAATTTTTAATATACATTTTGTAATATTAAATTAATAAAACATCATTAATTAATTGAATCTAAATGACAATAATTTACTCCGTATTAAATGAAAAAATTACATTCAATAAAAAAGAGCACGTAATAAAAAATACATTAATAAAAAACTTAGGCAAATTATATTTGGCATTGATTTCATTTTATCTTCTGTTGTAAAACATGTGTTTGAAGCCGGTTAACGTATCAAAGTCGGTTTCCATTATTTCGATCTCCTCCTCTTGCTTTCATTTCTCACTCTCTTCCTTAATACTGAACACCCGAAGTTGTTCAACCATTGCCCGGCCGATATCTTCGTGGGAAGAAAGAGAGCCAGACCCTGAAAAACTCGAGGCAATGAATTTTGTCTTCTTCCTTGCGATTGGCTGTGGAATGAGATCCTCGTCATCGGAGTCGTCTAGGTTGAAGGGAGGCCTTTGTTCCGACGAGTCAATAGTGCCATCGACATCAACCTCGGCAGAAGGTGTTTTCTTTGACGATCCGGCCTCGGGGTTGGTGAGTTGTTGTCATTTGGACAAACGACTTAAAATTCTCCAAAGATCGACAAGGACCTTGTCTTGATGTTCGTCGTCTTGATACCAGGCGGTGGCTTGCCGCAGAACATTAGAATCGTTCATCCGGCTCTTCCAGGACCGAGATCATTCTTCGTAAACTTTGATAAACTTTCGAACTTTACACTTGATGTGGCCCCATTTAGAAGTGAGTTGGTCTAGGGTTCGGTAGGAGGCGTCATTGTTCATCGCCACAAAGAACTTCTCCTCGATACGATCCCATATCGCATCATTCGTTTGTTCAGAACTTTAAAAAAAATATAATTAGACGAAATTTTTTTAGCATGCACACACACACAGATATATATATATATATATATATATATATATATATATATATATATATATATATATATATATATATATATATATATATATATATATATATATATATATATATATATATATATATATATATATATATATATATATATATATATATATATATATATATATATATATATATATATATATAATATATATATATATATATATATATATATATATATATATATATATATCGGATGTCCCCGAAGGGACTATGTGTGTGTGTGTGTGTGTTACACACAATACATATTTAAAAACATATAAATTTTACCAGCGACGATAGGATGCTCGGAGACGTCAACCCAAGCCGATGCCAACAACGATTCTTCCTTCAGCGTCCACTTTGAAATGGACTGTGCTGCCTCACCCATTGGCTTGTCGCCCTTCGGATTGTGACTCTTCCGGCGTGAGTCTCCGGAACCGACTTTGGGTCCTCGAGATTCACCGAGTTTTACGTATCGGACATCGAGCGATTTTTTCCGCACGATTGGAAAATATACATCGCTTGCTCATTTGGCTCTAGACCGAACGAAGGAATGTTAAATCGAAAGGGTTCATATTTAAAAAAGATGAAAAAAATTTGAATTTCTTTTTAAAAACAAAGAAGAGAGATATTGTGTGTGTGTTTAATTTTAAAAAAAATATTGAATTTATAGAGGGGAGAAAGTTTTTTTTTGTTTTAACCAACTATAATGGCGTTGTAAGAGGGCCATATATGATGCATTTTCTGTATGTTAAACGTTTAACGCACTACACCTAACGCTTCGATGAAGCCGTTGTGGTGGTGTTTAATGCTCTAGCTGTTAAAAATTGGAAAAACACCTCAGGGCGTTCACTGTATTTCCAGTGCTCTTAGAGCATTTATATTGAGTAGGAATCTCGCCCCGTCTCATTGCTTGCAACATCAATTCTTGATCTATAGGTTCGCGTTATCCTATCCCTAATTTTTCATAATGATAAATTGAATGACAGGTACTCTGGTTTTCTTGTTGTTTCTTCAACTCTTGTTAGTTTTATGAAAAAAGGTCCAATTATTAGCGCATGAAAAATATGTAAGAAAATCTATATTTTATATCTGGACTTTAGAACCGCAATAATGGCTTCGAAGAAAGAGTGCTCGAAGTCGAAGATCTCATAAATGCAATCTCATTTATGAGCATCTTATTCTTATTACTTATTACTTATTCTTAATTGAATCAGATCAGATCAGAAACAACTTTTAATATAACTACATTTAAATCTGACAATATCAGATCAAAAATTCAAAATTTATTCCAATCAGATCAGAGTCTTTCAAATTATGCGAAATGAACAAGTCCTAAGTGGCCAACTTGCTATTGATTTTTTATCTATAATTTGATAATATAATATTTTGAAATTATTTTATATAACAAACTTAATAACATTATTTTCATATCAATATCTAATATTTGGGTATAAATTTTTATTTGATTAATGATCAAATTTTATCAATTTTAATAACAAAAAATTAAAACTAAACAAATATACTTTAAGATAGAGGTAATATTATTTATTCCAAGTTGGCAAGTTCGAACTTCGAACGAATGACTTTAATCGATTTAAATTAGTGTCAACCGGTATGATCATAATATTGATGTTAATAGATCCCTCTTGATTTGATTGTTGGGATATTGTCGTCGAATCTCCATAAATTCCAAATTTGGCTTTTTTTTCTTAACAAAAATATGTCACTCTGCCGAAAATTGTCTTAACAAATTACCATTAAGCGGCCATAAAATCACGAACATTAAATATAAAAAATGTTAAATTAAAGAAATGTAGTTAAAGAAGGCTTTGAAGAAATTAATTTAGACACAATTTATTGAAGATTGTGAGCGTGAGGATCACATAAATTAAAGTACATTTATGCAGGGACTCAAAATTTAATACGGAGTATTGAGAAATGCTTAATTTACGGATAAAAAGTACAAAATATATGAGAGACTCAGAGAGAATTCTCTATATTCGAATAAAAAATTATAAAAACACTCAAATAGAATTAATAAGTGTTTCAAAACTAAAATAAAAGTTTTCATTGTCATTGTTACACTGCAATACTCACCACATTATCATATTATAACTGTCACACTATCAACACGACTCACATGTCTCCGTGCCACAACAACGTTTAACAATTGATCTAGTTTGGAGATTAGGGCTTGTTTTAAATTTGATTGATAGTGATCCGATTTGGATAAATATGGATCTAATTTGATTTGATTCGTTCTTGCTTAATCTGATTATAGTTATATTTAAAACTATTTTTATCTGATCTAATCTAGCCTATTGTAGTCTCATTTCAATAAGAATATGTAAAACTCCCTTCGTCTAGTTTAGTCTGATTCCAATACAGTGTCAAACTTTAATTACATTTTTTAACTCATTTTCGCTATCCATTTGAAAAAATAAGTCTTGTCATTTCTTATTTTGTTGAACTTTTGAGGTAGTTTTTTAATATGTAAATTTTATTTTTTAATTTCATACCAAATTTCAAATAAATTGAATATAAAATAATTTTAGCTAGACCTCGTTAATAAAATCATGCGACTAAAATTGGGACGGAGGGAGTAAGGAATAAGAATAAATCGAAGAGAACAAACACTAAGTTAAATGAAATTGTGTGGTTGAAAATTAGGTAGAGAATATAAATATTCCTTATGTCCTAGAAAGTTTGTCCACTTTTGACTTTCTGTAGCCAATCAAAATTGATATTTCACTCATAAGGAGTAATTAAATAAAAATTACATGGTATATTAGTAAGAAAAAAATAGTTTGAAATTATTTTAAAAGATAAACTAATAAAAGTATTCTTGTAACAATATCTAATATTAGTTTTATTATATTAATGGTCAGAGTTTATTGATTTTGACTGTAAAAAGTTAAAACTAGATTAATACTAGTAAGGGCCAAATACGTACATTAATTTGGACCAGGTAAATCAGGCTTTAGCAAACTTTGAGCCCAGATTAATTTATCGCTAATTGGGCCAAATTTTTATATTCTCTCACATTCTCGTTTGGATCCTCAATTAATTTATCCTTAGTTGGGCCAAATTTTTTAATTCCCTCACCTTCTCGTTCGAAATATGTGGTGTCTGATTGATTTTTTTAAATTAAAATTATTTAAATGTTTGTATAAAATGTAAAAAATCATACCACTCAAAAAAACATATGTTTATTTTAATTAATATTAAATTTTTTAATACAGAGTAAAATTCCTCTTGTTATAGTCGTGGATTATGAAAAACAGAACCAGAAAGATGGAAACATAATCATGTTAAAATTCTTATGTGTTTGTATTCTGTCTTCTCTCGATTCTCGTAGATATTTGTGTGTATTGTGTGTTTAATTCCCAACATATACATACAGATTTTTTGTAAGAAAATTATATGTAGTCACATAATTATTTTTTGTCTCTAATACAGAGTAGGAAAACATCAAATTGTTTTTATTTATTTTTTTAGTAACTGAAATCATATACCGGGTTGGATGCAAGGAGTGTTTTTAAAAAATATGAGCTTAGTTTTGAAAAAATTATTAAACAAAAAGTGAAAACTTAATTTCCTTATATCAGTCCTTCAGAATTTTTGAAAATTAAAAAATAATGCATGTGGGAATTGAATTGTAGGACATCTTTCTAAATGCTTCACATATGGATAAATTGAATTTAATCTATTTATTTTAAAATATAATTGAAAGAAATAATAATGCATGTGATGAACTAGAGAGTATGATCTAGGGTCATAAAAATAGAAAAATAAGCAAAAACTGGTTGAAGAGACACGTAATTAATGAGGAATATGAAGTGAAGAATCAAAGAGGGATGGCCTCTTGACAAACCTCCCCTTGATTCTAGGCCTTTTTTCGGCGTTCAATTTCCGAACTTGGTACCTTATTTTCTTTGAAAAGAGTCTGTTTCGCCGCTTTTGTCTGTACCTATACACTCTCTCCTTTCTCCATTCCTCATCCATCACACTGTAATTCTGGTTCTTCTTTGGTGCTTCCAATTCTTCTATTTCACCCTATATTTAACACAATACAATAATAAATATAGAGTAAGGTGGAACTTTTTATCTTTGTTTGATCTGATTTGTTATGGTTTAAATTGATTAAAGTCTCGTATGATCTAAATTGAAATGATTTGATTCTAGTTACAGTTACACCTATTTCTATTTGACATGACATTATCGTATTTGTGACTAATAAAAATAAGTAATACGTAATATTCTCTGTTCCAAATTAGTCATCTCAATACTTTCACATTATGGGCTTTAATAAAATTTAAAATTAGTTAAGTAATGGATGAGTACAATTATTTTGGAATAGACCAAAAAAAAAAATACAATGATTAATTCAGGATGAAATGAGTAAGTAAAAAAGAATTAGAGAAAGAGCAATGCTACGTTCACAAACAGAATGATCACAAACTCCACAAACTTATTATTTATGGTTTAAATTCTCAATTTAAAATTGTTTTAGACCATTTAAATTTTTTTATCAAAGTTCACAAATAGTATGTTTGTAAATTTTGTGATGATTGTTTTTGTGAACCAAACATTTCCCTTAGAGAAAAGTAACAAGCCTACGACTTCATGAGTGGCATCACCTTTAGGGTCTCTTTAGCTCGAGGGAAGGAGAATAGAGAAAATCTGAATCTCCATCTTTATTTGGTTTTAAAACACGATGGAGAATGGATACAAAATTTTAGCTTCAATTCCCTTTTCTCCTTCCCAAATCAATCCTTCCAAATTAGATGGAATCATTCTGTCGAGGCTATCTTTCTCCTCTTCTTTTGTCAAATTTTTCTTCAACTTGCCTTTAAAAAAATAAAATTAAAATAATAAAAATAAAATGAATGAATGAATGAATAATAATAATTACAACGTAAATAAAAACAAAAAAATAAATAACTAGAAAATATAATAAATCAACACAAAATAAAAAATAAAATTAATAAAAAAAATTTGACTATAAAATTAATAAATAAGTTATAGAAAATTAAAAAATAATTATGGAGTAATATGATAAAAAAAATCTGATGATTAAAAATAAGAAAATAAATAAAAACTATATAAAATAACAAACGAGAATTAATAATAATAATAAATAATTATAATAAGAACATAAAGAAATTAATAAATAATAAAAATCATAGTAATAAATGATAAATTAAATAATAATAATATCAATATAAAAATTAAATTTATAAAAAATTAAATAAAAATAATATTTAAAAAAATAATAAAAATAAAAAATTTCAATTATAAAAAATAGAAAAAATACAGGTAAAATTTAAAAAAAATATATAACAAAATAAATTTTAAAATTGAGAAATATAAATTATAAAAAATTGAAAATATAACTTTTCCTTTCCCTCCCAACCAAATAAGATGAAGGGGATCATTCACATCACTTCTCATTCCTTCCCATCCATTCCTTCCCTCCCCTTCATTCCAAACAAACGACCTTTAAAAAATATTGCGAAAGATAAATTTAATAAACATTTTTTTGTAGTAATAGGTGATGTAATTTTTATTTAATTTATGATAAAATTTGTGTGATTTAATTGTAGGCAAGTTTTATGGTGGACCCGAGGTCCACCATTGGACCTACGACTCAAATAAGCAATTTCTTACTACCTAGATTAACATTTAAAAAACTAAAAAATAAAAAAGAATTGTATGTAAGAAATTCTACAAAAATAATATGCATCCAAAGTGCACTATAAAAGGATCCTTCATTGTAAAAGGTTAAGCTTGACAAAGGTAGTAATTCAATAATAAAAATAATTCACTAATAAATGGTCATCCATATAATTTTTCCTTATATATGCTAATATAAGAATGGATCTAGAAATCTAAAGACCCGTTGAAAAAAACATAAAAACAAGCAAAATAAAGTGTAACGGAGGGAAGAAGAAAGGTTACCGGCGTTAGATCAACTGGCCAGCAATCGTTCGGATCCAAATCCTGGCGTTTAACGCCGTTACTCCATGGACGTCTCTCTTCAGCCCAAGCCGTAATTACCCCTTCATAATCGAGCTTCAATAATAACCCCTTCTTCCTCCCACCATTTTCCGGGTCAAACTCGTCCTTTCCCTCCCCATCCGTCTCCAAAACGGCACCGTTTTGGTCATTAGCTGCCACATCCTCTTGTGTGGAATTACTCAAAAGCCCCAACCCTTCCATGTCCAATACTAATGGCTCCCCCTCTTCCTCCTCAACTCCTTTCCCCAACAATAATCTCTCCACCTCCGTCGCGAACTGCGACGGGGTAGTATTTATATTGCGCTTTTTATCATAACTATCGACTTTTTCGCGACGAAACTCTCGTCGTGACGTTACCGGAACATAGGAATTGCACATCTCCGCCACCGACGGGTCGATGATCGGGACACGGTATATTAGCTCCTCCTCCTCGCCCTCGAAACGACGGAGATTTTCATCACTAGTGCTATATACTTCCGGTACGAGGGCGTGCTGCACGTCGGCTGACGAATGACTGAACTCCTTAGTAAGTATGGAAAGAGAACGTTTACCGTGCATCCCGCGTTTCCCATAACGCGGGGTCCGTGGCTTGCGGGTGAACCCCGAGTCCCAGGAAGGAGACGAGGGTGGCGACGAGCATCTCAGGCGAACCCTTCGGTGCCTTCCGGCCAAAGAGTTTGCTGAATGCACTGAAACGTCACAATTCTGGCACAAGAAAGCGTCGTCGGCGGGACAAAACCACTGTGCCTCCGTCTTGCTCGCACAAGCGTCGCAAGAGCGGGGCGGTTTGGCTCCGGCCGCCGCCAACTTTGTACATGGTGATGATGAAGAAGAAGAAACCATGGAGATGTGTTGTTGCTTCTTGTGCATGATCAAAGCTTAGTTTATTTGTGATAAAATGTTGTGAAATAAGTGAAGGGATTGTTCAATTATTTTGGCAATAAGTGGAGAGAATGTGCCCCCACAAGGCCACACATTTGAGCTTTTGCATTGAATTTTTGTAATTTTAAAGCCAAACTCCCTTTGGGTTTGTACATTTGATGTAACATACACTTTTGTTTTGTATTAATCTCTTTTCTTATTTCTTCCTTTTCCACTCTTGATAATTTTTAACTCCATACTTTTTAGGGACAAATTAAAAAGGTAATAGGGAGTACAATTCTTTGACTTTTAATTTAAAATGTGTGAAATTAAAATGTGACTTTAATACTTACTCCGTCCTAAATGAAGACCTTTTATTTTCTTTTTGGAATGTCCTAAAAAAGACTCATCTTTCTCCCTACTAAAAACTCCATGTGACTTAGAGTTTTTCTCTTTTCTATCATTTTTCAATGATATATTTCAATTAAAAAATTTATGTCAAATCAAACGATAAGAAATAGAATACCCCACAGTGGGTACCAAGAACTATGGGGCAATGCACTTTTGGGGTGCAAGATGGGCCCTACATACCATGAATGAAACCCTATCTCTTACAGCATTGCATTCTGATTAGCTGCCTGGAAATGGTTCATCACTTCATCCATCTTTCTGCTTTTTGATTGGCTGCCTTTTCCTATCAGGGAATTTCCTGTGGATCCCTCTCTTCTTGAGGATAAAATAAAATAAATAAATAAATAAAGATGAAGCCCATTCCTAGGCCTTTCATAACTGATGTCATCTGAGAAGAGATAAATTTAGTTTTAATTGCAAATAATATTCGTCCCCGAAAGAGTTTTCCTTATTGACTTTTTGGAAAACTGAAGGAGAAATATTTTGGTGTTGAATTTCCAAAAATACCTTTGATGTGATGGATAGATTATGAGTTAAAACGTATGATTATTGGTTAAAGAAAATATTTAAAATTTATTTGCACTTATCAAAAATAAAATGGCTTAAATTTCATTTTAGATTTGAGGTTGTATTTTCTATTTATATATTGCAATTCTGGAGACCAGGCCAGACCAAGAAGTGTCGAGAATTTGTGGAGTATATCCTTATTGCAGGCCCATGCTGAATATTGGATTTTAAGCTTATAACGTAAGGGCATTTTCCTTGGGCTGGCCCAGATCGTAATATCTATTTTGACTTTGCATAGCTTTTATGGGTGCGCAAGTACCGAATTAATCCCGAACCAAATTGGAAAATACTAAACCAAAAAATACCAAAAGTTATTAAATTGTACCGAATTGAATGATCGGTTTTATATTTGGGAACAATTAAGATAATTTTCCAAACCAAAAATTTTTGAATTGAACATATATAAAAATGTAATTATTTTTTTAATATTTTATTCATTAAAGCATAAGTTTATTTTGAAAAATTAGTTCAAGTTTTATTATGTCTAACTTTTTTTAAATTTCTTCGATTTTATTTTTTGTAAATTAATTAGAAATAGTTACAAATGGAGCACCGAAGGTGCTCCAAATGTCGAGGTCATTGTTTGCTCGGGTCAAAAGAACATTGCCCTAAAAACTACGGAGTACAAAACAAAGTTTATTTTGTAAAGTAAAATCATACAGATAGATATATAACGACCACTGTTACTATTTTAAAAATTCGAGTTATTTTTAAAACAAGAGAGCCTTTTTTACGTGGTTTCACGGTCCATGTTCATTTTATATATGAACTTTTGTGTATTAATATCATTAAAGAGTTGTACGTTTTACAAAAAAAATTGTCACTTGCCGATCCATAAAAAATGTGATATAGACCACTTTTCACATGTAGATCAACCTTAAGATTACGAAAGAACTTTTATTTTTATTAAATATCCCTGGCTTCCGTTTCAAAATGAAATTAACAATCTGATTTCAAGACGTTGAAGAAAAATATTGAAAACTATTAAGCTAAATTGAACAAAAAGTTTAATTATAAAATACTAATTGATGAGTGGATGTGGATTTTAGTTAATATAAGTTGCATTTACATAACATCTAATTATAAAACATGCTTAAAAAATGAGTGAAGTAAATTAGTACCAAATTGCTTCACATTTTTGCAAAAGTTTAGATTTCAGAATTCTAATCTATGTTTAGTAGGATAGTTTTAGATGCTTATTCTCTTCGTTTAATAATGATCCGATTGAATCTGATTTGATTTATGTTTTGATTATGGTTATATTTAAAATAATTTTTTTAGCTGGTCTAATAATTTGGCTTGATTTCAATTAAAATTAATAAGAAATATTCTAATATAACAAGAATAAACTGAAGAGAATAAAGTCTAAGTTCAACGGTAGGTTTTTCATATAAAGAAAACATCGAAGTGAAAGATAAAAACATTACTCGATCCGTTTCAAAATGTTCTTCCCACAATTATATATGGAAATTCCTATTTTTCTTTTTTTTTTTGAAAAAAAGAACCGGTAAAATAGGAAAGGTGAAACTTGGCGGAAAGAACCGTTGCATGGAGAGCAGGTGTCGGATGAAGTCTTCTGCATGCCTTCCCACGTGCCCTTCTCTCATTCATATTTCGGTCATCAATTGATCACCCAAACAGCTATCCAGTCAGATCCACATCCTCACCCACCAATCCCATTGGATCACCCGGCCCGGCCCGGCCTTTTTTCAATCTCTCATTCATGGCTCTAAAATTAGACATACATTGATCACCATTTTAAAAAATTATATTGCATATTAATACAAAAATGATTTAATTAGATTTATTTTGCAAACTGTTTTATAAAAATAAATTGTTTTATTCATTAGTCTCGTGGTCCATAAAAAAAAATTTTCTTTATTATTTACATGGTGAAGCATTTTTTTAAATTTTTTTTGCCTATTTTTGTCTCTTATTTGATATGGAATACAATAATATATCCATGAAACTTTATTTCTTTGGTCTTTTAATGCGGTTTTTAAATATCTCATACTCCGTGTTATTTTTGTATTTTATTTTCACACTATTTTATATATAAAATGAATATAAAATAATATCAGTCAATCATCATCAAGCGCAACAAAAAATTTTTTGTGGAGAATGGAGTAATATAAATTTGATGTAATTGTTAAATATATCAAATATTTAATATATAAATATCAATTATGTAAAATTTTGTGGAGGGGAGCATTATATATATTATAATTATGGTTGCTACCTATTATAGTTAGAGTTATTATTATATAATAGAGCAATGCTATCTCACAAATAAAATGGTTACATGGTTTAAAATCTTATTTTAAAATTATACTCCTTCCTTCTCTGAAAACCTTTCTTATTTCTTTTTTCATCTGTCCCAAAAAACACTTCTCATTTCTATTAAAAAATTACTTTACCCCTTACTTTTTCATATCCTATCTATCACATCATACCTTTTTACTAATAATTTATCTATCAAATCATACTTTTACCCATCACATCAAAGGACATTTTTGGAAATTCAATACCAAAATACATTTTTCTTAAATCCCTCTTCAATATCAAATCTCCCATGTTTTCCGGGACGGAGAGAATATTAGACTACTTTATTGTTGTTTTATTGAAATTTACAAATACTCCCTCCGTTCCACAAAACCCTTCCTCTTTCGTTTTTTTTGCTTTCCACAAAACACTTTCACTTTCTATTAAAAAACTACTTTTACCCCTACTTTTTCATACTCTACCTATCACATCATACTTTTTCTCTAATAAGTAATAACCAAACTATCACATCTTACTTTTTCCCATCACATCAGGGGCAAAATTGGAAAGTCAACTAAAATTACACTTTCCTTATTTTTCCCCAAAGTCAAAACCGGAAGGGTTTTGTGGAACGGAGGGAGTAGTAAATTTGTGAGAATTGTGACTATTTAGATTGTGAACCAAACATGAAGATTTTGACACACATTTGGAGTGAGTAAAAGAGAGTACGTCGTCTAGGGTGGGGGTGCAAGGGTCAGGCTGGATTGGGGCTAGGTGGGGAGTTTAGGGAGAGGTTTAGGAAAGTGAGGAAGTGTCATCCGTTGACCCTAATATTTATTTATATTAATTGATGATTTGACACTAAAAGGTCAACTTATACAAATTACCAACAGATTGGGAAGGAGTACGTAGGTCAATTTTTTTTTTAAAAAAAACATTTTTTCCCAATTTGAGCGGGGCAAAATTTAAAAATAACAGAGAAATTAAAAACCCACACTTTTGGATCCAATGTACGGAGTAGTTATTTCATAGATGTATAATTGAGAATTACTCCATGGTTCTTGTTAGGCATATTAATACACTTTCCGTTACGTAGCTCTTTTTCCATATTATTTTTTCTTAATCATTTTTAAATATTAACTATAAATTATAAAAAATACATTAAATTATGATATAAATTTAATATTCATAAATTTCTTCCGAAACATAATTTTGAAATACTCCTAACATATTCTTATAATATTGCATATATATTTGGATATTAAATAGAAATAATAATAGTTAAAGTAGTTTATCGGCGGCCTTGAAGAAGTAAACTAAATTATAATCTCAATCAATTGACATAAGAGTGTGATTTCGTGTCTCATACGTACTAATTAAGATTTCATCATGCTTTGCATGGTTGCTTTTATCGCAATCACCACACTTTAGACTCGGAATCTCCTCCTTACGTTGTAGCATTTTTATGTCAACCATTGAGCTACGAGTTACTGGCGTGAAATTAGATTGAAGATATGGATGAGGGAGTAGTAGTCCCTCCGTTCCTAAATATATATATCTCACATTTCTACTACTGAAGTAAAATATCAAGTTTTTTTAATTCATTTTATTTACATATTGGTATAGAAATAAAAATAAAATTTACATATAAAAAAACTACATAAAAAAATTTTCGAAATAAGAGGGGTCAATAATATTTTATTTTATCAAATAATCAATGAAAACATAAAAATAAAAAAAATTCCCGCGACTGCTGAAAAAGTAAATGTGAGATATATTTAGGGACGGAGGGAGTACTAATTAATAATAATACTCTCTTCGAGGAACAGGTTTTGTTTCATATTTTCTTTTTCATTTGTTTCAAAAAAAATTCATATTCCATTTATAAAAATATTATGTGGCTCAAAGTTATTTTTTTCTCTTATCTATAGCATTTCTACCTATACAATTTAAATTTATCTTAATAACTTTACAAAATAAGATGAACAATAATATTTTGTTTCATCAAAAAATAATGAGAAAAAAAACTTAAAGTAAAATGATTACCACTCAAACAAAAAATTAAATTCTTAAAAGCACTACATTTCCAAACATCCTCTAAATTAATGACTTTAAATTCTGATTTTGTATTTCGATTCTTTCTTTTTTGTTAGAATTTCAGAGTTGGATGTTGGAAAAAATCGGAAAAAGTTGAAAGAATTTAAGTGTTAAGAAATAACTTAATAAAATAATCACCTAAATGCATAAGTAAAAAAGTTCTAATTAGAGTGTACTTGATTGTGTTCTTCATTGTTAATCTTCATCCAAATTTGTGTGTGAGAGATCCTAAAAAAAATAACCACATCTACTAGCTACTTACACGATGGATTGACAATCATTGAGAACACATGAATTGACAATAATACTTGAATTGTTTCTCTTACCATACATTTAAGTATAATGAAATGACTTGTATTTAGATTTTATTATTTTTTTAAAAAATAAAACAAAAACAAAAAGAAAGAAAAAAAGGAAAAAAAAATTCCCAAAAACCGATGCCTCGACGTAACGGACTCTTTCTTTTTCTTCCTTCCTCACACGTCACCTACTTTTATGCTCGTCCACCGTGGAGCGGTGGGGATGCGCTCCACTGAATCAAACCCCCAGAGTGAGGTCCAGGAGCAGCTCGTTTCCGGCCTCGTTCCCCGAACCGCCACCCGGTTCGTCCCGGTTCGCATAGTACTGCTCGACCGTTTCCAGCGTGGTCGACCCGTTACTCGGGGCCCGCTCCAACCCGACGCTTCCCTCCGACCCGTCGAACCCCCACCCGGAGAGGCTGAACCTCGTCGGCTCCTCCGTCGCCATCGCGTCGACCGATCTGCCCTGAACCGGTCCGGTCCGCTTGAACCGGTTCCTGGACCTCGCCCGGTGGACCGCGGCGGGCGGCTCCTTGGAGATGTGACGTATGTCGCAGACCTTGAAGGGCGTGACGGCGTGTGACTCGGCGGCGCCGCCGTCTTCCGCGGTGAGTTGCCTGATCTCCGTACCGTTAAGAACCGCTTCCACCGCTTCTTGGCACCGATCCCAATTGCCGCCCCACATTAACCCGACCGACCCGTATATCGGGTTGATGACCCGCCCGCAAGCCTCGTACAACAATGACCTAAAAATCGCTGCACAAAACATTTTAATCTAATTAATATACTACCACCATATAATTCTTATTTAACTTTAAGTTAAATGTCAATTCTATAAAAAGTTAAAAATGTACAAGTACTCTATGAATAGAAGGAATATTTTCTAAATAAATTTTACTCGGTATTAATAGTACTTGAGTGTTTAAAATGATTCTTTTCGTTTCACTATTTTTTTGTCTCATTCGAATGAAATAATTTAAAATCATATTTATCTAATTGTTGATGAATTTTTTTTTAAAAAAAAATTGTTCCAAAATAGTGGAAAGGAGAGAATATAGGAAATAATGGAACCCAAAAAATATGAAAAAAATGAAAAATTCATACCAAAAAAAATTTAAGAGTGACGTCTATGTTAGGTTGCATGAGAGTTTAAGAAATTAATGTTTTTTTCCGGATCGGGTGTAATTAATTAGGAAAAACATCAAAATAAATTGTGAAAAAGAGCTAGAGTGAGGATATATATATACCCCATCACGTCTCATAAAACTCTTCCTTTTTTTAAAAAGATACACGGTTAAAATGAGTAATTTTGGTGTTATTTTCTTATTTTTCTCTTACTTTATAATCGAGCAGAATAAGATATGTAGGATAGATGAGTCATAATTATAAAATAACCCTAAAATTACTAATTTTACAAGCGCGTTTTTTATGGGACGGAGGGAGTATAGATATATAGAGATGGATACCGGGGCGGAGGTGATCGGGGCCGGCATTGATGAGGTTGATGAGGCCGGCGCGGCCGTAGAACTTGGCGAGGAAGACGGTGGCGTGGGCCTGGGACTCGGGGGTCTTGATCCACTGGAGGCATGGCCTTAGGGTACAGCTCTCACTGCAACCCTTCCGGAGGACTCGGCACCCGTTGCAGCTCATTCTCATTTTCCTTTCCTCTTCTTCTTTTCTTTTTTCTAGAGAGAGAGAAGAGAGTTTATGTTTTTTGGGAGAAGAAGAAGAAAGCCTGCAGGAGGGGTATAAATGTATGAAGAGAGAGAGAGTGAGTGTGTGCATAAGGGGGGAGGGGTGCCCCACACAGCAGCGCCTTCCGCCCCACCCCTCTCCGGCGTTTGCTGAAGGCTATGTCGTCACCCACTAATTGTTACAACCAAATGGCATCTTCTTGGAATCTTAGACCGATGACCAGGGATTGAGTCCCACAAGCGACAGTACGAGAGCTATCCAAAAATTCCATAAAGAGTGAGTAGGCATGGGTCTAATGTTCTTGGTCGACTGAGTTACCACGATTTATTTCCTCCACCATCCTTGTCGGGCCAGGGGGTGGGGGCGCCTGAGTGGGCGATTCCACCTTTTGGACGGAGAAATGGCCTCTTCTTAACTTCTACTCCGTAATTATTTACCTCCCTCCCAGAAAACTTTTCTCTTTTGACTATTAAAGAATTTAAGGGAATGTATTTTGGTGTTGACTTTCCAAAAATACTCTTGAATGAAATGGATAAAAGTATGATGTGAAAGGTATGTTAAAAATTAGTATGGGTAAAACTAGTTTTTTAATACTACCTCCGTTCTACAAAATATTTCTTGTTTTGAATTTTAAAGGATTTAAGAGAGGTATATTTTGTTGTTGACTTTTCAAAGATGCTCCTGGATGTGATAGATAAAAGTATATTGATGGGTAGATTAGTAGTGAAAAAGTGAGAGGTCATAGGTATGTTAAGAATTAGTAGGGGTAAAAGTGACTTTTTAATAGAAATTAAATGAAGAGTTTTTTGGGATGAATGAAAAAAGAGAAAGATTTTGTGGGGTGAATAAAGTAGAAATAAAAAAAATGGAACGGATGAAAAAATAAAGAAGAAAAATTTTGTGGGACAAAAGTAGTAATTACTCTTTCCTTCTTAGAGTATGCATGTCTACTCTTGACTTCTTATAATCAAAATTGATAAATTTTGATTATAATACAAATACAATTGGTACTTTATCCGTACCCAAGTGTATCTCAACCACGCAATCCTAGTGCCGATAAAAAAAATTGATGAGGGAAGTACACAACTGTTGTACATGTAGCATAACTTAATTAACGATTAGATTCCCTCTCTTTTAAATGATTTAACCTCTTTAAAATAAAATAATGTGTAAAATCTCATATCTTTCCAAATAATTTTATTTACAAAGTGATAAAGAAACACTGCCTAAAAATCAATACCACTTACATATTTACAAATTATATCAAAAGTTATATAAAACAAATAATGATAAAAAATATGTTATTTTATTTTATTTTATTAAATGATCAATGAAATGCATACACAAACAAAAGTTATATATAAAGACACACACATATGTATAGGAAACTTGTTATGTTACGTCACTTCAACAAGTGTAACATCGTGATACTGGTGGTTTTAAAGTATTTACGTTACTCCGTTCGTAAAATTGATGATCCATAGTCGTCTCTTAAACTTTTAAAACTCATCAATTTTACCCCCCGCCTCACATAGCCCTTCTTGTTATCACGTATTGATGTCTTATATTAACGGAGTTGGGAGTACATATATATACACTCCGTATATTGGGAGTTGAGACTTTTAAGGCTCCCACACTCTTGTGTTGATATACGAGAGGCACGAGAGGACACGTGTGAGAACAAATTTTGTTAGCATTACACTTTGCACGGCTTAGTATATATAGATTGGGACACTATACTATACCCTCTTCAATGTTGAATGAAAAGAAAACATTCTACGCGTGTACCGTGTACGTACATATCACTACCGACGTACTCCTTCCGTCCCATAAAGATAGAGATATATTGACTAAATCAGTAAAATAAAGAAGAGATAATTTTGTGTTGATTTTATAAAAATATTCTTGATGTGATGTGTAGATTATTAGAAAAAATGTATGATATGATAGATAAGGTATGAAAAAATAAAGAGTAAAAGTGGTTTTTTAATATAAATGGGAAAGACTTTTGGAGACACGATTTTTATTGAAACGTGAAGGACTTTTTGGGATGGAGGGAGTATGATACACTATTTATGTTATTACTCACAATTTTTTCTCTAATATGATTCTAAAATATAGGGAGCATTATTCATGTGAATATGTGAATAATATGTTAGTGGCATTAACGCGAGGCTTAATATGATATCTGGTTTATTTGAGTATCTTATAATGTTGGTCAGGAGGGATAAATTGTATCATCAAGTAGATCTTCAGGAATGATCATTCTAGGACTGTTTGGGTGTATCTCATTGAAGATAAAAGTGAGATTACACCTTGTTTGAATATTTTGTTTGCTATGATCAAAACACAGTTTGAAAAAGTCCTTAAAAGGGTACATTCTTATTATGGTACTGAATCTCTTAATCACCCTCTGGGTCGATATTATCATGAGTTAAGTGTGTGTAATAAACCCTCTTGTGTCGGTACCCCTCAATGAAATGGGAGGGTTGAGAGAAAACACTATCACATCTTAAATGTCTCTCACTCTCATGTTCCAAGCATCACTTCCTATTGCATTCTGGGCAGTGTGTTAAAACTATTATTTTTCTTATTATTAGCACTCTTACAAAGTTACAATGAGGTAAGTCTCCTCTTGAAATCCGATCCTCCGAACCCCTAGATTATAGTCACCTTTGAGTTTTCGGTTGCTTGTGTTATGTTTATCATGTTCCCAAACAGTTATATAAATTTCCCCCTCGTAGTGTCAAATGTATGTGCATGGGATATCCTTTTGGCACAAAAAGATGGCGGGTTTATGATCTTGAAAGCCAACGCTTATTTCACACTAGGGATTTCTCGTTCATTAAGTCTCAATTTCCCTTTGTGGTACCACCCCAACACTACACTCTTGTGCCAACCTTTTCTGGTAGATTTTTCCAGTCTTAGTGGTGTCGGACCAACCGACTCACGTTGTCACTCTTTCTCTTAAGGGCGACGGAACCTCCAACCCCCTATGTCATTGACTCAACGGACTATCGAGCTGACAATACCGCCGCTCGCAGTAACAACGTCTCCTCTGCCGTGTACCGATCCAACAGTGATGGTAGATCCTCACCCTTCAATTTTAATAATTATATATGTCATTCTGTTGAGTGTGTAACTTCACTTGCATCTTCTCACGACTCATATTCATATTTATGTATGCGATTTTCTATCACTAATATTGATCACCATGAGAACTTACATGACAAGTACAGAGGTTTGTGGCTGCACTTAATCTTAATGAGCTGGCAAAGAGGATGGGATGCAATTTAGCTCGCTTCTTGAGAAAAAGCTATGCAACATGAACTTAATACTTTGTGCGTAATCACACATGGGGTCTTATAGATCTTCCACCACGTACACTATCGAGCTTTGGGGTGTCAATGGGTGTATTGGACCTAGTTTCACTTGAATGGCACTAAAAGTTTATGATTACACTCTTTAGAGATCATGTAATCAATATCACCATGTAAGAAAGCGGTGTTCACATCAAACTAATTCCTTAAAAGAGTTTGGTAGCGTTTGATGTCCATTGTTGGCAATTTGTGAATCAGTTGTCATGTGGTGGAGGCTATGTAGATCAAGTCACAATTGAATTTCATGGGTGCTTATATGTATGGAAAGTAATATAATTCTATGGTATGTGCTTCTTCTTGCACTAGTCTTGAGATAAGAGAACTTACAAAGTATTGCAAGCTTGTGGTGTGCTTACTGTATATCTTACTATTACTCGTGTTGCTATTTCCTTTTTGGCATATGTCTTGTCTCAGTTCATGCATGCTCTTCGTCTAGATCGTCTCAATATAGCCTTACATGTCTTGCATTATCTTAAGGGGCATCTATGTTAGGGAATTCTTCTGCATAGTGACAACAATCTTGCACTTATAGTTTTTTCAGATTTCAACTGTTTAGTTGTCCTCTCACACGAAGGTCATGTTGGGAGGGAGGGGGGGTCTCCTACCTCTTGGCCATCCAAGAAACAAAAAGTTGTGTTTCATTTGTCTGCCAAAATGAAGTTTCGGGCTATGGCCAATACATTATCTGAGATAGATCCAGTGGATTTGTGGTTTACTAGCGGCACTAGTTGTCCTGTGTGTTTCTACTCCCAAGTTAGTTATATTGTAATAGCAAGTCTGCTTTATTCATTTCCATGAAAGTTTCAAAACCAAAAAATTTTTGTGTGTATCTTGCTTAGCAAGTACTCTATATGATAGTGAATTGGCTATGTTATTATATTACGATGTATATAACTCTTAGAATATAAAACCTTTAATGGGGGGCTACATTTGCAAACTAGAACTTTTGGTTGAATTAGTTCGGTGACACGATATGAAAATTTTGTTGACATAGAGGACACAAATTCAAATATTACATTAGTGTCACCTAATTTAAAAATTTAATGCTCACGTTAAAGTCTCAAGCATGCACACATATTTTATGCATGTAACAAATGTTTTAGAGTAATAAACTTTTTCTAAGCCTACAGACATAAACTTGATCTTTTGACTGAGTTGGTTTCATGTCAATTACAAATTGACATAACTCTATATGAATTCGGCTCTTCTAACATAATATCAATTGAGTTTGGACCGACTTCAAATACTCTCTGTTTTAGTTAGTCTCCATTCTCTATTCCTAGTTGTGTTAGGAATCTCTTCTATATATACCCCATCATGTAATTCATAATTCAGGGAGCAATATTATTATTCCAATATTTCAACATGGTATCAGAGCGTGAGATTCTGATCTGGTAGCGTGAGATTCTGATATGGTATCGGAGCCACCGCTCTTGGAGACCTAAAAGAGTTATTTGCTTCCACCGCCGCCGGTAATTTCAGCGACGGCGGCACCACTTTATTCACCTCTATTAACTTTTCCTTCTTTTATCTTCAAATTAACTTCTCTATTCCAAAAAAGGAAAAAAAAATTCTCGTATTTAAGTCACAAAAAAAATCATCAAAGGAGGAACTTCTCTCTTGTCATCTCCATGGTTCTTTAAAAAAAACTTAACTCCTCACAAACTCTCTCAACTCATCCTATCTTCTCAAAAAATGAAAAAAAAATGATATTTGTTTCTCTACAATTCACTATGGAAGATTCTTTTACCTAGTTCTTTTCTTCATCAGCAATTTTTAATCCCCCTTTTCTCTCTCAAATCACTCATTCTAAACATCAATCTTTCTTCTTTTTCTCCTTTGCTAACCAATAAAATTCCAAAAAAAGCAACACAAAAGCCAAGCCAAGATGGGAAGTAGTGAAAGAGGAAAGAATACCTCTACACCTTCAAAAAAAGAAATAGGGCATTGCCCAGATCCAAGAAAAAGACAAAGAAGGTCAAAGATCTTCAATCAAAGAGGCACCTCTAGTAGCCTTCTATATTCTTCTTCGACGTCAGCAGCTACAAGCGCAAGTCAACATTCTCTCTTCTTCTTCGACGTCAGCGGCTACCAGCGCACGTCAATTTCTCTCTTCTTCAACGATGTCTACAGCTATCAGTGCATGTTAGACTTCTCTCTTCTCCAACAACGTCAGCAGCCACCGGCGCACGCCAGGCTTTTCTCTTCTCAAATGACGTCAGCAGCCACCGACGCACGTCAGACTTCTCTCTTCTCAAAGTTTCCAACTAGTGTCCAAGCTTCCTCTTGCTTCAGCTAGAGTTCAGCTTGAGGGGAGATGTTAGACAATAATACTAATATTACTTCTGGTAGTATTGGCTATGGTAGTATTTGATTATTAATCAGCTTCTTATTCCTATTTGTAGTAGATGTTGTGTTTTAGTTAGTCTCCATTCTCTATTCCTAGTTGTGTTAGGAATCTCTTCTATATATACCCCATCATGTAATTCATAATTCAGGGAGCAATATTATTATTCCAATATTTCAACACTCTCTCCGTTCTTAATTAAAATGTCAATGTATTAGGGAGTATGATCTTCTATATACATCAAGAATCAAATGAACCTAGACATAACGTGTGTCTATATTCATTCAAAATCTAATGAATCTAAATAGTTTTAACTAATAGACAATTATTTAAAAACAGAGCAGGTATATATACTTAAGAGAGTGGCGATGCGTGTGACTCACAAACTCTTTTTCGTAGGGAATGAAAAGCATGGGGTTATAACCATCCCTTTTTTGTTTTTTGCCAAAATATAAAATGTACAAAAAACGTTGTTACACGATCACTTTATTCTTTCTGTATAGGTTTCATGATACCACATGCTGGCAATCACATTGTTTTTCCAGCATTAGAAACTTTGAAAACATCTCGTGCACCTAATTAACATAATGTCTTATATTACATTATGTACCCATAAATACTGTTGTGTACCACCTTAATTGTTGGATTATCTTTCCTAATTGTGGGTTGTTTACAAAGTCAAGGGAAGATGAAAGTGTGTACTTAATACATTGATTGGTTATCTGTGCTAATCTTCATGATCAGTTGATGGCGATGACTCTAACCATATTTTCTAATTCGTTCGAAAATAATGATAATTGCAGCTTAATTTAATTTGGGAAAAAGATTAAAATATGAGTAAAACATTGAAAATATGTCAAAATAAGAGTTCATGTTTTTATTCTCGAAATAAGAGTTAATATGCATTTACATTACAAATCATGACCATTTACATTACCAGAAAGTATAGTAAAATGTCAATGTAGAGTGTCACATTACCACAGTGTGAACTCTTATTTAGAGAATAAATACATGGAACTCCTAGTTTAGGACTTTTCTATTTTTTTCTTATTCAAGGTGATTTATTATTTAATTTGTATAAATATGGCAATGGCAATAAATGCATTATATTTTAGGGCTCAATTAATAATCATTTTGGACCCTGCAAGTGCGCTCACGAGTTAGTTCTGATAATTCTAATAATTTGTAAATAAAACCTCTATCCCCATGTTCTGTAAATTTGGTTGAGTCAAATTAACCCTTTTAACAAGAAAATATAAATCAAGTCAATCATTCGAACAGAATTTATCTGTTGAAATTTGAATAAGCATATTCATAAATGTAAGAATAATGACCTTGTGTTATAGTTTTAGTTTTTGGTAGATAGATATTGCATTATGAACTTTATTCACATTTTCTAGTTATTATGGAATTTCAAATGTTGGAATTGAAATCTAAGATTTCAAATGAATTCTAATTCCCAAACACTACCTTATTTCAATTTGTCTCTAACCTCTCACCTCGGCCGGACTCCGCCGGGTGGTTTTAGGAGCAGAGGGGTCGGGGTTAGGAGTAAAAATCACATTGAGATCGAATTTAGTTTTCTAGGGTGCTCAAATGAAACAATGTCAAAATATTACACTTGCCCCTAATGCCAAAACAAAGTGTATATTTTTCAATAATTAATTAAATTGCCTTATCTCTAAAAATTAAGTAAAATTATAGTACTAAAATATATGTCATTTCCTAATGTAGTATTTAAACATTATTATTCTCTAAATAATACTTAAATAATGTCTAGTGGCGAAAATAATGTCCAATGATGGTGGATATTTAGTTTGAACAATGTCCAGTGGCGGTAGGCATTTATTTGAACAATGACCAATGACAATGATCAGTGGTACTACATTGAGAAATAAAAATGTGTGGTACTACATTGCGAAAGTCACTATGTTTGAGTACTATTTAAGTAAATTCCCCAAAAATTAATGCAAAATTAAAGGTCTAATAGAGCATTGTGTTCAATTAAATAGTCGAATATAATCTTGATTTAGTTTAAATTTAGACAAATTATTACATGCAGCTAAGATCCATGGTGGACCTTTATATGTGCTTAATAAGGATTTTCAAGTGTTAAATAAAGTATTTTAAAAAATAAAAAAAAATGTGAGAAGGTACATATTGACCTTTGGTCCACCATAGAATTACTCTTCAATTTAAACTATCTCAATTAGTTGAGGCCCCGTTTGGAACACGGAATTCAAAATATGGAATTGGAATTGAGGACTTCAATTCCAATTCTGGTGTTTGGTAGCACAAAAATTATGTAGATTTGGAATTGATGGTGTAAAAAATGAATTGGAATTGATAGAATTCAATTCTATGGAATTGAATTCCATAGAATTTCAATTCCAATTCAATTCTAATTCCATCAATTCTGTATACCAAACGGACCATGAATGTCTCTGTCCAACATGAGGTTGTTGATCAATTCTTAAGCATAAAATATAAATCAGAAATTAAATCATGTGTACATGATAATCTTGTAAACGTAGTTAGATATGAGACATGATCCTGATGCAGATCGAGTTCCCGTTTAATTTAGGGTGTATTGTTATGATAACTAAGGCCAGGATGAGACTCACGAGAAAGAAAGATAGAGGGTGGCGTAAGATTGGTGATATTAATATCTACCTAATGACCTCTTTATATTTGCACCCAAAATTAACGGAAATGACCTGTTTTGCGTCACTGTTAAGTTTTTGTTTTTTGAAATTTTCCCTTAAATTTTCAAATTGACTTTCTACCTCCAACAAAGTTTTTTAAAGATTAGTCGTATCTCAACAAAAAAATAAAGAAGAAGATATATGAGAAAAACAACTAAAATCATACAAAATTAATGAAATAAATAGATAATTAATAAAAACTAAACTCAAACTGATAAGAAATACAACTAAAAAGAATATGGAGTGGTGGTTTCTAATGTTTTTGGCACTATACAGATGGATTATTAATGTATTACTTCCCGCATTGGTAACAAATAAAACTAAAAACAAAAAAAATAAGTAAAAAAATTATTTTTGATCTTATTAAAACCCTGAAAAATGGAAAGAAAAATAAAAAATAAAGAATTATTTTCTTACTTCAATGTATGTTTTTAGTTATTCCTTAATAAGGTTTTTTTATTTCTTTTTTATTTTCATCTTTTACTAGTAAGAGAAAGTAATACATACATTAATCCTTCGTATAGTGCCTAAAATGTTAGAACCTATCACTCCATTTACTTTTAGTTTTATTTCTAATCAGTTGAGGTTAGATTTTATTGTGATACAATTTGATAATAATTTGTCTTATTGAATATTGAGAGATATGTTCCTATATATAGGGATTACAAGAGAGAGTCTTATTCCTAGTAGTAAAGGAATAAAGTAATTATGGTAATACAAGAATAAGGAAACTAAATAATATTAGGAGTCTTCCTATTATCCCCCCGCAAGCTGATCAACGGATACGAGGGGCAGCTTGGAACACAAATAATGGAACGAAGTCGGCGGAAGCGGTTTTGTCAAGATGTCAGCAAGCTGCTCAGAAGAAGGAACATGATGTGTAGTCATAGTGCCAGCCATAACCTCGTCTCGAACAAAGTGACAGTCAGAGCCAACATGCTTCATGCGATCATGGAGAACGGGATTCTTGGTGACACAGATTGTGGACTCATTATCACAATAAATCTTAGGTTTCGTAGGCGGAACATGTAGAGAATCCATAATATAACGAAGCCACATCGCCTCTGCCACCCCCGCGGCCATAGCGCGATACTCAGCTTCGGTGGAGGAGCGCGAGACGCGAGTCTGTTTTTTTGTGCACCATGAGATAAGATTCGGCCCCAGCATAAGGAGATACCCAGTGGTGGAACGACGATCATCTTTGTCGTTAGCCCAGTCAGAATAAACAGCAAGATCAAGAGAGCCTTTTCTGAATAGAAGGCCATGAGAAGAAGTACCCTTCAAGTAGCGAAGTATACGTTTAAGGGCAAAGTAATCCTTCTCTGTAGGATTATGCATGGTCTGAGAAACTCGATTTACAGCATACTGAATATCAGGGCGAGTCACCGCAAGATAGTGTAGACCACCCACAAGGCTATGGAACAATTTTGGGTCGGAGAAGGTGGACGAGATCTCCTGGGTTGGCCGCGCCGCCATCGGAGTGACAGTGGGTTTGCAATCAGTCATGCCAGCCCGCTGAAGAAGATCAAATATGTATTTTGTCTGATGAAGCAAGATAGAATCCGCAGAGCGACGAACCTCAATGCCAAGGAAGAAATCCAGGGGGCCCAAGTCTTTGAGGCGAAAATTTTTATGCATAGCCTGAGTAACAGCAGAGATGAGGTCAGAGGAGCTCCCTGTAATAATGATGTCATCAACATATAGGAGAACAATGACCATGCCGCGGGAGCTGTGAAAAGTGAACAGACTGGTGTCATGACGACAACACTGGAAGCCAAGTCCCTGCAAAAAAGTAGCAAAACAAGTGTACCAAGCACGAGGAGCCTGTTTAAGGCCATACAGAGATTTGCGCAGCTTGCAAACAAACTCAGGCCTATTGGGATTGACGTAGCCCGGTGGTTGAGACATATAAATATCCTCATCGAGTGTACCATGGAGAAAGGCATTGGTAACATCAAGCTGATGAAGAGGCCAATCATAGTGTAGAGCAAGAGTGAGTACCAGACGAATGGTTTGCTGCTTGACAACCGGGCTGAACGTCTCTTTATAATCGATGCCATACTCTTGATGGTACCCTTTGGCCACTAGACGAGCCTTGTACCGAGAGACGGAGCCATCCGGATTCCGTTTTATGCGATACACCCACTTGCAACCAATAGGATCTCGGCCCTTGGGTAGGGGCACCAAATCCCATGTGCGCTGTTCATTCAGAGCTGCAAATTCTTCATCCATTGCATGACACCAATAGCTATTCTTGGAGGCTTGGTGATAGGTGTGAGGTTCAGAGGTAGGATGAGAGGTATCAGTGGTGGTAGTAGTATAGGTTTTAGGCTTGAAAATGCCTGATTTGGCACGGGTTTGCATGGGATGGGCATTTGTTGTGGGGATCAGTGCTGTCGACGGTCGACCATGTGGGGGTGGACGGGTAATAGTATCGACCGCCTGTAGAGATTCAGAGAGGGGTTGGGAGGACGGTCGACCGTGGGGTGGGGGACGGTCCATGTGGTGAACCGTCTGTAGAGGTTCAGAACGGGTGTGAGGAGACGGTCGACCGTGGGTAGATGTATGAGGGGAACGGTCGACCGTTTGTGAAGCAGTAGCAGACGGAACGATTTGAGAACTGTGCGGTGCCGGACCCTGTGAGCCTGGTCTGGGAGGAAAGATGGGAATGATGCCTAAAGGGTTAGAGGAGGCTGGGGTAGATAGAAGTTTAGAGTAGGGAAACTGATCTTCTACAAAACGAACATGACGGGAGACATACGTTTTCTGAGAAATAGGATCATAACACTTGTAACCTTTCATGGTGGGATGATAACCTAGGAAAATGCAGGGGGTGGAACGCGGTTGAAGCTTGTGATGTGTGTGAGGACGAAGCCAGGGATACACAAGACAACCAAAAGGACGAAGGTGAACATAATCCGGAGACCGACCATAGAGGGCTTCAAAGGGGCATTGGTTATTTAGGGTGGATGTGGGTAGGCGATTTATAAGGTAGTTGGCGGTAGCAAGTGCTTCAACCCAAAAGGAGACAGGAAGGTGGGAATCGTAGAGTAAAGCAATGACAGTCTCAATGAGATGCCGATGCTTGCGTTCAGCCACACCATTCTGTTCAGGAGTGTAAGGGTAGGACGTGTGATGCAGAATCCCAAGATTTTGAAGAAAAATGCCAAAGGCTGTATTTACAAATTCTTTCCCATTATCACTTCTAAAAATCTGAATATTTGAATTAAATTGAGTTTTAACCATTTTTTCAAAACTAGTGAAAACAGAGTAAGCTTCAGATTTGTGTTTAAGAGGATAAATCCAAGTAAATTTACTAAAATCATCAACAAAACAGATATAGAAACGAAAACCAGAGATAGATGGAACAGAGGTTGGTCCCCAAACATCAGAATGAATTAGTTGAAAAGGCGCTGTGGCCTTATGTTCAGAGAGTTCGAAGGATAAACGACAAGACTTAGACACATGACAGGACTCACAATGTAAGTGATTAGAAAATTTAAACCCTAAAGTAGACAAAATAGACTTGGCAACAACAGGAGCCGGATGTCCAAGCCGGCGATGCCAGGTGGATGCAGTGACAGCTTGACGCACAACAGGGATAGGCTTGGAAGGAAGGGTATAGAGACCATGCTCTCAGGGGCCTGTGTACCGCACCAGATTCGTATCGTTGTCCACTATCTAAAAGGAGTTGGAATTAAAAACAAGAGTGCAATTATTATCTTTGGTAAAGCGGTGAACGGACAGTAAGTTTGAAGTAAGGGAGGGAACATGATTAAGGGAGTGGAGGTGAAATTTACCATTCGGGGTGTGAATTGAGCCTGAACCTGTGTGAGTGATGGGTAAAGTATGACCATTACCTACAGTAATAGTTTCAGTGCCATGGTAGGGAGTCGGAGTTTGCAGCTGTGAAAGATCATGTGTAACATGAGTATTAGCACCTGTATCAAGGTACCAATCACCAGTTTGGTTGCTTGTGGTTGCATGCATAACACGAGAATTGGTAGCCGAGTTGCTCTCAGTAGAAGAATCATCATAGCGGTACCAGCAGGTAGCAGCAGAGTGGCCACGCTTTGAACAGATCTGACATACTGGAAGATCACGTGAAGGTCCGCAGCCTCCCCCCCTTCCGTAGCTTCGACCGCTGCGACCGGATCCAGATCCTCGCCCAGAAAACGGTCGACCGTTCGGTCCTCCTCGACCGCGGCCTCGACCGCTGTTTGTATACAGTGCAGAGTGAGAAACTCCGGAGGCGGAATCTGCAATACTCAATTTTTGCTCGATTTCAAGATTTATTTCTTCAGAGGTTAGCCACCCAGAGAGTTGATTGAGACTTATATTCTCATTGTTCATCCGTATATTTTGCTTGAAGGAGGAATATTCATGAGGGAGGCCTCGGATAACAGCATTCACCACATCTCTCTCAGGAATAACCTCGTTGAGAGCATCCAAATCAGTGAGGATAGTGGCAACTTCATCAAGGTACTGGGTGATAGTTTTTGTACCTTTTCGGAGTGTGTGAAGTTTGTCCCGTAGTTGATAGATGTGAGCGGTAGAAACAGAATTATACCGGGCAGCGAGAGCGTTCCATAGATCGGTAGATGTGGTGAAGTTGCGGACATGCTTGTGAACAGACGGACTGATGACGGCAAGAAGGCATGCACGGATCTGAGTATCAATCACAATCCATGTTTGGAATTCTGGGTTAGGGTTTTCATTGCCATCTTTGGATAGGATTTTTGGAGGCGCAGCTTCATGACCATCGATCCAACCAAGAAGAAGGTTGGCCTCGAGAGCAGTTTTGACATTGAGAGACCATGCAGGATAATTTGAATCGGTGAGCTTCTCTGGGATAAGATTATGGAGATTGCGGAGAAGAAGCTTGACACCAGAAGGAAGCGAAGCAAGCGGATCTGAAGATTGAGCCATGGTTGCCGTTTATGGTCGACCGGCGAGAGGAAGGAGACCGGCGGTGAAGGCACAATCTCGAAAAAAAAGGGCTAGGGTTTAAACCTAGGCTCCGATACCATGATACAATTTGATAATAATTTGTCTTATTGAATATTGAGAGATATGTTCCTATATATAGGGATTACAAGAGAGAGTCCTAATCCTAGTAGGAAAGGAATAAAGTAATTATGGTAATACAAGAATAAGGAAACTAAATAATATTAGGAGTCTTCCTATTATATTGATATCTTTTTGTTTCATTAATTTTGTATGATTCAAGTTTTTTTCTCATTTTCATTATTTTTTATATTTTTTTTTATATTTTTTTCAAAGATAAGACTAATCTTTAAAATTGAAAAAGAAATGATGTCGGTATAAAATCATTTTAAAAACTTAAGGTAATTTTTTGTTTGAAAAAAATTAAATACAAAAAATTCATAAAAAATAATCTCAACTTTCATTTTGTTGCGTAAAACAGGTTCCGTTAACCAGCCGCTAGCAACTTAACGAAGACTCAAAAACTTACAAATTTCAGTAGGATTGGGATTGGATAATTTTTCCTTTAATTTAAATTGGGACGGATGAATTAATACAAAATTACCGATTAATGGTTAATGATTATTAGTCGTAATAAGCATGAGTAGTACTCATACTATTATTAAATTTGATTGGAATGGCATACAAATTCAGTTGTGGATATTTGTCTTCATTTGTATTGGGAGAAATGCCAATAAAATGGAAATACTTTTATTTTGTAACTTTCCTAAGATTGAGATTATCTGCTAATGCACGCAACTTCCTTAATCATTTACTGTACTTTCTTTTGGACTTCATATACCGAGTATTATATACGGAGTATTATACTTCCTCTGTCCCAAAAAGATTTACACCTTTCAAAAAAATTGTGTCCCACAAACTCCTACCCATTTCTATTAAAAAACCACTTTTACCCCTTACTTTTTCAAAACCTACCTATCACATCATACCTTTTTCCTAATAATCTACACATCACATCCTACTTTTACCCATCACATCAAGGGTATTTTTGGAAAGTCCACACAAAATTATTCCTCCCTTAATTTTAACTTTATTCAAAATGTGTAAATCTTTTTGGGACGGAGGGAGTACTCCGTATTTATATTTCATGTCCATGTATGTATCGTTTGGCAATAACGTTAAAAGTTATCGTTTTGAAAATGTTATCTAACGATAGATTTTAGTGCTAACGTTTTTAAAATTAATCTACATCTTAAAATTTTTATTCAAAACGAGAACGATAATAAAAAATGTTATTGACAAACTAACTAACAAGGTTGAAGTGCTTGTCCACTTTCTATTTCACACATAGATCAATTAAGAAAAATGGAATAATAAAAGATGAAATTGATACAAATATTCTGGCATTATGAATGAGCCTCTAAAAATAGTGTAGTGATGAGGGTAAATGAGTCAATGTAACATTAATTACTTAACCTTAAATGAAAAGGAGGCATGTGTATTGGGATATCATTTTCTTTATAGATAGTGATTAATATATGTAAAAATAGAAAAACAAAGGTGAAAATTAAAAATAAGAATTTAAAAAAATAAAAAAATAAATGAATGAAATGAGAAACAAAATAAAACTAAAAATAAGAAATAAAAAATAAGAAAATTTAAAAATAAGAAAATAAAATTAAAAAGAAAAGGGTTAAATAAATTTATTGTCCCTGTAAAATTAGCGAGTTCTATTTTTGTTCCTTCTAAAGTTTATAAAATCAAATCATCCCTGGAAAATTAAATTTTTTTTTCAAATAATAATCCTCCTTGAATTTAAATACAAATTATATGTTTTGATCCGTTTAAGATTAAAAAAAATATCCTAAAATGCATTTGGTTTATGTATTCATATTTTAAATCATTAAATACTCCATAAAATATTAATTTATTCTCTTCAATCAAATTAGTTTACTAAATTACAAGGTCAAAGTAAATGATATATTTTTAGAAGATTAATCCAATAGCAACATTACTATTATAAATTTATTAAAAAATTTGTTAAATTAATACCGGTTACTTGTTAAAAAATCTTAAGGTAAATTAATACTTTTTGGTAAAACTATTTATATTATCTATTCGCTGTCTTTAAAACACAAATCTAAGACTCACTCTGATAAGAAAAATTGGTTTTATTGCTAGTCATGGATATGCAATTCTTTTTAATCTCGAAATAACTAATTACAAACATATAATTTTTACCAAACATTTTTAAAGAATGTACCAACATATCCAACGGGTAAAACCAGCACAACTCATCAGCCATTTTAAACAACAAACATAAACATCCAACTTCTAAGCATGGCCTATATACGGTTGTGTAGTGTTTATTGTACATTTGATATTTGTTTTTTTACAAATTAAAGTATATTCATTTGGCACAAAACTCTTTCTCTACTTAGAACACGTATATTATGAAATTGATGTATGCATATTTGATGATTCCACAATGCTCATTTCATTGTTAAAAGATTTTTTTTATTGTGTTTCTAATAACCTTTTCGATTAGACCTGATACAAATGGACCCAACATATTTCTAATATGAGGCTTAGTCTGAAAATACTAGATTTAGTTTTGAACAAATGTTTTCTTGACTAAACCGAAATGACCTGCTAAAAATGGTCAAACCTGATCGAACTTGAACCCGATCTGATCGACATACTAATGTAAGAGTTTTTTTAAAATATTGTACTTTAATATGAAAGATAATGTATTAAAAATAAAATTATGTTTTTATTTTCTCGTTAGGGCTCATTTTTAGTGTATAATCTTATATTTTAAACAATTTTTTTTTACTAATTTCACATAGTTATCTTACGTATTTTTCTAGAAGCTAAGTGGTACATGTTTATTTTTTTACATTATTCACAATTATGTTAAATATATTTAAAAAGTAGTTAAGAATTCAAAATAAATCATTCTAAAAGGTTTAGTTTTTGTATTTTGATATTTCAATTCTTTTTTAGTGCAAAATGGAAATACTAGTATGAATTTTAATATTGTAAAAATAAATCTTATAACTCGTTGGGTTGACCCAAATCCAAAGACACTGGTCATGAACATGTAGTTGACAACACGAATTGAGCCTAAACTTACCCAAACCCGAGTTAACTTAAACTCGAAGTGATCGAATCCGAACCAATTGACCACCTTGTCAACTCTATTTTGAATCAATGAAGTAATAATACAATTCGATAATAATTGTTTTTATTGAATGATGAGGATACATTACTATATGTACGTAGAAAATACATGCATGGAAGATCATAATCAAAGTTGAATAAATTGGTAAAAATGAAAAAACTTAAAATTTCATTTTGTTTTACGTAAAATGTAACAAATATTTTGGGACATATGGAGTTAATATGTCAAGGAGTCAATTCAAACAAAAGTTCAAGCTTGCGGTTATGCCCATAACATGTTTCTAATATTCTAACACGCCTTCTCACGTGCAAGCATAGTTTTTTTCCCGAGCATTGCAAATGAAACCTTAATTTTTTTAAAATTAAGTGACGCTGAGTTTCAAACCTGTGACCTTTTAGTCAAGAAAGCTCTGATACCATATCAATGAATCAACTCAACCTGAAACTCAAATTTATGATTGTGACCCAGAAAATATTTCTTATATTTTAACAAATAATACAAAAACAATTGAAAAACATTCCTTACGTACGTTGTAGTTCACGAGTAATTTCTTGAGTAGTGGTTGGGAGATGAACATTTCTCCTAAGGTTTTGGCTCACACACCTACCCTATGTTGAAATTCGGGGCCGGTCAATTTTAGTACATTTTATGATTTGAGACTTGTACTTTGTGGAGTATTTTATTACTTTTCCGTCTTAAAATGTTTGTGATATTTCGTGAAAGGAAATAAATTTTAAATTTTTCAATTCATTTTATTTAAAGTTTGTTATAAAAATAAAAAAATGAATTTACATATTTAAAAACTACGTCAAATATTTTTTCAAAATAAGATGTGATAAGAATGAACAATCATCCAAATAAACAAAAGCTTCTGTAAGTTTTGAATTTTTTTGATAGATAATTATGAGTAAGTAATAATGATTTAAATTTGAGTCATAATGGACGGTGATTAAATTCACCACGATTCTCATGACATTGATATTGAATTTCAATGTTATAGAATGACATTGTCTCTAATTGAGGTACTTATAAAGCCCGATTCGTAAAACTAAAGGTTCTTATCCCCTTAATCATCCTAGTAAACCCTCACTTCGGTCTGCACAAACCCACCCCCGCCATCTTTTCAGTTGTAGCTTCCAAATTTAGTTGACTTTTAGATCAAATTTTAACACCAAAGTCAACAAAATTTGAAAGGGAGGGGGGGGAGCAATTGAAGGGGTGACGGGAGGGTTCGGATCGACCGTTGTGAGATTTGCGAGATGATATGGACCATCAATTTTATAATTGAGTTCAATAAGTACCCCTCATTTTTCTCTATGTAGGCCATTTTTTAATCTTGTTTTACTCATTTTGTTAGTTATTTTTAAAATGAATTCCATGAATCTCTTATAGATAATATTATTTAAAAATATTATATCAATACTTAAATCATTTAAATATAAATAAGTTTAATTAAATATCTTTATCTGTAAAGTGATGATTAACTTGAGACAGGAGAAATACAAAGCAGGAGTTAGACTATGGGTCGGTTAGGAAATATCGTCAAAGGTTAGCATTTTGAAAAAATATTTACGAGCAGCGTTTAGCGTTAGCATTTTCAAAATTAATCTATATCGTTAAAATTTTATCTAAAACGCTAACGCTAATTGAAAATGTTATTCCCAAACGGGTCCTATATGATTTCTATACAAACCATACACGTTAAGGTTATTGTATTTGGGCCGCTTATTGATGTAGAAAATGTTATATGGGCTTAAATAACAACATGAAAACGTTATGGGTTTATACGGTGGGCCGCTTATGGATGTAGAAAATGTCATGTGGGCTTTTAGTAAGACGAAAAAGTTTTGAGTTTATTGAATTGATTTACATAACAATCCACATAGAGTGCAATATTCCTTTTTGTTGGAAGAGTGCTTTTAAAACTCGATGAATATAAAATATATTTAAAAATTGTTTTTAAAATCTTAAAAAAGAAGTGGTAATAAATACTCTCTCTGTTCTTTTTGAAAATCTTTCAAATTTTACTTAAGGAGTCAACTTTTTTAAAATTTTGCCTATAAATTACAAAAAAAGTATATTAAATGATGGTATAATAATTTAACACGAATAAGTTTATTTTAAAAACATAGTTTTGAAATGTTACATTTTTTATATTCTCTCCGTTCCAAAATGATTTGCCTATTTAAAATTATGGTTTTCAATAACTTTTGTTTGTTGCATGTTTTCATTGATCTTTTGATAAAATAAAATATTCATGTCACTTCTGGTTTGTAAATCTTTTGATGTACAAAGTAGTTTTTAAATACGTAAGTTTAGTTTTTTTTTATTTTCATACCATTTTTAACTAAGATCATTTTAAAAATCACGGAATTTTACATGTCGTTCAAATAGGAAACTTCAGTTTGGGACGGATGGAGTAATATATATTTATCTATAAATAAAGATATTGATGATCAAAATGTTACATCGGAAACCGTAAAATATCAACTGGAAATATTCAAAAAGAACGAAAAAAATACTATTTTATTTCCTCAAATGATGAATAAAAATAGATAAAGTGAATGTAATTTAACTCTATAAATAATAAATTAAAACATTATAGTGAAACGGAGGATTCATCCTTTTCTCTTTTTTAAAATGTGGCAAATTTTGGCCTGTGAGATATTGGAGGCCCTATGAGGCCTTATGAGATATTGGAGGCCCTCTTCAACAGCCCACTTTGAACATGTACCGGGCCGAACCCTTTTAGGAGTGTGGTGACTTCTTAGAAAAGCAAAAGCAAGGCGTTAAATTAGAAACATAAAAAAGTTATCCATAATTTTGTTGAAAATTGCTCAATTTGTATTTTTGAAGTCATAATATCCTCTTTTAAGTTAAAGTCATAATCTTTAAACTAAAGTTATTAAGTTATATGGATAAATAATTTTTTATATCTTTTGGTTCAAATGACGAATCAATTTCATCATGTCTTTCAGAGTGAATATCGAACACTGATGACATAATTTCGTTCTTCAATTAGTTTTATCTTAGGGTAATCTCGTGTGGTATAAGAGGTGGAAGAAGGGTGCTAAATAATTTGAAGTGCATTTAGTTGGGGACAACAATTGAATTAAAATTGGGGACAACAATTCTAATTTTGTTGTTTGGTAGTATAAAATTATGTGGATTTAAAATTGATAGTGCCAAAAATGATTTGGAGTCGGAAAATTCAATTTCATCCAAATCAATTCCATAAAATTTCAACTCTCGATTCAATTTCAAAACCGTCAATTTCGTGTACCAAACGACGCTAACATTTATTATGCTTTTTAGATTTGGAATTTATTGTTCCCCTCTTAATGAAAGAACAACAAGAGCACATAAAGCTGAAGAATGGATTTATGGAAGAGCTGAGAGAGTCAACCAGAGAAAAGAAAAGAAGAAGAAAAAAACAAAACATTCAAACAATGAATGGGAGATTCCAATCCAAAACACTACCAAACAAAATCTGGTCTCAGTCCCCATTTTCTTTTTTTGTTCCTCGAAGCCGCACATTACGTGGCATTTAATACACACACCAGTTCTGCCACGTGCCACTTCCTTTGTGTGTGTGTGATTGCTTGTGAAAAAAGGGTGGTGTCAAAATTGGTGTCAAAACTAATTGTGATATTCTATGTTCAATTCTCCGCAAAGGAATTAGAATCATGATAGGGGGTTATCGTGGGTGTACCTAAGTTTTGCACAGATAGACAAATGATAATCATCTCTACCAAGTTTGAGTGTACCCATAGTAACAACCATTTGAAGGCGTCCAAGCATTTTCCAAGAAATTATTGTACTAATAACTTCGATTTGGTGTCAAAATTGACGTCATAGTAACATTATTGTGATTTTGTCCGCTTTTCATAGTTAAATATTATTCTATATGTCTCGTAAAATTTTGAAATGTAATTTCAAATTTACTCCAATCTATCTCAATACCATCACATGCTTTGATTTTTACACTGGTTAAAAAAAGATTTGAAACTTAAAATATTGTCATCCAAATTTGTTTAGATGACCAGCCACCAGGAGGGTTGGTCTGTCAGACCGGTGGCCAGCCACCCTCCCATCGATGGGTGACCGAAAAACCCGACGAGAGAGCTTATGAATGTGGCCGAATGAAATGCTTGATCCATACCCGCCCGCCTTATCGGTTCGGGTGGGAGACCCATGCCTGAATGAGACTTAATAAATTCAAAAGTTTTTGGACATTCCTATAAACCCACACCCTGCAAACCTAGGAGGGTAGTAGGCTACATATAGGCATCGTTATTATTTGTAATTTGACCCCTAGGCCAAGGCAGCACATGTCTTCTGCAGTACAGTAGTGTAGTTCTGTTATTTTCCTACTCTTTTTGTTTTAGAATAATCTTTTTGTCACATTACACAAAATGAGGTGAAATTTTAAGTTTTTTAAATTCATTTTATTAAAGGATTGGTATAAAAATAAAATAAATTACATTTTTAAGAACTGCGTCAAAAGTTCACACAGTTTTTAAGTTCCTTCTTCCGTCCTAAAAATATCACAATTCATCGCTCAAAAATTACGAGAACTTTTAATTTATAGGGAGTATGTACATTTTCATGTTAATTCAGTCACACTTTTGAGAAGAAAAGGAAGCTTTGTATAGATGAGATAATGGTACATCAAATCACACGTCAAGAGATTGAATGGCTTCGGAAGGGCATAGTGTGTATATAGACAATCCAATAATACTTGTGTCAAATGACAGTCAACAAAATCTCTTGTTTTTCTAGTTGCATAAAGGGTCTTGAAGTTCATTTTTCTTTTTTTTTTTTGGTCTAAAAAAAGTAACAAATAACTTTTAATATTGTCTTGGTTCAAATTTGATTTGTCCATTTTGTTAGGATCAAACTCAGAAATCGAGATGAAGAACACATTGAGACATAAAAAAGAACAATCAAGAACACTCAAAAGTCTTAGAGAGAGAGAGAGAAAAACAAATACTCCACATCAAAAAAGAATATACTCAACAGTTACTAATTCGGGTTCTGAATAACTTTTGTTTGTTTACTGGTTTTGGTTGACAATTTGATAAAATACAATATTATTATCGCATCTTTTTTTTGGTAAACTTTTGAACGATGTAATTTTTTTCTTTTTTCCTCTACTAATTTGCAAATAATTTTAAAGGAGATGATATTCTGCACATCGTTCGAAATGTGACAAACAATTTGGGATGTAGGGAGTAATATCTTGGTAAAAAAAATCAAAGATGAAAATGTAGCTAAATTTTAACTTTTTCGGTCAAAATTGACAAACTTTGACGCTAAATTAAATACTCCATCCGTTCTCAAAAATACTTTTACCCTTACTTTTTCATACCCTACCTATCACATCATACTTTTTCTCTAATAATCTATCCATCATATCTTACTTTTACTCATCACATCAGGGGCAAAATTAGAAATCAACTATAATTTAGCACTTCCTTATTTTTGCCCCAAATCAAAATGAGAAGTCTTTTTGTAAACGGAGGAAGTAAAAATTATATACGATTGACTGAAAAAATCCAAAATAGATAAATACTCTGGGACGAAGATAATATGTAATTAATAGAAAATGTCGACATACAATTTAAAAGTACAAAATAAAACCCAAAAAAACACTCCACATGAGTAAACAATGAGATAAACCATTTAAGTATTTAACACATCTCTCAATAAGATATTAATTAAGTAAATTGAGATTTTTGTTATCTCAACACAAGGGAGACCAATTAGCTATTTCATTGAGATTTCCCATAATTTTTTTAAACTTAGGGCGACAAAAAATTAGATAATTAAAATCCACAGTACTCGAACGTATTTAAGAACATAGTTTCAGAAGTATTACACAACTTTTTGTCGGATGAATAGAACTTTTCTATTGTTCTTTTTTTAAGTAATTTGTCCATTTAATCACTCGTAACCGTGACTTGTTAATTATTACTCTCTTCCCTTCTAAGAGATTGACACAATAAAGTCAAACTGTGACATCATTATTTAACTGCGAATAATAGAAAAAATATATATTTAGTTATAATATTAAATTAGTAAAAATGGGTCTAGTTTAAAATGTTGATTTGAAAAATTAAGTTTTTATAATATTTAATTATTTTAATCATATTTAATTCGTGGTAAAAAACTACCACAATTTGATAGACATATAAAACTGTGACAATCTTTTTTGGGCGGAAAAAATAATAATTACTTCGTGTAATAATTAAACAATGCTAATTAAATTAAGTAATTAATAGATCATCAATCAATTATTCGTCAATCATAGTAAATATGGCACATGGCACACCAAAATGGGGAAACAGAAGGTTCAAAGGCTCTGAAGTCTTGTTGAAATTAAATATGTTCAGAAAATATCTACCCTTAAATGGCCACAGTAATAAAGTCTAGGCCAAGAAAGTAGATATATGGGTCGGGTTTAAGTCGGGCCAAATGTAATTTAAGAATAAATTTCATCATGATTTTTTTTTCGTTTTAAAATAAAGTTTATTTTTATTGCAAATTATGATTTATAATTGAAAAGTTTTACTTAACATACTATATACTTCCTCCGTCCAACAAAAATGTTCACGTTCACTATTCACAAAATCAGATTTTATTTACATTATTGACGTATTTTCATTGTCTATTTGATAAAATAATATAGTCATGTTACCTTTAATTTTGTAAATCTTTACACGTAGTTTTTAAATATATAATTTTTATTTTTTAATTCCATACAATTTTTAATATAAATTAATTTGAAAATAGCTTTAGTCAAACATCGTAACGCGCAACGATAACGTTATTGTTGAACGGAGGGAGTGTTATTTTATCAAATAAGTAGTATTAATTGACCTAGAAAAAAATAAAATTTGACACCATGAATAGTAATTAAGCAAAAAAATTAGAGATAGAGGATGTAATTAACTTTTAAGTTATATTTTTTTCTGTGTTTAAAAAATTAGTCAGTATAAATGTGTCTAATCGGAACTTGTACAAAAAATAATAACGTAATCTACTTTTTCTTAAATATAAATTTAATAAGATAATTTTAATACGCATAGATTTTAATCATTAAAGAACCGAACACTATCAAATTATCAATGTCCAATTGCGTAAATGAGGGTTCTTAAATCAAAATAAAAATTCATAAAATATACCGAGTATACTCTTATCTTTTAAATAAGAACATTGATACCTTAAAATGCTACTCCGTACAATTTAACATTATATATTGGCATTTGATGATACTCCCTCCGTCCTACTGTGTTTGTCCACTAACCTTTTGGCACACTATCCAATGTACTTCTTTAATCTATTCTATCTTGTAATTTGTATATTAAAAAATTATACAAATTATATATTAATAATCTATATGTTAAGACGAATCAAACAAGATCACACATGACTATTTTTAGGCTTACACATTAATGGTATGTTTGGGAACATGGATTTGGATTTCAAATCTGGATTTAGCTCAAATTCCATGTTTGAGAAATTTAAAAATTTTGAATTTGGATTTGAGTCAAATTCTTCTCATTCATAACAAAGTTTAATTTGAAATCCATGCACCTCCCCTTGTCATTTGAAATCCAAGATTTCAAATTTAGGAATTGAAATGCATGAATTGAAATGAAATGCTAGTTGCCAAACACTACCTAATAGAATTTGATAAGTCAAAGTGCTTAGATGAACAGTTCCAAAAGTCAAATGTGGACAAAGACAATGGGACGGAGGTAGTATTTGTTAACATTTTGTGTTGGGGCATATAGAGTAATTAATTCCAATTTTTTAATAAAAAAATTGAAAATACGATTTTGATATATAAATCAAAATATAGTCATTATCAGATATTTCTCGCTAAATTAAATACAAATTCATTTTAAAGCTGAACTTACTGTGCAATATATTTTGGATTAAAAATACGAAGTACGGAGTATATTGCACTATTCAAAAAGGACGGTAACTTTTGTTCATTTGAATATTTTCATTAAATATTTAATAAAATAAAATAAATCTCAAACATCAACTCTGCTTTTACAAAAACTTTGACATAAATATTTAACTTTTTAATTTTAATTTCAATATCAATTACTCTGTTTTACACCCTTTTTTTTTGACAATACTCTGTTTTACACCCTAATAAAATTAAAATAGTCTCTAAGTTGTATCTAAAAATCAGTGTAAAAAGTGTCAAATTACTCAAAACACACGAAAGAAATCTCTGATTGATAAGCTCTGAAATGACTAATGAGAGGCCACTAAACAGGTAAGTATGTAACTAACCCCCTCCCCCCCATACTCATGTTATTGAATTTTCTTTTCTACTCTAAATTATTACCCATTTTCTTGGGTAATTTTAAGAAATATTCAAAGAAATTTGTATTTTAAGCTTATTAAGGAGTTTATTGAAAAGTTACTTTTATCTTTATTAATTGTTAATCTACATATCACATCAAATCTATTCACTATTAATTTAGTTATAATATTCTACCTTTACGTATCATATCTAAACTCATTTTTGAAAACTTAACATCAAAATATATTCCACTTAAATCCTTAAAAAAACAAAATCTTCAATATTCTTAAGGCCGAGAGAGTACTTTGTAGTGAAAAAATATAATCACGTTATCTCTTATTTTTCACGGAGTATATATATAATTTTGGATATAATTTTTAAATTATAATAAATTCAACCAGTCATCATAAATTAAACACTGCATTTTATTATGGATAAAAGGGAGTGGAAATCAATTTTTTTTAATATCATTTCGGAATTAACTTAGAAAGTAGAAACAGAAGGCATATACACGAAGAAAAAAATGGTCCGAGGAAAAAAAAGGATTTCATTTTTTGTAAAGTACCAAAATACCCACGGTTTCCTCTGCGAATCCAAAAAAAAAAAACAGCAAAAGATCATCCTAAAAAAACGTCTATGATTAAGAGAAAAACGTGGGTATTTTGGACAAAATATAGATAATTAATTAAGTTTCATCAAACAAATAAAATAACCTAAAAACTAAAATAAAATAAAATTAAAAAAAATAGACAGCTAACAATAATTGGTCCCCTACTAGTTGTGAAGAGGATCTGGGCAGCTGGGAACTCTTCTCTCGCTCTCCAGAAACGACGCCGTTCCATTCCTCGTACCACCACCTCGTACGACAACCTCCCTCTGTTCTTCCGCCGCCGCAGCACGCGGGAACACCCGTATCGCCGCCGCCGCACTCAGCCGGCCGCTGTGCAGCGCGGGGATGACGATTAAAACCAACACCGCCGCAAGGAGAAAGCACGCGGAGGCAGAGCTGACCGAAGGCCGCCGTTGGCCGGGAAACGGTGGTGGTGATGACATCGCCGGCGCGGCAGGATGGGGTCCACCAACATAAAGTTTCTCCCCTTTTTTCTCCTTTTCTCTGCTCCCTCTCACTAGAGAGATTTATGAGCTTAGAAATGATTCAATAGTGTGGGATGGGGTCATGGGCCAAAATATATAGGTATACGTCAAATCCCTATGGGAAGTGATATTTAATGATGTTTTTATTGCTATAGGGTGTGTGTCATGTGTGTGACAAAAAAAAGGTGTCCCGTTAAAGTCGGTATTTAGATTTACAACTATGAGATACACCAAAGATTTTGTCTCAAAATGCACCTCAAAAGTACGTACCAACTGTTTGATAATTTATAATAGAAATATTTATACTAAATAGTATTAAAACTTAACTCATTTTTTTAAATGTCACTTAAATTGTTTTATTTACTAAGTAGCATCTAATAATATCCAGAAGGAAGAACAATGTCCAATGACGACGAACATTTATTTGAATAATGACTAATACTCCATCCGTCTCCTTGTATTTGTCCACATTTGACTTTTGGAACTGTTCATCTAAGCACTTTGACTCATCAAATTCTCTCAATGTGTAAGCTTAAATATAGTCATGTGTGATCTTGTTTGATTTGTCTTAACATATAGATTATTAATATATAATTTTTATAATTTTTTAATATACAAATTACAAGATAAAATGAAATAAAGAAGTGCATTGAATGGTGTGCAAAAATGAAAGTGGACAAATACAGGGGGACGAAGGGAGTAGATAATGATTAAAAGTGCTACATTGGGAAAAATGCATATGATGCTATTCACGGAAAATCATTATGTTTCAGTATTATTTAAGTAAATTTTCTTCATAGTAACATAATATATTAGTAGGATAAAAAAATAATATTTTGTAGAGTCATTACATTGACACACAATGAAAATACACACTTGTGATGTATAATCTAAGATACAACTTGTAGAATAGATATTACAGCGGGAAAAAGAAAATCGAAATAATCTGATCTTATAATCTGTTCGAAAGAAATAAAGAGAAAAACTGGACGTCAAAGGTACGAAACTTCTAAGCATTGGCCTAGACAACGGTGGACTGAGCGAATGAGAACGAACCCCAGGATAAAACTGCAACGTGAAAAGTCTAGAGTAGAGGAACGATGCACCGACGAACAAGAACGAATGAGAGTTACTCATCGGAGAAGAATCTCAGCATCTGAGAGAGAGTTGGAATTCAGGGATAGAGTATTCGAGTTATGGGGTGTGTTCACGCCACAAGCCAACACGCGTTCGCACGCGCGCTCGTGCATGTCATGTCGTGCTGGATAAATGACGACGATGAAGGTGCATGAGGGGGTCTTTCTTTCCTCCTCAAATTGTTGTACAATGCAATTCAATGCAATCATATAAATGGTGGAAGATGAAAGGTCTAAAATTTGATGTGGGATGCATGAGTTTTTACCCTTTCCAAATGTTTGATTTTATGAATTAATTTCTCATTCAACTGAACATCATATAAATCAAAACCCGGTAAACTCAAATTTTTAGATCTACGTGATGGATCCAATATTGAGGCAAAACAAGGGAAAGTACAACTTTCTTAAATTCTCTTATTTACTGAGGTTCTTTTTGTGCAAAATTTAAACACTCGCATTTGATCTCTATTGATCGTTTTATTCATAGTAATACTTGTCATATTCTTTTTACTGATCAAAGTAGTGTAATACAAAACCGTTTGTAACAGACGAGAATCAAACGGGGCAAATTTCGTAATGGAGTTTTCAACTTTTGCCAGCCATATACCGCCGCCCACACCACCGCTTGTCCTCTTCTCCTACACCAACGCTTGGGTCATCCTTCACCAAAGATTTCATCTCTTTTTAGTTTAAATAAAAGTAACTTTGTTGTCAAAAAATTACAAAGCTCTGAAATTTGTTTTTTGTCTAAGCAAACTCATTCATATTTTCCTATTAGTCTCAATAAAGGTTATGCTATGTTTTACTCAATTCATTATTATTTATGAAGTCTTTATTCTGCGTTATTTTCTTACAATAGTTAATGATTACTCTAGAGCTATTTGGGTGTACCTTATAAAGGATAAAAGTGAGGATACATCATGTCTTAAGACATTCATTTCTCTGATTCAAAGGCAGTACAATAAAGTCATCAAAATTTAACAATCTCGTAATGAAATTGAATTTCTTAACTACTCTCTTCGTACTTACTATAATTCATTGGAGTATGTATCCAAACCTCTTGTGTTGGTATCCCACAGCAAAGTGGGCATGTTGAGCTCAAGCAACGATACATATTAAATGTCGCTCGAGCCCTAATGTTTCAAGGGTCTCTTTCTTTAGAGTTCTAGGGTGAATGTGTAAAAACTGATGTTTATCTTATCAACGAAACTCATACCAAATCCTTGCTAAGTAAGTCTCCTCTTCAAATCCTCACAAATAAATTTCGTAACTTGAGTCAATTATGTGTTTTTTGGTGCTTATGTTTCGCTCGTCACAACTCTAACACCCTCCCCCCAAATTTACTCCCAGAATTCGCATTAAGTGTATGTTTGTCTGTTATCCTTGTGGTATAAAATCATGGCGTATGTATGACCTTGATACACATCATTTTTCACACACGGGACATCTCGTTTGATAAATCCAACTCTCATTTGTTATCCCTTCCTCCAAATCCTCTTCTTCTGAAACGAGTTCCGTCACAACCAATCAGCCTTCCGACTCTATTGTTCGTTTGCATCCTACCCGCAGCATCATCTTCGCCTCTGTCCAACATGTCATCTTCATCCCTTACCGGCGGCGGTCCAACGGTCACCCCACCATCGTCTGCACCTCCGGCCACCATCCTCCATCCCACCACCACCTCCGATCCCGTCCCACCTCTTGGCTCAAGATCTTGTTATGTATGTCCTGATATGAAATTTTATCTAAACCACTCTTTTCATTTGGTCTAATATTATTCATAAAATGTGGGAGAGAACACTGAAAGTAACGGTTGCCATTGTGTTGAATAACTTGTTCAAGCAGCAAATGAGTATAAAACCCAAAATATCACATCCTTTATATATCATCCCTGTTGTTGAAACAGTAACAAGATTGACACATGCATGTTTTTAGGCTTTAGATATAATCCCATAATTTAAAGCGGGCAAAAAATCTCTCACACACCAGTGGGGAGTGTTGTAACTATGGTCGTGTTTAAATTCATAATTCTTCAGGTCGCAAGCAAACATCATAAGATTACCTACTCATAAAAAAGATGAAGTCATCGCCCTTCAGATAGTACGATCACTTTAAAAAAGGTAAATTTAAATATAATCGGTAACAAAGATTGAACCTTACATCGAATTCTGGTGTTAATTCAGGTGCACTTCTTGTCTAACCAACTGCGCAACGTCCACTGACATTACACATTACTGTTAGGCAATAGTAATAATTATCTTTGTTATGATAGTCTTCGTATTTTGGCTTCTATTATTGAAATCTAATCCTCTTTGAGGTTGTACTCCCTTCTATATATTATCTGCAATGTATACCCGGTAGGAGATATCTAGGCCCGATGATAAAAGACATCAAGCTCAAGATTATGAGCCTAGTTCGAAGATTTCAGGTGTATTCATCTCGGGAGCGCGTCCCCACCTTGTCTTGTTAAGTTGGTGTACAGTCGACCTCGTCTTCAGCTAGGGTGGTTGGTAGCTTAAACTACGGGTGTAGTAGCTAGCTTGGTGTAGTTGGGACCCCATCCAACGCGTTGGGTTGGGTCAATGATATACGGAGTATGATCCATCCGATACTCTCACTGTCCAACTTTATTGTTCTCTTATGAATAACATAACGAGACTTGTTTGAGTTTATTTATAATTTATCTTACTTAAATAAGTTAATGATACAAAACTCTAAAATAAAATTGAGTATTAAAAAATTACATCAAATCATATTTAAAAAACTCCATGGGTGAATTACCTAATTGCAAGGTCGTATTATTCAACTCTCTTTGACAATATTCCTTTTTATGCACTCCCACGAATCAAGGACATCCCACTACATATCATATATGGTGATTGATCTTCTCGTTTTGCTTTTTTTATGGTTTTAATAAGGAGAGTTGAAAAACATAAATGAAACTTTATCAAAATATCCTTAATAAAAATGAGGAAAGTACATTAAATCAAGTGGGTGAGGTGTAAAAATTAAGTGTGACTAGTTGTAACATTTTAATTGTTAAAAAATCATGATAAAATCTATAACGAATAAATAAAAAGGACTAAAGTAAAGATCTATGAGGGACAAAAAAAGTATCAATTATTTCTACAGCTTTTCTTTAATTATCTACCATCATTTTTGGGTACATCGAAATTTTATAATTCTGCATTTATAACATGAATATTGCATATTTAGTTTTTTTATCATCAAATATTACATTCGTGATTTTTTATGACACCTTTTCACGAATGATCATTTTTGACCTTGTGTCTTAGAAGGTCTTATACAATAGAATTGAGTGTACTCTACCCGGAGTATTAGTTAATCAAAGTTTATTGGATATGCAAAAATTAACAATTAATAAAGGATGCACATTACAAGATTGATTTTTTGAACATATTTAGAGTCACCATGGTCTTTTGACTGGAGATAATTTGACCTCAAAATGACCTAGGACACCTAAGATTCCCCGTTGGTAAAATTGATGGTTCCTACTCCCAATGTTCCCTTCACCCACCTGAACCCCCGTGCCCAAATTGGCGATCTTGGGGGGTGGGGTGGAGGGAGGTGTAAGTGGCAAGAATTATAAATTTTACCAACAATCTATCTTAGATTTTCTAAAAAGCCTAAGTTATTTTTAACTCAGGTCAAAAGAACTTTGCCGATTTAGAGTACTTCGTACCCACCAGAATCCCCCTGCCCAAATTGGCAATCTTGGGGGGTGAGGTGGAGGGAGGTGCAAGTGGCAAGAATTATCAATTTTACCAACAATCTATCTTAGGTTTCCCAAAATGCCCAAGTCATTTTTGACTCGGGTCAAAAAACCTTTCCGATTAAGAGTAGTCCGTAATAGATTTGGTTTTTGGATTTTTTTAAACTACCCATTAAGAAAAATGGCTTTGCTTTTGCATGGATTGCTGAAAAGCTTTTTAATTTTTTTAAATTTTTTGAAGTCATCATAGTTATTGCCTGCTCCTAAAAATGGAAACCTGTTCTTCTGGATGCTAAAAAGTCCTTTAAGCTTTGTTCCCTTTTGAATTTTGTTCTTCTCTTGCTGTCTTCTACCCTCACATTCAATTCTGCCCTTTTGTTTTTACACCAAAATGTATTAAACCTTTTGACATGTTCAGTAGATTACACCAAATTTAATTACCATCTTCTCCTTGCCCTCTCCCAAAATGGACACAAGACTTGTCAACTTTTATTAACTTCTGTATCTTTTGCAGTGTAGACATGGAAATCCACAAGATTTTAGGGTTATTATGCCTTACAACTTTAAACCACTCCAAAATATTAATCGGTTTACCCCCATATCATTAATTGGTCAAACTATTTCATGTTTATTTAATTTGAAAAATCTATTTTTTTTAATATAATTAATCACATATTGATACTTACAGAGACACTATATGTAACATAATCACTTTGATCCTTACAGAGACACTATATGTAACATAATTATCTTTCAACACAGCTACCTAGAATCTTACCTAAACTTGTCTTCTTTGCCACTCATTACCGAACCAATGGAGCCACACCCCCAGTAAAGGGGTGAAATAAAAAAGACATAAGAGCATTTGCAATGCCTAGAAAAAAAAATCGTTGCACCGGAACTTGGGGTGGGGTGCGCGATAGTTTTCCAATGCAGGAATGAAGCTTCGCCGAAAGCCACGGCTGAGGTCGGGCTCCAGGCATGAAACGAGGCGTGCGGCAAGCACCATTAAAGCGCTTCGCCGTATGGTTTTTTTTTAATTTTATTTTTTAAATTTTAAACTCTCTAATTTCAATTTCTTTTATTCAATTTCATCTTTTTTAAAATTCAATTATATATTTCAAATTTCAATAATTATTATTAATTTTTTTATTCTTTTGATTTTTTTATTTTGAATTTATTTTTTTATTATATTTTTTACTTATTATTATTGTACTTATTGCTACAAAGTATTTTTTTAATAATTATTCGTCTATTTTTTAACAAAGAAAATTTTTCATTAAATTTATTTAAATTCTTAATAAAAATAATTAATAACGTAAAAGAAACAGACTAACATAGCGAGAAAACGATAACATCGCAAGTGTTTTGGGACATATGACTGACATATACTCCGTAGTAGAATATTGATGTGGCAAATGCTATATCAAAACATCTTTTTTTAAATGGGCAATGCTAGGGTTACACCAACATGGGGTACCCCAAGTGTACACCAAGCCAACACAGACACAAAATGTCTGTGCAACACTGACACTTTGTGTCTGTGTGCGTCTGTGTTGGCTTTGGTGTACATTTGGGGTACCCCATGTTGGTGCACCCCTAGCTTAATTCTTTTTTAAAAGAATGAGCCTCATCCCGAAGGCCCCCACTCAAATCGGGTTGGACGGTGAGAGTAGGTGAAAAATATATTTTTTCCAAAGAAATGGAAGAAAGCGAATGTTTGTCCATCTGTTCATCACTCTGTTGAGGCCCAATAGAATAACGAAGAATTCTAATGGCATAATATGACATTCAAAATGAGTGTCAATAGAAGTGCATAGTAATTTTATTATATCAACTTTTAGAAAATAGACATTATTATTTGTGCATAACATCTTTTAAATTAATGTACATCACCAAAGCATACTACTATAAGCCAATTAGATTTCATCTTATTTAACAAGGCAACGATGATCGAGCCACGCTACAATATCGTTGAGCACGGTTAGAATCCGGTCATCGGGCTCGCCTTCAAGAATGCAATGGTAGCCATCTTCGTAGAGCTTCAACGTCTTGTCCTTGCTCAATGCCCTCTCATACAAAAACTGGCTTATCCGTGGATCCGTCACTTTGTCTGAAGCACCATGAAGGATGAGCATCGGTGAATGAACCTGCAATCCGAACCTGACCCAAGTTACTATTCGGGTACAATATTTTAACTTGAACCCGACCCGAGTATTTTAAGATCGGGCTCGAGTTGGATTTTCATCACTTATGAACTTAAGCCCTTGTTTGGGGTAAAGGGAGAGTGTAGGAGAAAATGCCATATAAGTTATCCATTTCCCTCAAGCAAACAGGAAGAATTCCCTTTGCTTCTCTCATATCCCAAAGAGATTCAATCCAACCAAAACAAAAGTGCATTCACAACTAACCTTATCCACCTGTGATTCTATGAACTTTGTAGCATTCAGTAGTTCTACGGCTGTCTTCAATCGCGTCCTATCCGAATAACAGATCACATTGTATGGAGCCTTCAAAAAAAGAGCGCGTGAAATAAATTTATTTAAAAATTGTTCGGATTTGAAGCTTTAAATGGGTCAGATCCGACTGAATATGTCAAATTGCTCAACGAGGAAATGATGTTATTCACTTATTCAAAATGGTACGCTGTAAAACGAAACAATATTGAAAGCAACTCTAAGAAGGTGATATAATATACTCCGTATAACAAAATAAAATCGAACAAAGATAAAATATTACCAATTTCCTTTTCATTGGCTCGCGAAATGCCAGTTCAGCCAAATCTTGTGTGGGAACCAACTTTGCCCATGGCATGAAGTTGGACATAAGAATCAAGACCTTCTGAAGTGGGACTGGAGGTGTCAATTCCTCTGCAATCTTAACAGTAAGCCATCAATTTGTCAAGTAAAAATACTAAAAAATAAATATGCAAATAATTTGTGTCCATTTACAATCGAGAGACTGATTATTAACAAAATGCTTCGTATATATTGACTGCTCAAACCCCAATAAGATGGAATCAAACTGGATAGTGTAGCAATTGTTAATAAACTTGCAAAATTTCATCAAAGAAAAGACATTTATTTACCTTACACATTGGAGCAACAAGAACAATGCCATCCCAATCGCTTGGTTCCTTTAATATAGCCTTTAAAGCAACTGCGCCGCCCATGGACTGCCCAAATATGAAATGGGGAAGCCCTCTTACTTCTGGCCTCACTACAATACATAATTCTCATGAGCATTAGGAGAAGAATCAAAACCCATTTAAAGAAATCTTTTTCCTACAATTTTGTGGTTCCAAACATAACCTAAGGGTTGTAAGAACCAGTTATTGGAAACACGCCCACCTTTCATCTTGCAAAACTGCTCGTTGGCATTGTCAACTATATCATCAAAACGACGAACATATCCATGCAAGCCATCAGAAAGACCAAAACCAGGGTGATCAAGGGCATACACCCCATATCCAGTAGCAGCAATGTACTTGGCTATACCTAGAAATCCCAATATTACAAGCTTCATCATCCAATTCACACAAAGAAGAATGTGCAAATATTTTTATAAATTGAGTACCTATTTATTTATTTGATATTTTGATGAAACATATATTTACAAACCTTCAAAAAAGAATGTGCAAGTATCACCATATCCATGACAAAAACACAATGAGCCTTTAATCCGTACACCCGGTTTTGGCAACCAACTTTTGCAGAAAATGTCGTGGCCCTTTGAATTCCGTTCATACCACTACAATTTTTACAGTTACAATCATCAGACAACAAAAAAACCATAATGACGTCTCTCTTGTAAACAATCTTCGTATCTTTAGAGTAAGTTTGGTAGGACACAAGTTAATGTAAGACGCGGGTGAAGGTAAGTTGTTCATTCTACTTTTGTGTCCTTCGTTTGAGAGGAGACATTTATGAGGTAATCTGGTGTAGGCTGTGGTAGCCATTACTTATTTATTACCTCCAAAGTAATCACATTTGGTTCACGAAGACGTGTTAAGGTAATGTGTATCAATACCTATCTTTATTTGCTAGATAACTAACCATACAAACATTACCTCAAACGATTTACTACTTAACTTAATCTACAATCATCATTGTTGAAGATATAGTCTCGCTCGAACACTCACACTAGAAAAGACGAATACGAGTATTTAAGAAAATGTTGATGAGACCATCCCACATCGAACAAACAAATATGAGTTACTCCATCCATTGTCATTTGGTTTTGAGTTCGAATATCATAATTCTACAATGATGATGATGATGATGATTACTGCAAATATGGAGTCAAGAATTCATGATAAAAAAAACTGGAGAAATATGGAGAAATGTACCTCCTCTGTTCTTATACCAGCAGGAGACATCTAGCCACAAGCAACCACAAGAGAAAACAATGAGTCAATGAATTTGTGAATGGGATTTGGGGAATAATCAAACTTGGAACATAGATTCAACAAGGGAAATTACTACTCAAAACAAACAAGACCTTGAACAAGAGGTGATCAAGCTGGTGCTGGACCGCGAGAAAAGCGGATCTGACCCGTCTCCGGGCCGGAGCAAAATCCAAGTTCTGGGAAGCGATAGAGTTGAGTTCCTCACTCACGCCCTCGATTCTTGTCTTGTTTAAGGCCATGGTGACCTCCGCCGATCTCCGGCGGGACCGTAGAGTAAAGGGCGATCTTGAATTCCGGCGGAAATGGGGATACTCCGGCAGGTAGGTAGACGTCAGAGCAATGTCCATAGCTAGCGAGAGAAGATTCCGGGTGAAAATGGCGAGAAATTGTGGGAACGAAGAGATTTAATTGGACAAAAGAGTCAAAATGGGATGCCATTAGCCCTTCTTTCTTCTCCCAAATCGTCACATGGAGTCTCGTCATCGGCGTTCCATCTTCCCCTTCCACTCAAGTTGCGCAGTGATGTTTGCATTCATAAAACACACGTGGGCCACTTTTGAGGAAAGTCTAATTTGACTTTTAAAAAAATAAACAAATTGAACATTTTTTTTAATTGAGGAAATTATTTTATGAATAATATTAAAAGTTTAAAACATAAATTTTCTATAATCGTATAATACTATGAAAGAATTATAAAGTTACAATATCTCAAATAGTATAACTTCTTGACAACATTTCGAATAAGACACGTTTGTAAAATTAACGATTTCTATTTTTATAAATGTCTCACCGCAATTTCACCTCGTACTTTACCCTGGATTGCCGATTCGGCATATTGATGTTGGAGTTATGAATAATCAAAGCCCAACAATCCAACATTGGGCCTTGGGGAGGTGTGTCTTGTGGATTGAAATCAAGGAGAGTAAAATAAAAAAAAAATAGGTTAGCATGTAAATGATTACTTTGGCTCCAAAGACCATATTGGGTGTTACTCTCTCTCTATAAGTTAGATAAAATTGATTTTAAATTATTTTTAACTTATAAGTCGATAGATGATATATTTGTTTATATTTATTAGTTGACTTCCAACTTGCTTATAAGTAAAAAGAAAAGGTCTTACTTACCTATTTTTTTGGTATTTTGTTTTAACCAAATCAATTATAATTTATTCCAAACTTTTACAAATATGTCTAAATATCTCATTCGAAAGACCATCAACACAAACAAACATTACTCTGTAAGAAGTTTGTAAACTAAATTATAAACAACTAGTCAATAAACATTACAGAAAAACATTTTTTAAAATTATGTGTCTCATTATATTGGGAATTGTATGCACTTTGGTCAGCCACAAAGATCAAGTAAATGGAAATTGTACACTTGAGTTTATAGGGAGGAGAAAGAAACAATATGAAACACAATTTTTTTTTATAGATGTAATCTTTTAAGATAAGTTTTCACCTATCATATATGTTAGAGTGGAGTAAAAATAGCACGACACCCATAGGCTTGATAGCGTGGTTTAAAAAATTGGACAAGCTTATTCGAATTGAAAATTTGTGAGTCAGTTACTAGACCAGTCCAGTTGGAAGGGTAGGACCGTATTATGCATCAAATCAGTGTGAACCAATGACCAAATTAGAAATCGGTCTATTTCTTTTTATCACCTATTACACAACACCTTGATATTTATGTATAAAGAGTATTTTTGTTTCCTAATATCTTTTACATGTAAAGTACTACGAAGTAAGGAGTACAAAGTAATTTATTTTTTGAATACTAATAACTTTGATACAATAAACTGTTATATTTATACATACATTCTCAACCTCTTAAATAAATACTTGTACTATCTTTATTAGGGCCCGAACATATAACCTTCAATTTGAGAGAATCAATATTATTTATGATGCTGCAAGACAACAAATTTAAGAAAAAGTAACTTATTTATCGGCCATTCACAACTTATTTTAATTAAAATATCCCTAAAATGTTTGAATAAAAAAATGGAACTCCTCAAAAATGTTTCTTAGTAGAAATATTCGTACCAAATATAATACGAGCAATATATAAATAATAAAGAGTAAATTTCATAAAAAGTCCCCAGTTATATGTCGTTTTACATATTTGGTCCATACATATCAAATATTACTAATTTAGTTCCCAATTATTATATTCATTTCCATGAATGGCCCTTTGTTAATATTTCCGTTAAGAACATGGATAAAATTGTAAATTCACACTCTCTCTCCTCAATTAAGTTTCCACCCTTCTCTCACACTCCTTTCTCAAACCCGTCGCTGAGTTTGAAACTTTGAACCCAAAACCAAAATCGTACTCTTTTCTCAATTGTTTGTCTAACTGGTGGAACCCAAATTCAAAACCAGTAACCTTCATGAGTTTTAATGTTTATTTTCTTTGTAATTTCTTGAGACTAACTGATAAAACTCATCCATAAAGTTTATTGGTTTTGATTTTAGGTTCCACCAGGAAGACTTATAATTGAGAGAAGAATGATCATTTTAGTTTTGGGTTTAGAGCTTTAAACTCAACGATAAGTTTGGAAAAGAGTACGAGAGAAAGGATGAAGCTAGCTTAATTGAGAAGATAGAGAAGTATGAATATACAATCTTATCCATTTTTTTAACAAACAAATTAACAAAGGATCATTCATGAAAAATAATATAATAATTAGAGACTAAATTTGTAATATTTGATATGTAGGGACTAAATATATAAATCGAACTATAACTGGGGATCTTTTATGGAATTATTCAATAATAAATTTGACTTAATTAACTTTAGAAACATACGGAGTATTTTACATAGCGGTTTGGTTAAGATATGTTTGAACCCAAACTTAAACACACACTAAAACCCAAGTGAGATTTCTAATCTAGGCCCAGATTCCCTAATGGCCCAATTAGTAACCAAGGCTATTGGTGTGTATAAAATTTGGGCTTGGACAGGCGGGCTTGCGCACTTGCACATAAAGCTCGAACCTGTCATTCAAATTTGTGGGCCCCATTTATTATGGGCCGAACCGGCATGCATCCAATGGGTGAACCTCGAGTCGGTTCGGTCAATTTCAGCCCAAAACCGAACTATCGAAAAAAACTTGTGATTCAAAATAATTGATCGAACTGAACTGACCTTGGGCTAAAATTGAACAAATCAAAACCAAAAATAACTGAACTAACCTTGAATTTTAATCTAATTATGAAATAATAAAAAATAAAAGTAAACTAGAATTACAAAAAAATGTAAAAATGTATATTTAAGATATCTATTGTTAAATTGAAATATCCTTACACCAGTTTGGTCTTCAATTACCTAAAGTAAACTATAATTACAAAAAATGTAAAAATGTATATGTAAAAATCTTCCAGTTTTTTCAAACTCTTTCTAATTTTCCAACATCCAACTTACTTCTGGAATTCCAACTCAAAAGAACAGGGCATAAGTAGTTTGTGCATAAATCATTTTTGTTAGTGATATCAAACATTAGGTAGATCAGAAGAAATTATGACTTGTGAAATCAAGTCATGGTTAGTAAAATTAGATACTTGTAAAATCAAGCTCTTGAGTTGTAAGCTTTGCTTAACACTTAAGTTTGGTGGAGTGCCAGGGTGGTAAGTGAAGACTCGGACACATTTGTTCAGAGATTAGATGCATACCTTTCCATCATATTTCTGTACGATATGATGAGCGTTTTGATTTGATCGTTGCTACCACAAGTGTGTATGAAAGGATTTTTTTTAAAAATCAATTATTCAGGACAATACTTCTATTCATCCCGCTAGAGGTAAGCAATAAATCTAACAACACATCAAGTATTAAATTTTGTTTCGATTTCTTTTTATATATGTATACCAAAATAATACAGTCTAAAAATTGTATTGAAGTGATAAAGTTTATTAAGACATTTAATAATTAATTTGTGTTATATTCATTAACCTTCCTCTTGGAAAAATAACAAGTGAAATAATATAAAAAAGAAATGAATAAATTAATAAATTTAAGAGCATTAAGAAAACAAGTGGTCAATCTACACAATGAATAAGAAGAAATGGTGCATCACTAGTAATAGTCCATTTGGAATCTAATCATTTCAACTAATGTGAAACTTTTTCAACTAGAGGTATAAATAAATTTAAATTTCTATAACGTCACTATAACAAGTCACAAGTGATTGCAACTCAAAGCTTAGTGCCAAAGTTCAACAAATGAGTTAACGATGGCATTCACGTGCGGTACAATGCTTAAGATGAATGTCATTCCTATTTTATGCATTAAATGGGTAGCTACATGTTAAATTCTTGGGCTAAAAATAGAAGAGAAAAAAAGAAACTCTTCGACATTACTTTCAATTTTATTCGTCACATAATAAATATTTGTCTTTCTGCTTCTTATAAACTTAAGTATGAAGGCGCTATCTTCTCCGTACTTCTAGACTCTTGTTTCCAAGCTTCCATTCGTGATACGAGTTCATCAGCTTGAGAGGAGATGTTTGACAATTATAATAATAACAATTATGGCAGTATTTGTAATTTAGTCAGCTTTTATTATTTCTACGTACAAACAACTTTTGTATATATTTCTAGCCCAAATTTCATAAAAGTATAAAATATTTTTATTTTAAAACAACGTAGAGTTTATTTGGGAACAATATAGTGTTTCTAACATATATTTTTTAATTACAAGCTAGTTTGTCATGATGTACCAATAGAAAAGTACATCCGACCTTATCATATAATTTGTCTGAGGGATTGTGAGGAGCCATTTTATAAAAAAGAACATAGTACTACGTGGTTGTTTTTGCATCTCAAAATAATTTTTTTCACCGAGTTCAATAAAACTAAAATTAAGTAATTAAATTTTATGGAGAAAACAAATTTAGAAAAAAAATGGCATATAAGATAATTATGCCTACCATAAAATCCTAACACAGACTCCCTATTAGAAACAAATCTTGACATGATAATAAACAAAGATGCTAGGAACCCATCACGGGTGTCGCCACGAATAATAATCATAGATGATTCATACATATACATGCGAAAGTCGTCTATGAACATTAATGGCTATCGTCTATATATCTGTATATATATAAAATTATCTGTAATTATCATCGATGAAAGAGTCGTCGATTTCTAGCATGATCACAAAAGGAAAATATGGGTAGCATGAGGTTTATTATCCTTTTTATAAATTAAGGAAAGTACATTGTAGTCCATATATGGAATGAGTGGGATGGAGTGCTTACCACCGGCTTTGAACCATCAAAAAGTAAAGCACACTAAATCCGCAAGACCCACCAGATTTATAATGATTTTTCCAAGTTACTATTATGCCGGGTACTTAAGGGTTTAAAGCTCCATTGAAAAAGTCATCAAAGAGGCTCTCCCAATTATCAAATAGACCACTTTCAATGATTTCATTTATTCAGGAGAAAAAAAAAAGTCTTTTGTGGGGATGAGGGAATTGTGTGAAGTTATGAACACCCCTACTAACTACTCTAGTGACTAAACAACAACTTATGTTTAGGTTCATAGCATGGGTAAAATTTGACTCCAAATAACCCATGATTGATATTATAGTTAGATTTACTCATTTGACTGAGATTATAACTCAATTTATAGTCTGTTAGGGATAAGGTGTCATTCTTGCCTAAAGTATGGGTAAAATTTGATCGAGAAAAACCCATGATTTGATATAGTATCAAAATTCATGCAATATCATAGCCTGCTTGTAAAAGGTTGAATCTCAACCTCCAGGGTTTCCAAGTATGAGTTTCGAAAGTAAGTTGGAGGAAGATAATAAAATTATAATCTCAATATGCTTGAAATTAAAACAAGTGAACTCTATGCATGATACGTGTAAAAATTCATGCATGATAATTTTTTTTAACTATTGGTGCGGATTCAAACATGATTTTATCTCCTTTGGCACTGGTAATGTGTTTGAAGCCCCGGGGCTTCAAACTTTCTCTCTCTGTCACGTCAGCTTTAACTTACACCCAAAATTCACTGGAAATGGGTTTGAAGCCTCGAGGCTTCAAGCTGGGGCTTCAAACCTTCATTTTTTACATTTTTAAATATACATCTTCTAAAACTAAATTAATAAAATGTAATTAATTTATTATTTAATTAAATTGAAACACGAATAATAAAAAAATACATTAATTAAATAAAAAAACGACAATAATTTAAAAAAAAGATACATTAATAAAAAACTAAGGTAAATTATATTTCTCCTTGATCTTTCTCATTCTTTGCACGTACTTTGTAAGTGAGTTGGTCCCGGGTTCGGTAGGAGCCGTCCTTCTTCATCGCCGTGAAGAACTTCTCCTCGATACGATCCCACATCTCATCCTTCGTTTGTTCCGTACCTTTAAAAATGTATTACACATTTTTTAGACACCATTAAATATAATATATATAAATAAAAACATAAATATATTAGAAAAAATAAATTTTTTACCAATGATAGGATGCTCGGAGACGTCAACCCAAGCCGACGCCAATATGCACTCCTCCTCCGGCGTCCACTTTTGGATTGACCGTGCCGCCTCTGTCAACGTGCTTTTGGATTTGTGGCTCCTCCAGCGTGTACTTTTTTTCGATCCGGACGGTTCCGGTTGAGTCTCCGGAACCGAATCTTGGTCGACGTACCCCGATTGTTGCGTCTCGTAGATCGGCGGTCGATCGCCCCACTGTTGGTACAACCACATCGCGGCGTCACTCGGCAGGAGATCATCGGGAAAGAAGCTGAAGCCGGAAGGATTCATGTTGAAAAGAGAGGGGGTAATTTCGAATTTTAAAAATTGGGAAGAAGAAGAGATTGGAGATGGAGAAAGTGTGAGAGATTGGGAGGGGGGTTTGAATTTATAAGAATTTTGTTTTTTGAATTGGGGGGGTGCAACAACTATTATAGCCGTTAAGGGGGGAGGGGAATGGAATGACGCAGCGTCATTACTTTGACGCACGCCCGATCACGCCCAAATAACGCCGGAGGGGGGCGGTGTTTCACGCCCCCGGGGCGTTAAACGCCTGTTCACGCCGGCGGGCGTGAAGCCCATTTCCAGTGCTCTTAGCTTTCAACCATGTGAGCTACCCCATGTTTAGCTTCATCCCGATAAAAGGTTTTGCCTTTGAATTGACACAAAGTTTAAAAAAATAAAATTGCGCAATTAGAGGTGATCCAATGTAAACATAATAAAGAACGCTTTATTGATTGAATGAACAAAAGAAGAATACAAAATATATATTTATAGGTGGAAAAATATATTCTAGAATCCTTCACATTAATGACTAATTTGTATAAGGTAATATTATACTCCGTATAATAATAACTCTAACTATAACAGGTAACAACCATAATTATAATATATAATATTAAATATATTAAATAATTGATATATTTAACACAAAGTAGAAAAAGTTATAATAACAACAACTTTTTAAAGTGGAAAATAGAACTATTTTTAAACAAACAAAAAAGAACATGTGGAATATTTTATGGGATGTGGGAGTATTTTTAGCATTTGGACTAAAAATTGGTAAAAATGTCTAACTAGGACAAAAATACATAATGCCAAATAATTCCAAAAATGATGCTAAGAAACACTGTGAAATGTTAATGTACAATGTCAGTACTCTATATAAAAGATAAAACATAGGAGGTCTTATCCTGATATAAAATTTTTATTTTTATTTTATTTAGATATATTTCTTAAAAACTAAACACAGAGGGAAAGATTATCAAAATATCCTTACCATAAAATATGGTATGTATGTGTGTTCTTGAGATATGAAAAAAAAATCAATGAAACATTTATTAAAGAAGAATTTATCTAAATAGGATAAAAACATAATGTCTTTCTCAGAATAGGACCATATATTTTTATTTTTCTAATATAGGATCATTGGACATTATCCATTAGTCATTATTTAAGTAAATGTCCACCGGACATAATTTCTTACACTAGACATTATTAAGTACCCCCTCTGTCCCAAAAAGATCTTCCTGTTTTATTTTTTGCGCGTCTCATAAAACACTTCTATTCCGCCTCAAATGCAAAAAAAACTTTCAAAACAACTTCTACTTACAATAAATGAGAAATGTGGTAAATTTTAGGCATTTTAGATGTGTATAGAAGTGTTTTATAGGATGCGCAAAAAATGAAACAGGAAGATCTTTTTGGGACGGAGGGAGTATTATTCAGGGAATAAAAAAATTTAAGTCTTACATTGAAAAATGAGTTATGTTTTAGTCCTATTTAGTGCAAATTAAGAACAATTTTTCCTTTAAAAACAAATGACCATTTTTCCTTGTACAAAAAAAGAACGCACCATTTCTGCAAGAAATTTAAGAAAAGGCTCTCTCACGGAAAAGGAAACAAATGCTACGTCTTTCCAACACTCTATGTTTAGTTAGTTTGACATTTTTAATTAAACTAAACAAAATATTGTCATCAATTATATAAAAAGTGGATTGGTTATTAATACAAAAAAGATCTTATTAAACTTATCTTAAGAAAAATATGAAAAATTATTTTATTATATTAATATCCAATACAAGTTTAGTATCAAGTATAGTTGTTGGATTGCATCGATGTGATACGCAAAAGAAAAAGAAGTAAATAGATGGGAGAAGATATGAATATAATTATGAACATTGTAAAGAGTCTATATAACCAAACTAACTCATATGATTATGAGATTGCCTTTCTTTGTGTGGTCTTCTAATCACTCAATAATGTACTTTGATAGCTCTAGCTAGTCTTTTGGTGACTCCGTGCTTAATTAATAAGGTGCAAATCTGTGGGTTTAATCCCAACTCTAAGAGCACCGGTCATGGCAAGGCAACTGCCTGCCACATCACCCCAATGTTACATTTGACTCGCGTGGTTAAAAGGTTTTGTCATGTTTGGCATGGCAGCTGCAAGACATGTCATTTTTTATTTTATTTTTTTTTTGTAAAAGAGAAAACTTTTTTTTTAAAAAAGGAGCGCGTCTATTTATGAAAAAAAGATAAGTAAACTAATTTTTAATAATTTAAATATGTTTAAAAAGTGTAAAAACTGACAAAAATAATAACTTGCTATTGGAAGAAATGTCACTCCACTCACTTGCCACGTGCTGATGACTGGACTGGTTTTAATTGATTAAAATACTCCACGTAACCGTCTGACAATTGATTTTTTTACTTGTCATTGCTCATGCTCTAAAAATATCAAGGCATTATTTGAGGTCGATAAAAAAGAATTGAGGGCCAGTGTCAAAAGAGTAGAGATATTAAAAAAACACTACATGAATAATAAAATAAAACAGATTATTTAGGTAAATTTCTCTTCTTAAATTTTATGAAATTAAATACCAAAGTTTTTTTCAAGATTGAGACACGGAGGAAATACAATTTGAGTTTTTTTACACTATTTACCTATGAACTTTTTAAAAAGTGCACAATCCGTCTTGAACATTAAAAATTGTACCAATGATCCTTGAATTTTTAAAAATGTTACACCAATGGTCCCCCTGTATCAAATTTGGGAGTGCGTTCATCACAAGCTCATTAATATACGTGTTCAAGCTTGATGAAGATACCATGCATTGATGAAAAGGTTGATCGATTGATGACGAGCTTTATTGATTGATGTTCGACCTTCAAATTTGATTACCATAGACTAAATCGATCAGGAAGAGAAAAAAGACTAAAATATGATTAAAACATTAAGCTCTTTAACCCTAGATAACTACTCTCAATTAAGAAATTACCTAAATAGGACTAAAACATAGAGAAAGTACCAAAATATGAATTCATATTTTTATTCCCTAAATATAATTTTACACTGTGGCAATGTCACACTATACATGTGCATTTTACGTAATGTATATGGTTATGATTGATAATGTCACATTGTACTTTCTCTATGTTTTTAATGTTTTACTCATATTTTAGTCTTTTTCCCAAAGACCAAACTTTTTTTAATTAAAGTAAATGTTTATCAGAGTAATTAGAATGTTTTATATTTTCTTATATGAAGGTCCATGGTGAATTTTAAGTCGACAATAGAACTTATTATTTTAGTAAAGTAAAAAATGTGTCATTAAAATATTTGAAGTACACAAACGAAAGAAATTTTTTTGAGTCGCATAAAATTGTTCAAATATAAAAGCATTCAAAATGAACGGATTAAAAGGAAAGACGTTCAAGTTTTTTTTGGAATATCATGATGTTAAATAATGAAACGGGACATCAAACATTAATCAAGGAGACTAGAATATTTAGTTCGAAGAATACGTCAAAGTATATTTTACTCCACTTTCTTTAAAAGACTAAATTTAACTAATATCAAATTATGCACGACCTCCCCCCCATATAATTTTCAAGTTTTACCATTTTTTTTCTTTTAATTCTTAATCTTTTTATTATTATTATTATTGTTGATAAAAAAAGGTAATTACCAATGTCTTACCATCAAGTTTTTCTACAATCTACATGCCTATATGTCCATCTATAAAGAGGAATTCCCTCTGGTAAAAGCTTCTCATGTGCTGAATTTAGTACTCCCTTCGTCCCAAAAAGTCCGACACGTTTCGAAAAAACTGCATCCCGTAAAGTCCGTTACATTTCTATTAAAAAACCACTTTTATCCCTTACTTTTTCATACCATACATATCACATCATACCTTTTTTCTAATAATCTACCCATCACATCCTACTTTTATCCATCACATCAAGGGTATTTTTGGAAAAGTCAACACCAAAATATCTCTCTCTTAATTTTCTAAAAAGTCAATATGTACCAATCTTTTTGGGACGGAGGAAGTATTTTTTTTCAAACTAACAACCGACATTCCCATAAAAATCAACATGCACGGAGAATTTCGACATCTTTGACGCCGCAATTTGCACAAAAGTATAGCTTGGATGCATATGTGTATACATTAATTCATTTCTTAATTGTTTCTTCCTTCCCACTTAATTCATCTTATAAATCTCTCATATATCTAATAAACTAAACGAATATATATATATATATATATATATATATATATATATATATATATATATATATATATATATATATATATATATATATATATATATATATATATATATATATATATATATATAGGGTGGTTTATGTGAAAATGCACTTTGGTGAAAGAAATAAGAATAAAATATAGCCTATTTTTTGATATAATTTTTTAATATGTAATTTTTTAAAAAAATTATACGTCATTTTTCGTATAAAATGATTTGAAAATCACTTCAGTCAAACATTGTAACGCGCAAGGAGAAGTTTATTTGTGCACGAGAGTATATATATATATATATATATATATATATATATATATATATATATATATATATATATATATATATATATATATATATATATATATTATATATATATATATATATATATATATATATATATATATATATATATATATATATATATATATATATATATATATATATATATATATATATATATATAATGGTCACTACCCCCTCTAACCTTGAGATAAACCTCCACCCACTCATGAGCATAACTATCTCTCCTGTTTTGACAATTGCACCCACAAAGTTTACTTGAGTTTGTCTTTTAGTTCTAATTAGACACCCTATATTTTTGTTTTTTACAAATTTGACCAAATTATGTTAAAGCATATCCAAATGACGTGCATGAGCATTGATACATCTAACGTGGACATGTGGTTCGTAATTGCCACACGAATAATTAAATGTTTTTATTTACAATTCTTTCAACAATAATGCTAGGGATGCACGCATCAAAATCAATATTTCATTCGTATATCAAACAATTACAGACACGCACAAATATTTTATGTTGTGCATGCACAGATATTAAGTATATACGCATTTTTACTTAGTGTACAAACGAAATATCTAATTTTTAGGTTTGTCTTTTAATTTATGAATGGAGAGAATCTAACTTCAGGTCACAATTCTTCTTTGGTGAACGTCAAAAGGTCTTCAGCTCTCATTTTTAAAAATTATTCCCGTACATAAAGTTTCTTTCTCCTGAAACCACCTCCATGACTTGACTTTGTAAACATTATTCCCGTACATAAAAGAGAATTTAAGAGAGGGATATTTTTGTGTTGATTTTTCAAAAATACCCTTGATGTGATGTGTAAAAGTAAGATGTGATATGTACAGTATTAGTAAAAAGGTATGATGTGATAGGTAGGGTATGAAAAAGTAAGAGATAAAAGGGATTTTTTAAGGAAAAAGAAAAGTTTATTTGGGGACAAAGAAAAAACGAAAGAGGAAGTTTATTTAGGGACGAAGGAGTAAATTTTATATCTGAATTCATTCGAGTTTTATAATAATCCATCCGTCCCGAAAAACCTTTCTACTTTATATTTTCATCCGTCCCAAAAAACACTTTTTATTTCTATTAAAAAATCAATTTTACACCTTATCTTTTCATACCTTACCTATCACATCATACTTTTTTACTAATAATCTACCCGTCAAAGCCTACTTTTACCCATCAAATCAAAAGACATTTTTGAAAATTCAATACCAAAATACACTTTTCTTTAATTTCATCAAAATATTGAAAATTCAATACCAAAATTTGATAGATATGGTATGAAAAAGTAGGGGTAAAACTGGTTTTTTGATAGAAAATGAAAATATTTTAGGCAGTGTTTGGCAACTAGGATTTCATTTTCAATTCATGTATTTCAGTTCTAAAATTTGAAATCTTGAATTTAAAATGACAATGAGAGGTGCATGGATCTCAAATTAAGCTTTCTTATGGATGAGAAAAATTTGACTCAATCCAAATTCAAAATTTTTAAGTTTCCCAAACATGCAATTTGAGTCAAATCCAAATTTGAAATCCAAATCAATGTTTCCAAGCATACCATCAGAGAATTGAAAAAAAACGAAAGTGGAAGAGTTATATGGGATTTAGAGAGTAAAAAATAAGGGTGCTAGCAATTAAATTTGTAGTGTTAGGGGAGAGAGAGTCAAGATGAGGGTCAACCATCAACATTTTTTTCCTAGGAAATTAATTAAGTGAATCGTGATTGCTTCTTGAAAAATTGACTTGATCTTTAAGTAGTCCTTCTCCTTCACCACGACATATTCTTTAATTTTTCAATACATTTCCAAAAAATATCTGAATCCAAAACATGAGTTTAGTTCGAAGAATATATCGGAGTATACTTTCGTCATTCTTTATTAACTATTTATTACATATGACTTTCATGATATACTCCCTCCGTCCCTTTAAACATGAGATGTTTTGATTTTGATGAAATTTAAGAAGAGTGTATTTTGGTATTGAATTTTCAAAAATGTCTTTTGATGTGATGGGTAAAAGTAGGCTTTGACGGGTAGATTATTAGTAAAAAAGTATGATGTGATAGGTAAGGTATAAAAGTAATTTTTTAATAGAAATAAAAAGTTTTTTTTGAGACGAATGAAAATGTAAAGTTGAAAGGTTTTTAGGGACGTAGGGAGTATTTGATAAATAGATTTACTCATATATTTTTATCCGGTGGGCTTATAAATTTTCGAAAAGCCACACCAACCGTGCAAAAGATCAAAATATTATTATACAAGATCTAAAAAACCTCATACTCCGTATAATTTTTATTCGGTGGGCTTATAAGACTGTTTGAAAGGCTCACTAATAGGATAACAGATCGAAATATTATACAAGGTCCAAAAGTTTAGGTGCACCTATGGGCACTTGCAATGGGTAGGGAGAGGGGCGCCACATCGTGGGGCGGGGCGGGGCGGGGCGTGGATGAACGAATTTTAGGATTAGGATAAGGCTAATTGGATTGGGCCATAACGTACCTAGTTAAGCCACATTAAAAGATAAGATTGAATCAATCGATTATTAAGTTTAACTCGAGAGTTTATATAACGATTATTTTTTTTCGCTTTTCCAATGTGGAGTACAATATATTTAACACCCCCCTCAAGTACACGACCGGGCCATTTCAAACCTAACCGTATGACCACATGTGGATGCACTACGCCAAAAATAGATGCTGACAACTATTTTTGTTAGTAGTTTGACATCGCTGTTTTCAGTAGTCTTCTGAGTAGCCGTCTGATAGACTGGTAGAGTTCTATTTTCCAATCGTTGCGTAAAATCATATCTGGCACCAGTTTTTTGGAGTAAAACATGACTCTGGTTGTTTTTCGTCTACTTTTGATTCGAACTACTGTTTTATTTCTGCTTAGACAAGTGTCTTCTCGTGTTGTATGTAGGAATTGAGACCACTACTTTTGTCTTTTTTTAACTATTTCTTTTAGTTGTATAGCGATTATTAACATTATGGTTTTGTTTAGTTGTCCTTGAAATATTCAAACTATATTTTTGAACAGTAGTGTAATTGATTATCAGATAGCTGCTCGAAAGACCATTACAAATATTTTCGTCATACTACTGTTATTTTGTGTTGTATGTACGAATTGAGACTACTACTTTGGTCTTATTTTAAGCAACTATTTCTTTTAATTGTATAACGATTATTAAAACTATGGGTTTGTTTAGTTGCCTTTGAAATATTCAAACTACATATTTGAGCAGTAATAGAATTTGGTTATCAGACAACTGCTCGGAAGACTACTAGAAATATTTGCGTCAAACACGTATTATTTTGTGTGGTATGTCGATCTATATAGGGTAGAAAACTATTTTGTTTCATTTCAAACAACCGTGTGTTTTAGATGTCTAGCAATTATTAACACTATAGGTTTGTGTAGTTGTCCTTAAATGATTCAAACTATCAAGTTGAACACTGGTCGAATTCTATAGTGAAATTTGTACTAAATAGGAAATAAAACATAAGTCATTTTCCAATGCAGGACTTAAATTTTTTTATTCCCTAAATAGGACTTAATAATGTCTAGTGGGAGGAATAATGTCCAATAATGATGGACATTTACTTGAATAATGACTAATTGATAATGAACAAAGGTCCTACATTGGAAAATAAAAACATATGGTCCTAGATTAGGAAAGTCATTATGTTTTAGTCCTATTTAAGTAAATTTCTCAATTGTTTATCTGACAACGGTTATTTCATATTGTCTCTCTAAATCATAGGCACCCATTTTTAATAATTAAAATTTGTTTCAATTATTAATCACAAAATAAAAATAAATTCCAAAAATTATAATACATCGAGTAATATCTAATGTCATACATTGAAAATATTAATATCATCTAATAATATAATTTATTATTTACATAAATAAATAGACATTGTAATTATTGCCCATTGAGCCAACCAAATTAGTCATTTGTTCCCATATCATACTTGAATTGTTCAAGTTTCATGATACTTCATGAAATGCTGTGCAAATTCAATCCTTATCTCATACATGTCATCCTGAAAGGTATAGTAGTAATCAATTGATATCAATAACCTTTATCTACTTCATGAAAGTCTCGCTCTTGTGCATCGACCAAGTAGTTGGTTGCAATTGAACCTAATATTCATGAAAGTCTCGCTCTAGACAAAAAACCAGACTATTGTTTAAATAAAGTATCTTAACTTGTTATTGATAACTGTTGTAACAAAAACTGTATTTTGAACTGAAACAAACAACTAATAATAGATTATCATTTCTCGAAACTTTATAAATAGTTTTAAAGCATAATAGCTAGACTACTGTTCTGTAGCCAAGAAAAACTCACAGGTAGTCTATTTTTTTAACTATTGTATTTCCATAAACATTAGTTAATCAACAGTTGTATGATACTATTTTTAGCATAGTGATGGATCCTTACTTAATAGGACCATTAGCCGCTGAATAATGGATATCAACTCCTAGACGAGCAATCAAGTTAAACAGGCTACATGTCATTAGATATACATTTCACACGGACAACTAGACTACAGACTAGGACCGCTAGGAACGAACGTCTAGACGGACACCATGTTAAGAAACCAAATCAATCAATCGTTTAAGCTTGTGGTGGTAGGTCCAAGATTTTTTTTATTTCCAACACGCACCTCACATACAAACCAGAGAGATTTATTTTTTGTTTCGAACCTTGCACGTTAAAATTATTTTTTTAAAAAAACCGGTGACGGTGAGATCTAAACTCGTGAACTTTTGGTAATCAAGCCTGTCATATCATGGATGAGGTTCATGATCGAGTTTTGGGCCAGGCACAGAAGCCGAAGAGGTTCGTGAGTTTTGGGCCGGTAGTTTTCTTGATGAATTAGTTTAAGTTTCATACGTTAGTATTGAATTGAATTACTTTTAGCTTTGTTAAAATGAATATATAGTGTAGTTATTATATTGTCTTCGGTGCTATAATATGAGAATTTTGTTAATACATTTGTTATTTGCTTTGGGTGTATATGTGATGAGGCTGTTTTGGTAATGGTTGCAGAAAGTTTTCTACTGCAATTTTGTTCTGTTCTGGTCTCCTACAAATTTTAGCTTAAAAAAACACCTTTTGAATCAGTTGTTTCAAAACAACCGATTCAAAAGGTTCTCCCAAAATTGGCGCGACTTCTGGGAGGCACCTTTTGAATCGGTTATTTTGAAACAACCGATTCAAATGATGCCTCCCAGAATTTGGAAGAGACCTTTTGAATCGGTTGTTTTGGAATAACTGATTCAAAAGGTCCTTTTCTAAATTTAGAAGGGACATTTTGAATTGGTTGTTTCAAAACAATCGATTCAAAAGGCACCTTGTAAAATTGACGCCAATTCTGGGAGAAACTTTTTGAATCGGTTGAACAACTGATGCAAAAAGTGTTTGCTATAATTACATCGCAACCTTTTGCGTCGGTTTACAACCGATTTAAAAGGTAACAAACAACTGATTCAAAAAGTAGATTTTGTAGTAGTGTGGTCTCCCCCAAGATACCTTTTCCGTTACCACAATGTTAGATCTGTATGAGAGGTGCTAGATCCACTCTTAGCAGAGTCATATCTAAGGATCGCAGGATTCAGAGAAGTTAGGGTTGGCATGGGAGAAAACTTTCCTCATCGCTCTCGCTTAATAGCTTGAATGTGGGTATTGTAGGATCGCGAATCACCATTAGTATTTATTTATTTCTGACAAAGAGAGGGGAAGGGAGATCGGAGGAGAGAATGGTGCCGGTGACAAAGAAGTGGAATGGGTAGAGAGAGAGAGTAGGGTTGATGACTAGGGATGGATTAAACACGGGGCTAGGTAAAGCACGGGGATTAGGTTTGGGTAAAATAATTCAGGTTAAGAGTTAGAAGTATCGTTTTAGAGAAAAAAGAAGGAGCTTATGAGATGGAGGGTGAAGAAAATAATAAGAGGGAAAATATTCTGTATATTCGATTGTTCTGTTTAGTTACAAGGGGTTTCTCCTTTATTTATAGGAGAGGATGATTCCAAAATAGACAAGGAATACAAATCCTACAAGGAAACAAATCATAATCAAACTAGGAAACAAATAAATCAAGATCAATCCTAATTAGAATGGGATTCGGTCATCAAAGGATTTGGACTTCTCAAGTTTGGATTTCTCGAATTCGGACCTCTCGGAATTTGGATCTCTCGGAATCCGGATTCCTCGGAAGTCGGACTTCTCCGGATCCGGACTTCTCAGTTCCAATACCCCCCCTCAAGCTGGAGCATGCGGATTCTGGATGCCCAGCTTGGACAGTAAATGAGAAAACGGAGCGGAAGCCAAAGCCTTTGTAAAGAGATCTGCCGGTTGATCATTGGTGGAGATGTGGCGAGTACACAAAACACCTCGTTGGATTTCGTCACGTACAAAGTGGCAATCAATCTCAATGTGTTTTGTACGTTCATGGAAGACCGGATTAGCGGCAATATGAAGAGCAGCCTGATTATCACAAAACAACCGCATGGGCTGTTTGTGACGCACACCAAGGGAGAAGAGAAGGGATTTCAGCCATTTGAGTTCACAAACAGTAGTTGCCATGGCCCTGTATTTGGCTTCAGCCGAAGAACGGGAAACTACACTTTGTTTCTTTGTACGCCACGATACCGGGGAATCGCCAAGAGTGATAAAATATCCAGTAACAGAACGCCGAGTCAAGGGACACCCAGCCCAATCAGAGTCACAGAAAGCTTTAAGAGTAAGATCACTTTGTACTGGAAGAAACAAACCCTGCCCGGGACATGCCTTGATGTACCGTAGAACGTGAGTCGCACCATCCCAGTGTTCTTGCCGCGGCTCCCCCATGAATTGAGACAACACATGAACAGCATAAGCCAAGTCAGGACGACTGATCGTGAGATAAATGAGGCGCCCCACAAGTCTGCGATAACGCTCTGGGTTGGTGAGAAGCGGGCCACACGTTAGAGCCAGTCGTTGATTCTGAGGAAGGGAAGTGGAAGCCGGACGAGCACCCAGAAATCCAGTCTCACAAAGTATATCCAGAGCATATTTGCGCTGGCATATGAAAATCCCTTTCGAATTACGGGCAACCTCAACACCCAAAAAATATTTTAAGAGACCAAGGTCCTTCATATGGAAGCAATCAGATAGATACCGTTTAAATTTGCCAATGAAGCCTTCATCATTTCCTGCGATCACAAGATCATCCACATACACCAGCACACGGAGCTCGATGGTGCCGCGCAAAAGAGTAAACAGAGAATAATCAGCCTTGGATTGATGGAACCCAAAGTGTTTTAATGCAGAGGTGAGTTTAGCAAACCAACAACGTGGAGCCTGTCGAAGACCATAGAGAGATTTATGAAGACGGCAAACCAATCCTTTACCGCGAGAGGCAAACCCGGGGGGGAAGAGTCATGTATATTTCATCGCGAAGGTCTCCATGAAGAAATGCATTATGAACGTCCATCTGATGTAAGAACCAATTCTGGGCAGCGGCAACAGCTAAGAGAGTGCGAACGGTAACCAATTTAACTGTTGGTGCAAAAGTTTCTTTAAAATCAATTCCCTCTTTCTGACGATTGCCAAGCACTACCAAACGAGCTTTGTAGCGTTCAATGCTACCATCAGACTTGTGTTTGATTTTGTAGACCCACTTAGATCCAATTGTTTTCCTTCCTGGAGGCAAGGGGGACGAGTGACCAAGTACCATTAGCTTCCAACGCCTGAATTTCTTCCTTCATAGCTTGTACCCATAGCGGATTTTTGACCGCCTCAGAAAAGAATGTAGGCTCAACATCTGCACTTATAGCTGCCAAAAAACATCTATGGGAAACAGAAAATTTGTCAGCGTTAATAAAATTTGTAATACAGTGTGTTGTACCCGAAGGTGTTGTTGGTTTGAGTGAATCAGGAGAGGGACATTGAATGGTGTGAGTGACAAAGTCACGCAGTCGTGAAGGAGGACGACGTTCTCTTTCACTTCGGCGCAAAGTGTCTTGGGTTGGAAGGGTTTGGTTATCAAGGGCAGAAGAAGGTTGGACTGGGTCATTGGGTTGGCTGTTTGGTTCTGATGTTGCAGGGTTTTCTGGATTGGATTGGAGCAACGGTCGACCGGGGTCCTGAGAACGGTCCAGTGTTTCGACCTTCTGGGTGGCTGATTCTTCACTGCGTATTTCTTCCTCAAAAAAATCAGCAGTGGGTTCAGGTTCTGTGAGATTGGGGGGTATTTTGTGAATGGAAGGGAAAATGGTTTTCAAAGAACTTGACATCTCGGCTGACAAATATTTTATTATTGTCCAAATCGAGAAGGCGCCATCCTTTTTGGCCAAATGGATAGCCAAGGAACATGCAGCGTCGAGAACAGGACTCAAATTTGTCTCCATGGTGGGATTGATTGTGGGCATAGGCAAGACATCCGAAAACCCGGATATGACTATATGAGGGGGTTTTTTAATAGATCATGGAATATGGGGGTTTTGCCTTTGTGTAGCTCAGAGGGTGTTCGGTTAATTAGATACGCAGCGGTTAGAATACAATCACCCCAGAATTTAAGAGGTAGGTTGGCTTGGAAGCGAAGGGCTCTGGCAATGTTGAGAATGTGACGGTGTTTTCGTTCGACTCGACCATTTTGTTGTGGGGTACCGACGCAAGAGGATTCAAAAATAATCCCATGATTGTCAAAGAAAGATTTTAAACAAGTGAACTCTGTACCATTGTCACTTCGTACAGTTTTCACTTGTTTATTGAATTGTCGCTCAATCATGGAAAAGAAATTACGCAAGACAGTAGGAGCTTCATATTTGTGATTTAATAGATACACCCATGTTGCCCGAGAAAAATCATCAACAATAGTTAAGAAATATCTAGCCCCAGTGCGAGACGGAGTACGGTACCCACCCCATAAATCACAATGAATCAAGGAAAAAGAAGTAATGGATTTATTCGAACTAATTGGGAAAGAGTCACGACATTGTTTTGAACGAAAACACACATCACAAGGGGAATCAGGGATATTGGTATTTTTGGGTAAATGGAGAAAAGTGTTGACAGTGGTGTAGGAGGGATGACCCAAGCGCTTGTGCCAAATGTCCAGATCCTTCGCCTCCTTCACAGTACAGACTTTATCCTTCACACCTTTCTTGAGATAATATAGTCCTTCGGCCTGCTCACCCATTCCAATCACCATCTTCGAGATATAGTCCTGTATAATACAAATTTTATTATTAAACTTGACAATTAAATTCTTTTTCTCAAGAAGTTGTGAGACAGATATAAGATTGCAGTTGAATTAAGGAACTAGCAAAACATTTTCTAAGGTGATCAAATTATCTACAACCACACTCCCCTTTTGGTTGGCTATCGCACAATCTCCATTTGGTAGGCCAACTGAGCAAGGTTTTATGACTTCCAAATTTTCAAGACACTTCTTATCACTGGTCATATGTTGACTGGCTCCACTATCAATGATCCAAGAAGTATTAGTCATACCTGAAAATTTTCTTTCCATACCCGAATCCTTCTCGTTTAAGAGTCCCATAAGTGCATTCCATTGATTGGTTGTGAGAGAAGGTAGATTCGGTTGATGGAGCTCACGCCCTCCATCCGTTGCGTTGGCCTGAGCCGTGTGTGCCGCCGGTCCGCTTGCTGGACCGCCACCAGCTCCGCCGCGGTTACCTCGGCCGGCGTTGCCCCCCTGCCGCCGCGCCGTCCCCCTGTGTTGTTGCCGCGGCCATTACCTCGTCCCGGGTTCAGGACACGTGGGCGATCTCCCCACCATTCAGGATATCCAACGAGTTGAAAACAACCACTCTTCTTGTGTCCACTCAGTCCACAGTGTTTGCACTTTAAATCTTTAGTTGCGTCACGGTCAAATTTGGAGGTCACGACAAAGCCCACCGGGTTACGTTCCTCCTCTTGAGTAGTCTTCAAGACCCCTTCCTGCTGGATGATGGTGGAGTATACGCGATTCAGTGGTGGCAAGGGTTCTATGTCGATGATGTTAGACCGTAGACTCCCATATCCTTCGTTATCTAATCCCATCAGAAATTGGTGAACCTTTTCTTTGTCACGTTGGATGGCAAGCGCTTTGCTTATCCCACACTTGCATCCATGGCACTTTCAAGCGGGGATTTTTTCATGATCGCCGAGTTCGTCCCATATGGTTTTTAATTTTCCAAAGTACGTAACGATGGACTGACCGTTTTGCTTGCAATTTGCAAGTTCCTTCTTCAGTTGATGAATTCGAGGACCGTTTGCAACAGAGAAACGATCTTGGATATCCTTCCATAGTTCTGCTGCTTCTTCTACCTGTGTGATGGAGTTTCTCAGGCTGCCATCAATTGTGTTGTAAATCCATGAGACCAACATGGCATTCACAATCCACCATTCTTCATAGTTTTCATCTCCCTCTTTTGGACAAGGGATGGATCCGTCGATGAATCCAATTTTCCGTTTTGCACGGAATGCAATTCTCATTGCACGAGCCCATTCTTCATAATTATCACCGTTTAGTTTGACTTGGGTGATAATTAATCCAGGTGTGTCTGTGTTCTTGAGTTCGTAAGAACTTCCCTTCGTAGGGATCTTCTCTTCCTCTTCGAAGAGCTTGCCGACGAGATTTTCTTCTACTTCTGCCATGTCGACGTTCGAGAATGAAATTCCGGCGGTGATGGGCCGTCGTTTGTCTAGATTAGGGTTTTCCTAGGAATCTTGCTCTGATACCATGAAGAAAATAATAAGAGGAAAAATATTCTGTATATTCGATTGTTCTGTTTAGTTACAAGAGGTTTCTCCTTTATTTATAGGAGAGGATGATTCCAAAATAGACAAGGAATACAAATCCTACAAGGAAACAAATCATAATCAAACTAGGAAACAAATAAATCAAGATCAATCCTAATTAGAATGGGATTCGGTCATCAAAGGATTTGGACTTCTCAAGTTTGGATTTCTCGGAATTCGGACCTCTCAGAATTCGGATCTCTCGGAATCCGGATTCCTCGGAAGTCGGACTTCTCCGGATCCGGACTTCTCAGTTCCAATAGAGGGAGTATAAATTATGGATATGCAGTGTCGAATTGCGTACATTATCACAATGTAATAGTAGCTAGTCCTGTTTTGAATTAAAACCATATGATAAAATAACAATATTTTATAAATTGGAAGTGACTAGTCTAAAAAATTGGAAACTGAATGTGTCAAAACAACAAATTACGGAGTATAAGCCACTTGTCCGTTCATTAGTCAAATTGTAATCATCATTTGGAATTTGGGAAAACACTCTTTACTGAACTTTAAGTAGTTTTGTTCTACAGAATTCATGAAACTTGGGTTGTATTTTCACACTTATATATGGAAACTGTTAATTACTGTAACTATAAGTCTAAAAGTTTGGGCACTTTTTCTTAAAAGTTATGAAAATTTTCGTACTTATATGCAGAAGCATTTTTAGATTGTGTTTTCTTTTGAGGAACGAATTTTTGTAGAGGGACGGTGGGACATATAATTATATAGTAAGGAAACTTTAAAGCAAATTTAAGAATCCTTTGAACATCTTCTATTGATTTTTTTTAAATAGTCGTTTATGACATGATATTTTTCATATATAATTCTTAATTCTAAAAAATAGCATTCGGGGTTCGCAATATATAATTATCGTACTATTTCATTTTAGTCCTTTGTGGACTACATATGTAAAATAATATTAAAATCAAAGAACTAATTATGGAGTAGTTCTAAAATTTTGAAAACGACATATCAATCTTTTAGAATTGAAGATTATATGAAAAATCTCTTGTTACGAAGGATAATTTATACTTATTTTACATTTTTATATATGTATTGTAGTACACTTTCTCAGTTTCATTAAACTTTTCAAAGATGAAAAAAATGTGCCTTAAAAATAGGTAATTTTGTTATTATATTTTAATTTTAACACATGTATCCTACACGTCATATCTTATCTCATTTTAAAAGAAGGGCAAAATTAGCAAATAATACCAAAATTACACATTTTAGAGCAAGTCATTTTTCTTCTTTAAAAAGTTTTATGAGACGGATGAAATATTTTTGGGGTAAAATATAAATAATTACTCGTACATTAAAAACACGAGCATATAGTTTCACTGCATACCTCTATCAATATAGGGCCTGTTTGGGAAAGCGTTAGCATTTTGAAAAGGCTATTTACGAGCAGCGTTTAGCGTTTTTAAAGTAATCTGTACCGTTAAAATTTTATCGAAAATGATAATGCTAATCTCTAACGTTATTCCCAAACAGGCCCATAATTAACAAAAACAAGGGCAAAACAGAAGCTGTATGAAATTTATATGGAGGAAAAATGATGCGAAGCAACATTAAAAGACTTTGTGAATGAAGAATGAGATGAACGACTTGACAGATTATAATGAATAGCGTAGAATGCTTTTAGATCAAAGTTATTTTGAAGTATACCAAAATACTTTAATCGGATAAGATATCAATTCAAGAACAATCACTTCGAAATCCAATACCTCCACCATACCCATGTATCTATATTTATAGAAATTAAAAACAATGACCAGATATGTTTGTTCGTAGGAAGTATGTGTTTCTAAGAAGGGTTACTTGCAGTTTGGGCTATTTCCAAATGTATATCCAAAAATTCGATTTTTAAACATTTTGGACTCTATTCACAAAAATCTAAAGAACTTTTGTAAAGAAATAATGTCCAAAATTTTAAAATGTTTTCGACCCATGTTAGGGGCTCTGCATCTTAGGCCCCACTACCAAGACCTACCACCCCATACCCCCGTTATGAATTTGTAATATCGTTGAACGTGATGACACTCTTCACGTCCTAACTCGTATGACAACATATATTCATATTCTTGTATGATCTAAGTAAAATCAATCACACAAAATAGTCGATGTCACTAGGATCACCAACATTCATATCCTATTTAAGTATAATCCATGATTCACTTTGTTGAATTGAGATAATATATTAAACAAATTTATGCATAAATGAAAATGTCGGGACAACTTGAATTTTCATCTTAGTACATTACACATTACAAATATTCAAATTTAAGGGTGTCACTAAAGATTGAACTCTTGCAATTCATTTGAATACATGAATATAATATACACATAAAAATGCTTCATTGTTCTAAGCTTGACACCATATTTCACTATCCTTGTGTCTCTATCGTTCAACAAACATATAAAAATCAAGTACAAACTTAGTGAAGCGGCTAAACTTCATACCCCTACAAGTAGTTTTTTTATGTCTTCTACCTGCATATATAAATTTTCAAAAGAACCATTAAAAAGATATACTTCAACCTCTTTAACTTGCAGTTTTGAGTTCGTATGAAGTTACTATTGTGTTCCAATCTCCGAATGTTAATCTTTCCACCTTGAGTTTAGCACTTGACATCATATTAGGTGGTAATTGTGTATCTTAACATGAGAGACATTATGCGGACTTTAACTCCATCCCTTTATTTGAATTTTGTACTAGATATCTTCTTAACCCTTTGGTTAAATGATCGACTAAGTTGTAATGAGTTCTTACAAACTCCACTAATATTAAACCATGTTTTATCAAGTTGTGTATCATGATATGTCTAACACCTAAGTGTCTAGGCTTACCATTATACACTTGACTACATACATTAGCAAGTGTAGCACCATTATCACATCAGATAGAAATTGGTAAAATTAGTTTATGCCACAGTGAAATTTCAAACACTAAATTTCTTAGCCACTCAGCTTCTTTACTAGCCAAAGCTAATGCAACAAATTCAGATTCTATTGTAGATGTGGTGATGCAAGTTTGGTTCTTTGATCCCCAGAAGATTGCTCATTTGTCTAGTAGGAAAACTCATCCAGTAGTAGAGGAGAAATCTTTCACATTAGTAATCCAACTTGCATCCGAGTATCTTTTGAGAATACGAGGATCTCTAGTGTACACTAAACTATTATCCATAGTTTTTTCTTAAATAGTTGAATGCTCTTCAAATATCTTGCCAATGGTGTATACCATGATTACTAGTAAACCTACTAAGCTTTCCAACAACATAGGCTATATCCGCTCTCGAGATAACCATGACATACATTAATAACGAATAGCTCTTGAGTATTCAAGTTGAGACACAACCTTGCCTTGATTAAGTAACATTTTAATGCTTGGATCCATAAGGGTGTTGACCATAAAACAAATTTTCAGAATTGAATTTTTATAGTATTTCTCAATGTAATGGGACTGTGTAATAAATATTCCATTGTTCACACGCTTTATCTTAATACATAGGATTAATTACTGATACGGATAGTTAATTATAATATTTTAAGTAGTTATATTATTATTTAGCACTTATTTATTATTATTATTATTATTATTTATTGATAGTTTAGAGTTTTAGTATGGGCCCGAGCCCATTAGGTCAATTAGGGTTTTCTGCGTCTTTATATATTGTAACCTTTCGTTATTATTATTCAATCAATCAATAATCAAGAATTCTCTTAATCTCGTTCTCTCTTCTCTTGGAGTCCGGAAATGCTCGAAATTTTCCATCTTTCTTTACCTCATCCTCTATAAAAGGGCCAAATAGCGCCAGTACCCCCCGTGGTTTGCAAAATAGTCAACAATACCCCCCTGTTTTCAAAACTTATTTCTAAAGTCCTTGTGGTTTCAAAACGCTGCACCCGTGCCCCCTCTGATCATTTTCCGGTCTTTTACGGCGAAGAAGGAGGGGCATTGGTGCATATTTTCTAAACCATGGGGGGTACCCGTGCTGATTTTTTATTTCTCTCTTATTTTTTTCCCATTTTTTTCCTTTATTTGTTTCATTTATTAATAAAGTTTATTTTACAATTACTTTTATAATGTTCTTAAAATTTAAAGTTATTTTTTTTTGAAAATTAACATATAATGCATCGGCACGTCTCAAAATTAACAATTTTTGTTTTTTCCGAAAAAAGGTAATTTTTTTAGAACTTTTAAAAAATGATGAATAAAATAAGAAACAAAATAATACAAAAATAAAAATGATTATCCTTTTTGGACATCTCAATTTTAAGGATATTTTTAGGCGTGTTCCAAAATTGTTTTTTGTAGAAGACTCTTTTTTTCGTATTTTAATTTTTTCATTTCGTTTTTCCATATTTTTATTTTGGGTTTTCTTTTTGAACTTTCCAAAAAATTATTCTATGTAAGAAAAAGTGAAAATGTTTAATTTGAGATAAATGTAATGTATGTTAAGTTTTTTATTAGTTCAAACACAAAGAATTTTAAAATTTTTTAAAACATTATAAAAAATTGAAAAGAAATCTAAAAAAAATATAGGAAAAGGAAACAGAAGGAAAAACACAAATAATAAATGAAAAATAAGAAATGAGCATGAGTGCTCCCTATGGTTTAGAAATTATGCGTCAATGCCCCTCTTCGCCGGAAAATGATCAAGGGGGTGTGGGTGCAACGTTTTGAAACCACAGAGACTTTAGAAATAAGTTTTGAAAACAGAGTGGGTATTGGTGTCAATTTTCCAAACCATGGGGGGCACGGGAGTTATTAGGGGGCACGGGAGTTATTAGGCCTCTATAAAAGTGTTCCTATTTTGACTCTGTGTAAAAATAAGGAAGTGTTAAATTGTACTTGACTTCCAATTTTGACCTTGATGTGATGGGTAAAAGTAAGATGTGATAGATTGGGTATTAGAGAAAAAAATATGATGTGATAGGTAGGGTATGAAAAAGTAATGGTAAAAGTGGTTTTTTAATAGAAAGTGGAAGTAAAAAAATGAAAGAGGAAGAGTTTTTGAGAACAGGGGAGTAGTTTTTAAAAATTCATTATAATTTCAAATTCTCCCTCTCTCCCAAAAAGGACTATATTCTTCACTTCAAAAAAATTATCAGAACTTTTATTTATTTGTGCGTTTTAATTGATAATTTGATAACATAAAATATTCCTGTTACATGTTGTTTTGTAAAACTTTTTACGTAGTTGTTAAATGTGTAAGTTTTAGTTTATATCAGTCTTTAGATAAATATATATAAAAACTTGAAATTTTGCTTTATTTTGTAAAAACTATAAAACATTTTGGACTGGGTGAATATAATGATAATTTTTATGGATTAATTAAAACATCAATTAAGTTATTTTTAATTTAAAATTAATTTAATTTGATTCAGAAAAATCACAGCCTAGTGGATTTATAATATGGAAGGAATATATTAAATTCTTAGACGAAGACATTTTTATAAGCAAGATACCATCAATCATCACTCCTTGGTCTCCTTCGTCAATTACCCGGAGTTTGTTGCTTGTTTAACTGTGAGCTTTTTCTAATTACTCCCTCCGTCCGCCTAAGATGTTCTCATTTTGACTTTTGGTGGTTTTTAAGGAGAGTTGAAAAAAGGTGAAAGTTTACCATAATACCCTTAATGAAAAATGGGTGGAGTGTATTAAATGAGGTGGGTGGGGTGTAATAAATAAAGTAAGTGGGGGTAGTTGTGGTATTTTACTTGTTAAAAAATGAAATGAGAAGATCTATTGTGGACAAAAAAAAGACTATTGGGAAGATCTATGGTGGACAGAGGGAGTAGTTTTAATTGGACGGTAAATTCTATGGTAGATTTAAGTCTTATACATGACCAAAATAAGTACGGAGTATTTTTTTTTTACTTAAATAAATATTTATTTTTTGAAATTAAAAATAAAAAAAGATTTTTTATGAGTGAAGGTCCACAAAATTGGTATGTACCTAGACCTGGCAATCGGGTCAATCGGTTCGGGTCCGGGTCGGGTCTTTTCGGTTCGGGTCTCTTTCGGATATATGTTATAATCGGTTCGGGTCGGTTCGGGTCGGGTCAGTTCGGTTCCGGGTTTATTTCGGTTTGACCGGTTTTCGGTTTGGTTTTATATCGGTTCGGGTCTGTATCGGTTCGGGTTTGTATCGGTTCGGGTTTGAATCGGTTCGGGTCTGTATCGGTTCGGGTCTGTATCGGTTCGGGTTTGTATCGGTTCGGGTTTATATCAGTTTGGGTTTGTATCAGTTCGGCTTTGTATTGATTTGAGTTTATATCAGTTTAAATTTATATTAGTTCAAATATAATGTAAACACATACTAATAAATGAATAATATCACATAGAAATCTAGTTAATTTATGACATACTTCGTAGTTATTTTACTCCGTATTATTGAAGACGGACGTACATAAAAAATAAACACTTATATAATTGACTAATTGTTTCTAAAGTTTTCGCTCTTAAAGTTTTCGGCGCAACCTTTGTAGTTAATATTTTACTTCGACTTCCTAAATTTCTATTAAACTATCCATTTCATTTTGCGTTTCAAATATTAGAATAACTATATATAAAAATAATTCTTCCTCAGCCGCCGAGTATTTGTTTACTTTTGACTTTTTTGGTCAAAATTAGTAAATTTTGACTTCAATGCTGTATTTTGTTTGTCACTAGAATGCTGTATTTTGTTTGTTGGATAGTGTATCCACGAAAATCAAGATTTGTGTTTTAAAAAAGCTCTTTAAGATGGTTCAATATTTTTTTACTCATTCATAATTTTTGGAGAAGAAATCTTTTATTTAGCTTATACTAGGTAATGTCAGTTAGCTTGTTTTATTCATTTACATAATCATAAGTTTTTACCACATGATTGTGACACCTTTCTTCATTTTTATGCTCAAGTATTTTTTATAGTGTGTTAATTGGCTTATTAAAAAAAGAAAATCAACTTTGGTAACATAATTCTTTACATAAAATATGTATTACAATGTAACTATAATTTTCATATACTTTCTATAAAAATACAAATATATTTTAACTTAGGTTATAAAATACGGAGTACAAAATAAAAGATTTGTACATGAAAGTAGTTACATGGTTTGCACTCATAATTTAAATATGTTTTTTAGAAACATATCAACATATGTAAAAATATATAGGTAATTCTTTTTTTCCAAATTCATTTGATAAATGAAATATTAATGAATTTGATCAATTTCGGGTCTAATCGGTTTCGGGTCTAATCGGTTCCGGGTTTAACCGGGTTCGGGTTTAACCGGGTTCGGGTTTAATCGGGTTCAGGTTTAATCGGTTCGGGTTTAATCGGATTCGGGTCTGAATCGGGTCTGAATACCTTCGGTTCGGGTTCGGTTCGGTTCGGATCATTTCGGGTGTTCGGTTCTATTTCGGTTCTTCAGTTTTCGGGTCAAATCGGGTTCGGTTCCGAGTTATTCGGTTCGGGTTATCGGGTCCGGGTCAGTTTTGCCAGGTCTATATGTACCCAAGATTGACCAAAGAAACACTCTTATTCTACTTCCTCT